>OZ022556.1:32121036-32558298 GCA_963991005.1 Barypeithes pellucidus | reverse complement strand
ACGAGACACAACGTATCCGGCCGTTGGTTGGTCTTCGACTAACAACCCGCAAGCGTGCGACGCTATATGAACACAGCCGATGTAAGGCGTCAGGAGATCATTGGCATTTGACCTAGTGACGTACGTGCCTATTTCAAACTTATTTAATACTATTCCATATGTTTTTTCGGGTTGTTTAAAACATAGTCCATCGTAAATGTTATTGAATTAATTGTACAAAAAGGTATTACAGAATGGAAAAGTGTTTAAATTATTTTATTTTGTCTAAAGAGTTTAAGGTGTACATATGACAACACCGGCCAGAATTCCTTGATTGCTTGCCACACAGGTGTTTTTCTGGTTTGACGTCAGGTAACTTTTACCGCTGAATGAATTGAAACACACCCGAACAAACCCGCCATTTATTGGTATTTTTCTTCAATTTGTCTTTATCTCAGGAATTGCCGGTTTAAATATAATACATCAATTCCATAACACCCTGTATCTTATGAAATGTATAATGAGTCGGCACAACAAATTATCTTGAATTTATCTACATTGAATCTACAATGAATAGAGATTTATTTTATTCATTTATAAATATTGTGGAAAATGATTATCTTGAAGTTTTGCTAGATTCATTTGATAACACTATGCATTGCATTATATTAAAATTTATGATATTACTGGCAAATTCGTATTATTTCCGATGTTCAAAAATGGCTGGGCATACAAGAGAAATAATGCTGACTTAATTGGAGACAACCTGTATATTACACATTATTGTAAATAGAAATTCGATGGATGGCCTTCCAAAATCCCCGTCATGTTTTTTGAGATACTTGTTGGAAAAACCTGTTGATATAAATGGGCGAATTAATATATTTATTTGCATAGCATTTGATACCAATTACGTATGAAAGAATTAATGTATTATTTTATATTCGCAATCAATCGTCAATTGCGATACAGGCACTTTTTTTTAACTAATAGGGATCAATGATCTCAAGGTTGAAGATGGTAACATTTGAAAAGTTTAAACTATTTTATTCGACAACCTTCTCACTATAATCTGTCGTGAAATTCAAGTTTTCACAAAAATAATTTTAGAGAAGAATCATATTTTATTTAAAAAACGTAACGGATAATAGGAACGAGATTTTTAAGTTGATACTTTTTTCGGCAATGGTCGCATTTTGGGTCATCACAGAGCAATAGTACGCTTTGTCATGCTGCCTCCATAAAGTCCCAGAAGCGGTCTCACCAGTGGAAAATTTCAATCTTCACGAGTGATTTTTATCACTAATTATGTTTTCTAACACACGTCGTGGGATTGTTCCTGCTTATTTACCTTCGAGCTATACAGGGTGTTATGGAAATGACGTATTATATTTAAATGGATAACTCCTTGGGTGTCCTAGAGCTACATATATATTTTTTTCAAATCGACCGTTTTAAAAGTGGGGTAACAAACCCTCTTACTCACATGTGACTCCGCGGTAATGAATCACAGTACCCTGTGGCAGTGTATCACAAGCACCTGTTACGCGCAATGTTTCCAAACTGTGTACAAGTGTAAAACTTTAGTTTCTTATAAAAAAAATATTAAGCTTACTTAGAACGTAAATCCAGGACGCTGGTAAGGAATCCAGGACGCAAATATCTTCAGTTCTTTTTTCTATAGGAAATTACACTAAATCACTTAAAGAAATACACAGACACCCACGAGTTTCAAATCAGTTTTTTTGAAGATATGCACCTATTATTAGATTACACAAAAGCACTAAATACTAACGCATAATTAATAAACTACCGTACACAGCACTACAGGATAAAAATTATTTCGCAATAGAAATTCAGAAATAATAAAAACGCTAATTTCTAATGGGCTAATCAAACTTATTAATCCTTTACTGAAGAAGAATGATGAAATAATTGTGTTGATAGACCCTTCCTTCCCATCCTTCCATCCCTTTAAAATAAATAGTCTCGTCTAACTAGCGCGGGTTCCATTCCCGAGACCATCATTATACAGGAAAGTATTAGAGAAGGAAATTCCGCAATTTATGAATATAATCTTATAAAACATTGAAAGTGGCAACGCTGTATTTTCAGCCCAAATAACTAAATATCGATCGATCTAGTAAACCCGAATATGTCAAACGTGTTTAGTTACTTTCAAAATTTTTAGATGTTAAATACCAATGTATGGAAATTTATATTATTTCCCAGAACAATAAGGGCATGTTTTTGTCTATACAGTAGCACTTTAAAATACTAAAAACTTAGATGTGTTCATGAGATGCATACCTACGCGAAAACTAATCTGAATTTATGTGGCTTTGTTTTGGTGTTTTGTGAGGTTATTGTGTCGCTTTTTGTTCCGGTTATTTACTTGGTGTTTTTTTATAAAGTTGGTTTTAAATAAGGCCGAAAAGATAAATAAAATTGTATTTTTTTTTCTAATGGATAAAGTGGCATTTAAATTGTTCAGATTCGACGGTGCCGTTCGAATTGAACAAATGAGAACATACCTGACTATTTGTAAACTCCGCGGCGGTTTGTTAGAGTCATTTCAAGTTTATAAATCAGAAATTGTTTCCTAGCGAACTGAACTAAACGTAAAAGTTTAGAAATGTACCTTGAAAAATAAACTTCTTCTGTCAACCTATTGACCTTCTGAAGAGTTTAACGACTAACACCAACAACACCGCTTAAAATTCACTGACGTTTTTGGCCATAACCTATCTCAATATTGCTTTGTTCATATAATTTACATCTGTCACAAGTTTGTTTATCTTTCTCTCAGTACTATGAAGTGTTTTTTTCAGGTTTGACATAAGGTGATATAATTCGGTTATTAAGTAAAAGCGCCAATTATGGTTATTTTTATTCAATTTGTTTCCATCTCAGGAATTGCCGATTTAAATATAATACGTCATTTCCATAACACCCTGTATAGAGTTAGCTGAGATCTTCGGCAGGGACAGCCGAGCTGTCCTAGTCGGTTCTACGGCTCGATTTCAGCACAGGTCTGTTAACGTTTGCTTGCAAGGTATCATTTCGTTAACCGGCGGCGGATTTTAAGAAAGCTGTGTAGGCGAAGTAATATTGTGGATCGGGGAATACTTCTTGGTTCATACAGGCAGTCGAATCCCCCCCACCCTGGAGCAATATTACCTAGGCGCTAGCTTCAGTGAATATTGCTAGTGTTCACTGCATGAAGACGCCAAGAACGAAGCTATAATTTGTTGAAAAAAGTGGATATAAAAAATTTGGTCGGTACTAAGACAAGTTCTATTTTTCAAGCGCACGTAAAATAGCGGCTTTGAAGTGGTGGAAGCTATGGTAGAGAAATAGAATGGGATAGTGATAGTTCGGTCATTACAGCAGTATTCTCTCCGAACTGGTAGAAATATCCGGTAAAAAATCATAGATTCGCTTGAGAATTATTTCTTATGGACATTTTTGCGTGGAATATTCCGAAACATAAAATTTAGCAAAAAAAAATCACATATCTTAAGTTAATTTTACCTACGGAATCGTGCTTCAGGTATTCTTATACAAACCAGGTCAGTTCACATCTTTTTAGTTCAGATTTTATGTTAGCTTAGGATTGATTTTTATTTAAAAAAATAATTTAAAAAATACACCCGAGTGTGATACTCGACATACGAAAGGACTTAACCCTTAAATCAACCCTGTTCAAATAACAAGGACATTCAAATTGAATTAAAAAGCACCCCCTTCGTGATCAAATATAACATTTGCATCGTGTTATATTACATCGGACGCGCCCGTACCGATACAAATAAGTATAGTTAGGCTGCGTTCTACATTCAAAAATAACTATACCAAATTAAATGCATCTTTTAATTTTTTAATTGACAAATTTTGCCCTCATCTCATGTTCGCTCTGGTGGACTGCTAGCAATTTCCAGTTAGTGGGGTAAAAGGTGATGTTACCACATATGTCCGACTGACAAATGCGAGTCAGTTCGGCATCGGCAATCATGCCTGGCATCCCTAATGGTAAATTGTGAAGTCTTTGCCCTCTGGAGGAAGCCAATAAACCGGGACAACAATCGAGTAAAACTCATAGTAGGTCGGGGAATGAATGCGCCGCAGGCGATCGCGCGGTAAGCGGCTCGAATTGACAACAAATCCACTACTTATAGACTCATTTTAATATACACTCTCAAATATAGGGAAACGACATAAAATTGAATTCTCATTATTAATAATTTATGCCAGCTGCAAAATTTACATTTATTTATGTTAATCATGCGGTGCATTTTACAACTTCCAATAGTAACCTCTGAGTACGTTTGGAAGGGAAATGTATAAAATTATGATTGGTAATATTAAATTGTCATTATAATCCTGCCAAATAATTCCGTTCATTCTATTATGTGGCAAACGCATACATTAATAACTTTGCATATTTTAATGATGATATTTGATGCTGGTACCATATTAATAAATATTATAATATCATAGCCGAAGTATAATTTTAGTATTTTGCAGCAAAATTGAAAAACTGAACATCCATCCACTATATGTCTGTCCATGTTAGAGTTCTATCAAAAACCGTTTGACATATGGAGCTCAAGATGGGGCATACATTCGAGTCTATACTATCTTACCATTATTTGGTTTCACATCATCTAAATCTTTGAGAGAGTATCGATATATGATATACAGATATGGCAAACATCTATTGCAATCAGACGTCTAACGGGCGGGAAAGAGAACGTAATATGACAGCTATGAATTAAATAAAGAGAAGCAAAATTCCTCGTCGTATCTTGAAGCACATTGATTTCAACCAATATCACTCATTCTACTTCTACTAGATTTTATATAATTTAAGTTCATGCCTAATTTAATTTAATTTATGACAATATGTAACGAAAAGAAAGGCAATACATCATCAGCCATGGCAAAAAACCTTGAGGAGCGAAAAAAAACCCATGTCGAAAACATCGGTGTAACCCATATCATTTTTTCATCATTCATTAAAAAGTAGTAGATTTGAGTCCTGCAGTACTAAATCTCACGAAAAGTACTAAATATAGTACTATAGTACTATCTCTGATAACACTGCTCAATCATGTGTTACGCGCTTGGATAGTGATTCAAGAATTCAATAAACTTTCACTAGATTTTAAACTAACGGATTAATCAAAAACAAACTTATTAAAATAAACAACGTAATATTTTGTTCCTATAATAAAAACTAAATCATAAATATTAAAGAATAAAATTATGAAAATTCGAATATAAGTACCTAATTTAGACTTCCTTCCTTCCTTCCTTACGCCACTGTACAAACCCGAACAAACCCAATAAGACAGTTATTATTGTGACAGATGTCAAATTTTGATATTGACACTTTATCAAAACATGAAAAATGTCCGTTCTTCCATTGTATCTATGTCAGTAGATTTTGAACGCGATCCGATGAAAAATAGGATTCGAACAAACCCAATCTGTCATCGTTTTTTCGTGCGCTCATACCTTTCGAACGGTAAATTGTACGGGATTGATACATTTGGATTTTTTGTTGGTTTTTGCGTTCTCTCGAATACTGCTATCTTCATTTTTTAATATCATTCAAATTTTCTTTTTTTTTTACATTACTCACTTTCGATCGACCCCGTACAGGTATTGTACATTGGTGATTTATCAAACCCGAACAAAGTTATTTAATTAAAGCAATAGATTCGACGTTTAAAATTATAATCGCAATTTGGATATGAATATAAAAGTCACTAGAAAAATTCATGTCAATAGTATTTTCCAGAATAAAAAACACTAAATTTAGTGAAATTTTACTAAACTTGGTGTAACTGTATCGACAGCTCAACTTGTAACGTCTCCGAGGGGAGAGAACCAAATTCCTCCAACACTACTTCTTTATTTAATTTATAGCTGGTATATTGCGTTCTCTTTTCTGCCCATTAGGCATTTGATTGTAATAGTTCTTTGCCAAACCTGTATATCTATTTTGCATGATAGTTTTCTGGGCGTACTGAAAATTATTACATTTATAGATTTCGACGTGCTCTTTGCGAATTTTCAATTTGCCACCTCCTATCTTTGCCGTTGGCGTCGCCATATTGAAAAAATGGCGCCCAAAAACACTTTTTTAATGTAAACTAACATGTTTATGCCATTAATTGAAAGTGTTATCGGTGGATGGTACCTCGATGAATACAATTATTTCTATGGTGATACCTCGTTTTTGCAAATTCTATTAGTGTTTGGACCACTATACCGCCCAAAAACACTTTTTTAATGTAAACTAACATGTTTATGCCATTAATTGAAAGTGTTATCGGTGGATGGTACCTCGATGAATACAATTATTTCTATGGTGATACCTCGTTTTTGCAAATTCTATTAGTGTTTGGACCACTATACCACATGGTGGTGTGCAAATTAGTTTTTTCGCCAATACGCGCGTTGTTACAACACAAATTTTGTCTAGTTTAATGTACCACATAACTATGTTCATCGTAAAATTAGTGGGAAAATAGATATAGTCAAAAACTGTTAAAAAAATAATAAATATAAGAATAAAAAATAATAATTATTAAATAAAAAATAATAAATATTAAATTAAAAAATAATAAATATTAGAATAAAAAAATAGTAAATTTTAAAATAAAAAATATTAAATATTAAATTAAAAAATAATAAATATTAGAATAAAAAATAATAATTATTAAATAAAAAATAATAAATATTAAATTAAAAAATAATAAATATTAGAATTAAAAAATAGTAAATTTTAAAATAAAAAATATTAAATATTAAAATAAAAAATAATAAATATTAGAATAAAAAATAATAAATATTAGATTAAAAAATAAAATAAAAAAATAATAAATATTATTTGGTGCCATTATTTCCAATATGGTGGTACGAGCCGCAAAGATACGTGGTGTAAAAGTGAAAATTTGAAAAGAGCATATCGAAATCTATAAATATATTAATTTCCCACATTCAACAAAACTTTTCAGATAATCCTATTTTTGAGCATCTAATAGAAGTATCGACCAATGTCTAGTTTCTAAATATTTGTATGTGAAATAGTAGGATATGTTCGGGTTTGTTCATAGAGAGAAAGTAGGAGCGATGCAAACATATAAAATTTAAGACCACACAGTCATCAATGATATTATTGCTTCTGATCAATAAGAGAATTTTTTTGAAATTTGGGCAAATCATTCCAGTTTATCGTTAAAATTTGAAGTATTTGCTTATTTAATAGGTAGAAACATATATTTCCATGTATCGATTATTTTCAAACATCCCTGCGACAAAATTAAGAAGATATACAAATCAATATTTATCAACCAATAATTTTTACACAGTTTTTGCTCAGGCGATATCATGTACAGTTGTATTCATAAAAAAGTCGTACAATAATTAGATCAGGAGCGACCTTCGGTATATTTGCGTAAAACTGGCTGCAAGCGCGAATCCAGCGGCGAGGGGGGTCATAGAACCTCCCCAAACCAAAGTTCTGGATCCGCCTTTGACTGGCTGGTGTCAATACTGTCAATGTTTACTATTTTAGGTTATAGTGTTATCTAATCACTGCTATAAATTTTGAAAGTGCATAGTGGCAATATTTGATACAATAAAAAAATAAGAACGCCTGAAATTAAGGAATTACAAATAATGGCCAGAATTGTAGAAGGGTGGACAATCCGTGAAGATGCGTAATTTATATTAAAAAACATAATGAAAATTAAACAACTCTGGTAGCCAGAGCAATCAGTAAAAAGAAAGTTGCTTCATGTCGTACCAGACTATCAAACCCTGAACACAAGAAGAACGCTGCTGGCAGGAACTTCATGTTAAAGTAACATCAAATATAAATCAGTGAATGCAGAATAGATTTACTAAAGTTATAGAAAAACAGCTTTTCCGTTAAAGCTGTTTTTATTTAAATTTTTGAACTATTATTATATTATTATTTTTTGAATATACCTTCTTTAAATTTGTCTTCTTTATTTTATTAACCCTGCACCAATGGATGGCATTTTTGATAATCTACACACAAAAAACGAAATATTAGATTAAAAATATAATACTCAAATCTTACGAAAATAAATATATTTTGAAAACAAATATTTTAAATACATAGCGTATACCGGGTGTTTCAGGAGAAATTATAACTTATATAACTTTTTTATTGTTTAAATTACAGAAATAAAATTTGGTGGGTTTGTATGTTATATTATTTGCAGTTTATGACATGACGGACTCCATTTTCTCACTTCCGAAAATTACCTCAACTTTGGATTTTTAAATGGAACACCCAGCATAATTTTGGCTTTATCGATACAGAAATTCCAATTCAACGACTTTAAATAATTTTTTTTATATTTTTATTTTTCATCTAGATTGCTACCCACTAAATGGCTTACTTATAAGCCAAATTATGGCGAATTTTAAATTTATAATTATGTTCATTTCTTTGTTAGCATTATGGCATCATAGGTATCTAGATAAATGCAAAGTCGTTTGAGCTTCTTGTTGTATTTTTTGTCATGAATTGGTATTTTTAATAAAATATCTCTCTGTTTTTAAATTGTCATATGAGTGTGTGATATCAAACAAGTGCTCTATCCGCTTTCCCGAGTGAGCCAGTATGTTTCTATTTAAAAAAAAATTGAGGTTTCTTGGAAAAAGCCTAATTAAAAAGTTAAACAGTGTGCAAAAAAATTAAAACACGACAAAACTTGAAAATTGCATTTTTACCAAGAAGAGGCCTTTAGGAAGTTCATAGCAATCTCGATTAAAAAATAAGAAGAAAAACTATTTCAAGTGTTAAAAAGTGACGGATGAGGTGTCGTTGAATTTGGAATGGTGTTCTGAATCGATATGGACAAAACTATACTGGGTGTTCCATTTAAAAATCCAAAGTTGAGGTCATTTCCGGTTAAACCGGTCATGTCATAAAATGCAAATAATTACACATACAAACCCACCAAATTTTATTTCTGCAATATAAACAAAGTTATTTTTGTGAGCGTTCCTCCTGAAACACCCGGTATTTAACCTAATATCATTTTATTTTAAAAAATTAATTCCTTGCTACGAAATTAAGTGCTCATCAATTCATATACCTGTTTTGAAAATATATTTCTTTTAGTAAGATTTATTCTGAGTATTATATTTTTAACTAAATATTTCTTTTCTGGTGTGTAGAGCGTAACAAATCACTATCGTTCTAATTCTTGTACTATTGTACGACTTTTTTATTAATACAAATGTACGTAAAAATCGTAAATTATTAAAAGATTAGTTTTAAATTCAGGCTAATACCATTTACATGGATTTATCGTAACTTCCAAAATGACATTTAAATTATTCAGGGATACAATTTTCGGATCTGGTTAGCATCGCGTTTAATCAGGACCGTTAAATTGTGCATTTAACAAAAGCCAAATGCTACGCTGCGGTTATTTTCATAAAGTTTGATATGTGAAATTACAATAGGTAGTAATTGAATATCATGTTAATTCGACGGAATATATTTCCCGTCTACCTCATTATGTGCCGAAACGCATACAAATAAATAATATTTGCTTATGGTTATTTTGTCCAATTTTGATATTAATGCAACGTTGCAATTAACCATGTTTTTGATAAACACTAGTGCTGTTTGTTCGGATTTGATCGGGTTTGATGCGGTACTGGATTTGAACAAACTTGAAAAAAAATAATATAAAATATGTACAGGTCGAAAAGTGGATCTGTGTCTTCGACGTATCGGTAAGGGAGAAGCAATAACGTTTAAAATACGGTCTAGTCATGGGCGTGCTATTATTATTATAAATAATGTAATAAAAATAGGAAATTCTTGAGTAATTGCATTTTTTTGCTTGAAGGTAGGTTACTATTTGTATCAAGGTTTAAAAACTTACTTTTTAGAAGATGATTAACCTTTTAGTGGTCGCGTCAGGTCTCACAGACCGACCGAATGCATATTTAGGCTTACAATAGGTTGTAGAGGGTATAGGGTTTAATCGTTTCGTCTAACTGCCTGTCTGCGCATCGTTATCTCGGTAGTGTGGCACGAGCCGGCGTTCTTACTGTTAGTCGTTTATTACAGTATATTTCGGTGTAGGAGACCGACGCGACCTTCGTTCCTATATGGGAAATGTACCAAGTGGGATTAAATTAAGGCTTCAAACTATTTATGGAATTGAAAAAGATGTTTCACAAAATGTCATTCCTGATAGATGCAGGTCTGTACCTCAAAAAAAAAATAGAAAAACAGGATTTTCTTGTTTTAAGTGTAATACACGTATGTGTTTGGAATATATAATAGCCATATGTAAAAGTTGCAAGGAAAATGCGTTAGAACAATAAAAATGATGAATTGATTTTTAAAACATTAATAATAGCACTAAGTTACAAGAAAGGGTATGTTAGTTTCGCTTATTATATGTGGAATTATTTTTTTTATACATTAAAACTTATTCAATCCTAAAAAACACAAAAACTTTAAGTTGCCCTTGAAGTTGTAATTTTTTTTGTATAAATAAGCAAAAGCTAAAATGTTCATTATTGTTGTATCCACTGGTACCTGTAAAACGTCCTGTAATTTTGTTTTATATCGTAATTTTTCAAATCGGTCTCAAAGACCGACGCGACTAAATATTTAAAAATTTAGTGTGCGACCACTGGAAGGTTAATTGATTAATGATGATTTTTCTTGGTGGTAATAATGTCCCTTCCTAGCTTTCGCTTAAGTGGCAATTTAAATACATTGATTTGTGATTCCTCTTTACATGCCTTATTAAAATTAAAGTTGATACAAGTATAATTTTTATGATCCATCCTGTATAATATCTTTTTTCTAAGAAAAATGTATTTCCAAAAATTAAATGTGACGAGATCGACCGATTCTTGATTAAGTGAACGGTATTCTATATAAAACTCTGATCGGCTTCTTTATCATAACCCTCTATAAGACTGAAAAACCTAGACGTTTTACAAAATATGTGACATTCTTACCAAATTAATAATAATGATAATGCATTTATTGTAATAAAATTCAAAAAGAAATTGAACATGGACAACGTGAAGTCTTATACTAAAAGGAGTTAGAGACGAAACAAAAGTTATAATATAATAAATAAAAGTAAATATGTAAATAAATAAAATACATTTCAATAATACCAACAACAATTAGCACAGATAAATATTCACACATACAGACCAGTGACAATTATAACAAATAAGCAATAAATTGCTAGTGTCAAAAAAATAACAAGTAATGTATAACATTAAATAAAATGAAAGTCTGCCTTCAACCTCACGCATCATTTAGGTAAGGGTCAATAGAATAATATTCCTTCTGAATTAAGAAAGTTTTAAGGAGGGTCCTAAATTTAATATCACTTTGCACCTGCCTCAAAGTTGGAGGCAGGGCATTGTGAACTTATATGCACCCAATAAATGGACTCTTACCGTAGAGGGCTGTATGGTGCATGGGAACATGCAGTTCATCTCTACCACGCGTTACCATATTGTAATAAAAATCGCCATTTCTCGAGAATAAATGTAATTTTTTTCTTGTAAATTGAACAGCATTAAAAATATACAAAGATGGAACAGTCATGATATTCAGCTGTCTAAACTTACCTCTAGAAGACTCATTGAACCCCAATCCAACTATTAATCTAATGATTTTAATGAAATTAAACCATACACAATGTGTTGCGGTGTAACAAAATATAATTTTGAAAATAATTAGGCGTTCCCTAACAGGAAAACTCTCTCCCACAAACATCTAACGATGTATCTACTACTTTCTAAGATAGCTAACTTGTTAATTGGAACTAATTCAATAATCTGTACCTCTGCTCACTCAGTTTCCCCCAAAGACCGAACTTTCAGGAAACTCTTTTAATTACCGAAATTTATATTTATTAGCACGCAGGCGAAATCTTAATATTAAAATTTTTAGAGCTTGTAAAACCAATTGTTTTTGTAATGCGTAAACTGGGGATTTATAAACCGGAAACTGGCGATTTGTATTTTATGACGTTAGGCAAACTGACTATCTTAACCGTGCATTCCAATTATCAGCTAAAGTATGTTTTTTAATGTGATATCATATTAGCATTACGTATTAGGGTGGAACGAAAAATGTCATTTTTTTTTTTCGAATTCTAATAGTACGGAAAAGCTGCCTTGTGATACGTATGTTTTACCTGTAAAATTTCATAAATCTACTAGAGTTATTTTTGGTGCCCCAAGAGGTGTGATTTTAATACTTTTTGGAAAATATACTCACATTTTTTAATACCCCGCCACTATTTATGGCTGGCAGCAGGGGCACTGATTTATTATCTAATAGTACACAAAAGTGACCTTTTAGTGCATATATATATATGAACAAAAGTTTAGGCAACCTAGTTGAAACTTTTCCGTTGTTCCAAAATGTTTGAAATATAATACTTACAACTAATGCTTACAACTATTTTAATTAACACACAACTGTGATGTCTATGATGGTTATGCTGATACGCTTGTTTTATCTTATGGTCAAGATATTTAAGTTATAAAGAAACAGTTTCAAAATTAAACACGATTGACGATAGTTCGGAAAATTGAAATGGCATTGAAATGACGCCTGAAAAGAATGAACCGTCAATTTCTCAAGGAAAAAAGCAAAACAAATGCGAGTGTCATTGCCTTCTCTTGCATTAGCATGCGATAGAACAGGAGTTTCAGACAGAAGTGCTGCGATAATTGGAAGTGCAGTAATTGAAGAGGTTGAAATTATTTCACAAATAGATACACCAAATGTAATAGATAGAATGAAATTTCGAAGGCAAAGAAGAAAATTACGAACAAATATAACAAAGAAAGAAATGCACAATATGTTGCCACTAAATGCGTTGTATTTTGTTGGAAGAAAAGACAAAACTTTGGTTTTAGATAGAAACAGATCTCATCGTAAAACGGTAACGGAAGAACCTTATGTATTAGTTCAAGAACCTGGATCAAAATATATAGGGAATGTAACACCGTTAACTGGATCAGCTGTAAACATTAAATTCAGTTATTCGTTATTTAGAAAATTATTAGATTTATACCTCAAATATTCTGGCTATGGGGTGTGATGGAACGCCAGTCAATACAGGGCCCAAAGGTGGTGTTTTAAGGTTGCCAGAGGTTCATTTTGGAAGACCATTACAATGGCTTGTTTAGCAGCTACATGGAAATCAACTTCCCTTTCGTCATCTTTTTCAACATTTAGATGGACCAACAACTGGTCCACGTGGTTTTTGGGACCCATCGGAAAACAAAAATCTGAATGTGAAAAGCTTCAAGTTATAGATTTTATTTCGCTAGAATCCGAATTACTCGAACTTAATGAAACGGACTTAAGTACGGACCAAAAATATTTGTTAGAAATATGTCGTGCCGCTATTTCCGGTAACTGTAGTGAAACTTTGGCTCGAAGGAATCCTGGCAAACTATCCCACTCATGATGGTTAACGTTAGCTAATAGGCTAGTTCGATTATATGTTGAAACTCAGGCTCCATCAGAGAATCTGAGAGTTTTGGTAACATATATAGTAAAAGTGTATGCATCAGTTTGGTTTATAATAAAATTTAACCCGTCATGCAAGAGCGGATCTGAGAACTTACTGGAAGTAAGTAAAAAGGTCGCGTTATCTAGATCTAAATCTTAGATGCGTCATTGATCCTGTAATTCAAAGAAACGGGTACTTTGGACATCCTGAAAATATAATTTTAACAATGTTATGTGATAAAAGAGAGTTAGCTGTAAAAAGGATTCTGAAGGCAAGATCAAATGAAAAAGGCAAGACAATAAGGATTTTCCAGATTCCGGCTTTCAATTTTGATGCTCAAGATTACATAGACTTGATACACTTGCAAGACTGCAAGTTAGCCGAACCACCACTAACTTTGCGATATTCATGAAAGGAGATAGAAGATATCATAGCTTCAGGATGTGTGACAGAAGGTGGCACTATTATGCAATTTTCAAAGTTTACATGTCACACCCAAGCTGTTGAAAGGTGCGTTAAGTTAGTAACGGAAGCATCTACAACAGTTCCACAGTTTAGATTCCAGAGACGGTTTCATTCGCTCCAGGTTGGAATCTCGTAAAATGAGGCCGAAATTTGAGACAAAGTCAGATTATTCAACGAATAACAAAAAATTATATATTTATATATTATATAATATGTAGGTATAGGTATATAATATATTTATTTTTGAGATATTTTGTGTTTAAGCTTTGCCTTACTAAAAGAAATTTGAACCTTCATGGGACAGGGGAAAATGTTATTTAATAGCGTACCGTTTTGGGGGTAGAAAAGAGAAGTTCATTAGGCAACTTATTGACTGTATTACAAAAAAGAAAATTGAAATTTTTTAAAATTCCTTATTTTCGTTCCACCCTATTACGTATTTTACCATCTGATAGGTAATTGAAGGCTTTCAGTAACAGAATATGACAATTTTATAATATCTTATCAGATGGATTCGTAGCGAGTTGTAATATGTTTGAATGTTTCACAATTGGAGAGTTTATTAATTCTTCCATTATCTTTTCCTTCCAGATCACTTCATTTTCATCTCCAGTCGTTTTTAGGTGAATGTTTGTGTTACTTAAAATAAATATAAATGGAAATACAAAAGTCATTAATTATAGAATGATTTTGTCTTCAAATTTCGGAGAAATGAAATTTATAACTTTAGGATGCATTGGATAGAAATAAATTTTCGATATTTCCTGTGTATCAAAGATATAATGTTGCGGTTTCCCAAGTTCCCAGTTTTTAATCTACAGGGTGATTTTGAAAATGTTCGCTTTTTAGACACACCTCGTATTTCCGTGATGCGTTAACTTAGCAGAAAGGTAGAGATTTTTATGTAAAGATCAGTAAGTAAAGTAGCGTAGCCAGTTTTTCTCTTAGAAAGTTTAGTTTTGGAGATATTAACAAAATTATTTTCTAAATTAATTGAGCATACTTTGGGCTTTATAAAATTCTATAGATCTTCATATTTATGTAAATTTTACTTCTGTTAATATCTCAAAAACTAAACTTTTTAGAGAATAAGAGCGAATATTTTAAAAATTACCCTGTAGATTAAGAACTAAGGGTGCCATGACAAATTTGACAACGGAATCTTTCGTTTCGTTAAAAAGTGAGAATAAAGTGAAAATAGCAACATTCTATCGGTTATAAACGGCAGAATGATCAACTTGTGGACCCCGGCGATCGACATAGGAACCTATAATTCGCATTACACGCTGCTTGAACATTATAAGAGAAGTTTCTTGTACGATGGCGATATATCTTATCCTGGAGAAATAGTTCACACACATGGGTGCAATGATAAAAGCCAAAACGTCAAGGAAAACGGTATAGATTGACAAATGCTTTCGAGTAAGTCTGCATTTCCTCAATCAACGAAAGCTCCAGTTGCACAGAAACGTAATCAGATGCCACAAAATATTTCTTATACGTGAAAACTATGGTTTCGAAAATAAATACATTAAAATAGATATAATAAGGCCTAAATATTAATTACTATAAGTACATTCTTGTATGCAACGCAAGTAAGTGATGTTATTAAGTCGTGAATAAATATTGAATATCTTTTGAAAACGGATATATTTTTATAAATTCCGCATCATTTTATTTGGTAAATTGATTTACTCGTTCTTTCGTTTTTATTCATATAATATATGAATATGAACTAATTCCAAAAAGTGTTCATCATCACAGATATTTTCTATTTTTAAAAATTTTTAGGTTATATTTGCTCTAAATACTTCTTAAACCAACTATACTTCTACAATTTATGGTTAGGCAATATGACGTGATTATTCGCAACCAAACCTTTTGAATCAACTTTTGAGGTAGGGAAGAGTCCTGTACCTGGAGCAGTCTTGTACTTAGCACCACTATGTCTATCTCACTTATTATGGTGTTTAAATGCACTGAAAAAATGTATAATATTGACAACGACCATATTTATACTCCCACATTACCGCGCGCACGTATTTCAATATTCGAGGGTTTTTGTTTGGGTGTCGCGTCAATTGGACGTGGAAAATTGGACGCACGACTATTGGTCGCAGTCAATCGGACGCGCGACAATTGGACGTCGGACAATTGGACGCATGTGACAATTGGACGCATGCAAAAATAAAATAATATATAATTTGTATAAGGGTGTGTATTTGTGTAAAGGTGAAGCGGGGGCGGGTTTTCACTTGTTTTCCCAGGGCACTGTCACTATTTCACGTTTTATTGCTTTTTTTTCTTTGATGACCAAGATTAAATATTTTGCTTACCCGCTGATTGCTTACTAATATCTGATTAAAAGTGGATCGCTCATTGCAGCTTATATATTTAATTAGCGTACCAAAATAATTTAGAGCACTGTAGTATGACATTAATTACTGACCGATTCGGAAATGTTTGCTGTCCATAAGTTGCTGACCAACTAGCCATTTTGGCTGACCGATTACATACTTTGCGACCAGTTGTCCCAGCGTCCAATTGTGGCCGCGTCTAACTGTCGCCGCGTCCAACTGTCACCGCGTCAAATTGTCGTAGCGTCCAATTCTTTGCGTCCAATTGGCGCGCGCCCAGTTGACCGCGCCCGATTGTCGGTAATCCTTTAGTTTGTCAAGTGTGTTTTTGGAGGTTAAAAGTAAATAATATCAGTCACCGTATTTTTCTGTGATAAATTTAAAGGTAAGTTTCTTTTACTTGTTAAATAGATTGATGCTAGTCGTAGGGTGTTAGTCATAAACTGTATTAAAGGTTATATTATTCTCTTAATGTTTAGGTACATATTATCAAACTACCTGTTGAATGTCTGGTCTTGTACCATGCGCCAATGCTGGATCTGGTACCAAGTGCCGGCGAGAAGAAAGAGAAGTTGAACATGACAAAATATGTCATGGGGAGTTTCAGTTGACAAAATTGGCAGGAAAAAAGTCCGTTCATTACTATATTGCAGAGGTGGTTAAAATCATAGATCAAGAGATTAAAATAATGTATCTTAAAAAAATACTGGGTTCAGAAAACAAATTTTTATATGAATCAGATAAAATATTTACAATAGAAACTATCCTTAAAAAGGTTGATTATATACTTCTTTGTTTTAAGTTCTATTGTAAAATGAGTATATATATGTATATATTTAAGTTCAATAATAGTTACTTTAGATTATAATTTAAAGTAATAAAACATTTTTTTTTTCGTAAGACTACCCTTGGCCTAGGTACAAGCCCTCTCTGCGTAAGGTACAAGACCTTGACCTTAACCTTGGTCCATTTGACATTTTAAAAAAATTATATTAATAAAGTATTTAAAATTTAATTTTATATTTTATTACTAATACACAGTTATTGCAATCAAATATTGCTGTCTTGGGTGCCCAAAACTATGAAGATTTATGTTTTTTACATAAAAAAATAGCTATAGAAAAAAACACCTGTGCGAGGTACATGATCCTCCCCTATCTCTATCTGCTTTGTACACGTCAATGTGACGCATGTTATTACTGACATTCTATCTGTAGAATCCCCATTTCTGCCTACTATCTCTCGATTCCTGTTTCCATTCTAACAGCTGTCGCTTGATACGTCTTGGTTCGGAAAAACAAACAATCGACGTACGTGACAAAAAGTCTATATTTGCATCCAGTTTACGGCAGACGTATCACAGTCTTACCATATTGAGTTAAGAATTACTATTTTTCTCACCAAAAATACTTCTATTTATCACTGAAAAACACCAAAGCATTTTATTTAACAATAACGACAAATGCGACAGTTGCTAATCCGTGTCAAACATGAAACCAGCTAGGAAAGACGGCCGTTCCACGAATATGGGCTTTATAAAAAGAACATTTCAAATGCTCGAAGACAGCGTCATTTTGTCTACTTAACAGAAAACGGTAAAAAAAATATTCTAAAACGGTGAACCAAAGCCATATCCTCCTTGATTGAAGATTCTTGGCATTTAATATTATTCAACAAGTATTTTTAGTAACTGCATTCTTAACGTTTGTGCATAAAATAAGTAGGTGTGCATACCACCTCGTGACCAAAAATTGTTTACTCGTTCAATATAACATTACCTTTCGGACTACTGATTTCAAACGCTATTCTAGATTATCGGGAAATTGGAATTGGTTAGTGCTGCTCTACAACTTATTTTAACAGATAATTTTCTTTTATGGACGGCTTTATAGGCGATAATAAAAAAAATTGTTGAGGAAGTTCCATCACGTTTGTAAGAATACACATTTATTGGAGCCCGACTTTTAATTGGGCTACAAATCAAATCCCAGTCTAAGGGGATAATATTCTTTTGATTTTTAGTCTCCAATTAATCGAATTACGTTACAGTTAGGTACAGGGTTATCAATTTAGTTTGTCCCACTTTTAAGAGCCTGCAACTTTTTTGTATTTTGAGTTCTCGCGTTCTTTCAAAAAACAATACAAGACAAGTAAGTAACATTTTATAAGTTTTTATGAATGTTGTCAAAAATGACAGTAGGTGTCATATGTCACACCGAAAAGCAATTATGGGACACCCTATAGTATGTCCACGGATGGGGTTTACAAGAAGACAAATGGACTAAAAATTGAAAGATACGAAAAAAGGTCACTCTTAATAAACGTGTTTGCTTGTCTAGAAAATACGATTCATCATAAGAAACTTCAATTTTTTTATGCAGGGAGGGTAAAAACTGCAAAAATGTTATTTTGCTTAAGAGTAAACATACTTTATTTTGAAAGATACGGAAAAAAGTCACTCTTAATAAACGTTTTTACTTGAATAATGAAGGTGATACTTGTTGTCAATGTCTTTATTTAATGAAGTAATTATAATAATAATAATAATAATACGAACATTTTTATTAACATGAAGAGAATACGATAACGATTTCATAATTCAAAAACTCCACCTCCCATACTCGACCCATTTTTCTAATTGCTTTCTCAAATAAGTGAAAGAATTTCTGATTTCTTCCTGAGAGATCGATTGGACAGCCTGGATAATTCTGCTCTTTAGCACTTCAATATCATTTGGTATTGCGGTTGCAAAAACATTTTTTTTAAACGGCCCCATAAAAACATGTGGGCCAAGGTTAAGTCGGGACTTCTTGGGGCCCACAAAACTGGGTCATTCATACCAATCCACCTTGGATCAAATCTGCGGTCAAGCCATTATCTAACCTCACGAGCGAAATGGGCTGGACAACTATCTTGCTGAAAATACATATTTTGTCGAAAATTTAATGGTAGATTTGCGAGTTCGTCATTGAAAAATGTATCCAGCATTTCTAAATATGATAATCTGTTGCACGTGTTATCAAATAAATATGGCCCTATAATGCCATGGATGGATATCGCACACCATACGTTCACTTTTATGAAATATTGTCTTCTCGTCATAATTCTGAATTCGAGATTTTCTATTCCATTCCATTTGTTGAAAATGTACTTTCATCAGAAAACATGATACATTTATAAAAATCAACATTTCCACTTAAAATTTTGTCTACTATCCACAGGCAAAAATCAAGTCCGTTTCGCGTCGTCTTCCTCTTCCAATCTTTGATTAAATTGCGGATTATACGGATACAATTTATTTGCTTCATGGATCTTCTGAATTTGACTTTTTTCACAACTTCCAACTGAGTAACACGATTTCGAAGGGACGTCATAGGATTTTCTTCAACATAATGAAGAACTAAGACTGTAGCAGCATCATCATTGTCTTATTTCTTCTTTTTTTTTGAGGTCCAAAGCCGAACCAGTTCTCTTGAACTTTTTTATTAACTTGCAGATTGCCATCCTAGTTATTGGGATTCCTACAAATTTCTCGGTAAATTGTTCCATGACGTAGCGGTATGAAACTTGACCATCCCCATAACATTGTATTATAAAAACTCTTTGTTCAGTAGATATCATTTCTACTTAAATAATAACTTCATTAAATAAAGACATTGACAACAAGTACTTATCATCTTAAGTGTCATTATTATTTTAACTAGGTTCACCAGTCAGAGGTGTGTCAGAGAATACTTTTTGGGAAATAATTTTTACATAGGTAAACCTTTTATGATTATTCTACTTCGGTTTGTTGTGTAGAAAACACATTCATTAAGAGGGACTTTTTTTCATCTCTTTCAAAATAACATTTTTGCAGTTTCGTATAATGAATCGTATTTTCTAGACAATCAAAAACCTTTATTAAGGGTGACTTTTTTCGTATCATTCAATTTTTAGTCCATTTGTCCTCTTGTAAATCCCATCCGTGGACATACTGTATATCAGAAAACCATTAGACGGCGCCTTTTCTTCGATCTCAAAAATATAACACATATATGCATTCTTTTCTTCATTCCATCAAACGTTGACAAAAATATGTAAAAATATATTATTGTTAAAAAGCATCAAGATAGCTATACAACTGTTTTGGTTGCTATGGATTTTATATTTATTTATATTTCAGTCTGTCATTCTCAGCATTATTTGAAGAATAGAATAGAATGAATTTGAAGAAATAGAATTTTGTAGAAAAGTTATTTTGTGTGTAAAAACCAACTAATATGAGATAGTATTATTCAGTGGGGGAAAAGTGTTTTATGTTTGATATTTTTCGTCAAACGGGCAGTGCAACCTTAGCACTTAGGAGATATAGGCTTCAGTTTCCCAATAGACGGGTTCCTTCCAAAAACATTTTTCGAAACTGGAGAAAAAACGAATAATTAGGTGGAAAACAATAACTACGGAAGAAATGGAAATGAATGTATTAGCCTATTTTCGAGCATTTCCCTACAAATCTATACCCGATATACTACGAGAGCTGCCTATATCGTATGGTTCAGTAGAAACGATTTAAAGAAAATATAAGTTCCGTCCATACAAACCCACAAGAGTGCAAAAATCAACGCCTGGACAAAAGGAAAATAGACTGCATTTTTGTAGATATATTATGGACGAAATAAGAAAAAACCCTAACTTTTAAGAAATTCTTCACCAGTAGGGGCTGCCACTGCCGAAAAACCCATCATTGGTCAGACGAAAATCCTTCCAATATTCAGGAAATCCAGATTCAAAGGCGACAAAGTGCGGATTAATTGGGAATCGGGTTATGGACCCAATAATTTTCGAAGGTTTCCTTAACTGACCCACGTATGTATTTGAATAAGCTGCAGGAGGAAATGGAACATCGCTTAGATAATTTACCGTAAGAAATTTAATATGGCATCAAGATGGAGCGCCGCCATACAGTGTCGCTCCAGTAACTGCATATTAAAACACAAAATATGTCCAATGGATTGAAAAATCGGGTACTATAAAATGGCTTCCGAACAGCCCAGACCTAACATAAAATGACCGCCGAACAGCCCAGACCTAAAACCCTGTAATTTTTTCTTTTGGGGGTTATACTAAAAATATTGTTTATAATACACCGTGTTATTCGTTGAATGAACTGTATATTAGAATTGAAAACCCCATCCTTTAGATTCAAGCTAATAGAGAAGTTTTTTTTTTTGAAGTAGTCCATCTCGAAGTAGAGTGAAGTTATAGGTAGGTAAAGAAACTCATAATCTGCTCCACTAGTTTAATGAGAAAATTAAAAACCATACATGTTTCGAAGGTTTGAACCTTCATCTTCAGTGGAAAATACAAGGACATGAGAAGAAACTCATAACATTGTTTAAACTGTAAGGAAAAAGAAAAATGCTTATACAGGGTGTCCCATAACTAATGGTACACAGGAAAACTACAGATTCCTTGAGAAAAAATACTGCGATTTGGCCATACTTAGTTTAGTTCAATAGCTGGTAATAACCGAGATACAGGGTGTCAAAGTAAAAATTTAATGTTCAATTTTCCCAAATAACTTATTTCTGAATCAATATTTTTGCACAAAATTTTGTGACTAGGGTTTTTTTGGGGAAAGGAATTTGAATTTGTTAATAATTTTGATGTAGATTATAGGGGGCGCTCTCTGCGTTACTCTGGATACATAAAAAGAAATGTAACTTTTTTGTGCCTTAGTATAATTATATTTTTATTAAAAATATCAGTTTTTCCGTAATTTTTAAGCAATAAAGGTATACTTTGTAAATGTCGCTCCGACTAACTGTTTTCGAGATATTTTCAATTACAATTTCTAATGCGCCCGTTTAAATTTTAATTTGTAAATATGAAATTTGTCACAGTAGGCTTTGGTAAAAACAAATACAATGAAAGCACTTTGAAACCTCATTTTTTTCAAAGTTTATTTTCATTTTTCAGCACTGTGGGTGTTTTTAAGGAGTTTTTGAAGATACTGTTATCAAAAATTAAACTAAAAATACCGCGACATAACTGTTTTCTAACGGAGAAATGCGAGACATGGTATGTTTATAAGCACAAGAAAATTTTAACAGTATTTGGAAATGTATGCGACAGATTGGGAGAAACAGGATTCTGTTTCTCCCAGTCTGTAGTATAGGCTTCTAAAAATTTTAAAATCTGGCTGCCTTCTATTTGGATACATTTCCAAATACCGCCTGTTAAAATTTTCTTATGCGTTTAAACATACCATGTCTCGCATTTCTCCGTTAGAAAACAGTTATGTCGCGGTATTTTTAGTTTAATTTTTACTATCTTCAAAAACTCCTTAAAAACACCAACAATGCTGACAAATGAAAATAAGCTTTGACCGAAATGAGGTATCAGTGATTTCATTGTATTTGTTTTTACCAAAGCCTACTGTGACAAATTTCACATTTACAAATCAAAATTTAGACGGGCGCATTAGAAATTGTAATTTAAAATATCTCGAAAACGGTTAGTCGGAACGACATTTACAAAGTATACCTTTATTGCTTAAAAATGACGGAGAAACTGATATTTTTAATAAAAATATAATTATACTAAGGCACAAAAAAGTTACATTTCTTTTTATGTGTCCAGAGTACCGCAGAGAGCGCCCCCTATAATCTACATCAAAATTATTAACAAATTCAAATTCCTTTCCCCAAAAGAAACCTAGTCACAAAATTTTGTGCAAAAATATTGATTCAGAAGTAAATTATTTAGGAAAATTGAAAATTAAAATTTTACTTGAACACCCTGTATCTCGGTTATTACCAGCTATTGAACTAAACTAAGTATGGCCAAATCATATTATTTTTACCCAAGGAATCTGCTGTTTTCCTGTGTACCATTAGTTATGGGACACCCTGCATAAGTTGAGTTTTATTAAAAATTAATGATCACATTGTAAAAGTGTTTCATAAATGTATCGAAAATGGAGGTGGTCATGTAGAGCAACATAGATTATGGAATAATTATTATATAATACTAGTTAATAAATTATTGTTATAAACTTTTGTTATTTTCTTGGTATGCCAATATTAATAAAATTGTTTTTCTACTACTCACTTGAAGAAAAGAATGCACATGTGTGTTATATTTTTGAGATTGGAAGAAAAGGCGCCGCGCCATCTAATGCGCTTGTGATATGTAGAGTGTACAATTTAAAAAAAAATAATAATAGTTTTTCGGTGTGACATATGACACCTACTGTCATTTTTGACACACTCATCATAACTTGGCAAAAAATGCTACATCCTGTTTTTTGAATGAATGCGCTAACTCAAAATACAAAAAACTTACACGCACTTAAAAGTGGGACAAACTAAATTGATAACCCTGTGCATGGAAACCTGTTATTTCTATTTAAAAAAATTATACGATAAAAAGTGGGAGCATCGAGGAGAAAAGAATAGAGACAATTGTCACCAACGCCCTTTAATATTTTCACCGTATATTAACAATGTAAATAATATTTTAGTGTTGCTATATACAGGTTGTCCCATAACTTATGGGCCATAGAGCAACTGAAGATTCTAAACGTCAAACTAGACCGATTAAGTAATGTTTCTTCTAAATTTTTCTCGTTCTAGTAACACAGGCTGTTGAAAGTAAACGTTTATTTTCGAAAATAAACCATAATTTGAAAACGGTTTAATGTATCGGATTGACGATATAATGTTTCTATGAGTAAGAAATGAGAGTTTGTATAAATTGTTAATTTTCACATTTGAAGGCGCTTATTACTTGCACTGGGTGTAATAAATCTGTGATTTTTCTTAACTGTTATTAAGTAAGTATTTTGAATCTAAGATTCTCAAAGGACAACAATTTCTGTATGTAAACTGCGATCCTATAGTATGCCCAGTCGATTCTGTGCATGGTTGTCTAACTTTCTTAAGCAAGTGGCGATTGACGGATTTCTCTCAGACACCTTCACCATCAATGCCGGTATTCCTCAAGGGTCCATATTGTCTCCCACTCTCTTCTTACTCTACATTAACGACCTTCTAGTGAAAACGTAAAACCCGATATTTAGTTTTGCTGACGATAGCACACTTATATCATCTTTCGCTTTGAATGCACAAACATCGGCGGCCGACGCACATCTTCGTAGACAGCATGAAGTATCACGCCTCAACAAAGACCTGGAAGAAATTTTGACTTGGAGTGACAGTAACCAAGTCGAATTTAACGCTAAAAAAACCCAGGCAGCAGTTTTCTCTAAAAAGGTTAACATTACAGAACCGGATATAGTCATGGACGGATACGCAATCCCACTGGCTTCTTCTATTAATTTGCTGGGCGTCAATCTGGGAGGAAACATGTCTTGGCATAATCACGTTGTGGCAATCGCCAAGATAGCTTCTCAGAAACTTGGTGTACTCTTCCGAACCAGAAAGTTGTACACACCTCAAGAACTTTTGACACTATACAAAGCCCAGATTCGACCATCACTAGAGCACTGCTCTCATGTCCGGAGCTCTGCACCCAAACATACTCTTCGGCTACTGGATTCCATCGAAAGGAGGGCCATTCGTCTGATTGGAGACCTCGAGCTGACGAAGAACCTCGACATCCTAGAACATCGAAGAGATTTTGGGGATTTGACTCTCTTTTACAGATATTTTCATGGAAAGTGCTTGGCTGACCTTGCCCTCTTAATTCCGCCCAGAGCGGCGAATACACGACGAACCACTGCCGCCCATCCATATGTGGATAAGCTTAGTACTCCTCGAACTTCATTATTTAAGAATTTATGTGGAGGACTTCATCCTTATGAAACGATCTTCCCGAGGTCGTTTTTCCCAACGAATATAACATCCAACGATTCAAAACCAACGTGAATCGCTTTTTGCAGACACGCACAAACCAGAGTGCCCTAAAGGAGGTGTTTGACCATAAAAAAAATATCTCAAAAACTGTTAGAGATGTAGGATCGAGCAAATATACTTTCTTAGTTTAGAAATTGCCCTTCTTAGCGAATTTTGGATTAAAAATACTTAATAACAGGTAAGGAAAAAAATCATAGATTTATTAAACCCAGTATACAGTGTGTTATGGAAATCACTTATTATATTTAAATGGGTGACTCCTAGGGTGTCCCAGAGAAAGTCTTGCTTGGATATCTGCCGCGAGCGTGGCTTCAGTATGTTTCGAGACTCGGGAATGGGATGACGCTGTCCAGAGTTCCACGTGCTTGAAGTATACGAATTTTAAACGTTTTATTAGTTGTAGCGTTACCCGATTTTTTTTCTGTTGTGAAATAATTCATAATAATAAATATTGTAATGTGATTCGAAATTTGTGCGATATTACCTATTGTTGGTTCTGTTGCAAAACATACTTTTTGTGTTTTATTTTTTTATGGAATTTAATTATAAAACGAATTATTTTAAAATAAGATAGGGTAAGACAGTATGTACCTTAAAATTGTAGTATTTTTTTTCTAAGCAGCTTGAAAAAGAAGTGATATCGCGGGTCAAAGACGTCTTGTTGTCAAATACTGAACATGTGCGTTTACAATTCTCTGTTGCAATATATGACAACACCGCCTCAATAGACTATTGATTGCAAGCGTCCTCAGTAGCGGCCACGTAAATTTTCAGATTTCATACGAATGTATATTTCGTACAATAATTCAAAGCACCATAAGGTTATTTTTCTTCAATTTATTTTCATCTCAGGATTTGCCGGTTTAAATATAATTTCCATAACTAGCTCCTTCTAATGTGAAACTTAAAAATGGGGCGACTTGGGTCTAATTAAATACTGTGTAATTAACGGAACGTTATTTTCTAATATTTCGTCCAGGTTTAGATTCTTTAGATAAATATAACACTGCCTAATTATTCCACCAACTAAACAACAAAATTAAATGGTTTCCAAAATTACCTGTATATTGGATATCCAGAGCCATGCTGAAACCAAAACACCATATACACCTTGTCATGTCCTGGTGGTGTTACATCACATGGTAAACTGACACTCTTCCCTTCAACAGCTTGGATGTCTTGAGCTGTGGCCGCTGAAACAAATATATTATTAATTTCGCTAATAATAAACATAGTTATATGGTTACGAGTATCATAAATAAGAACCGCCACCAGTGGTTAGACTTTGAGAGTTATAGTTCCTGGAATTGTAAGATTTTACTGTGATTGACTTGTCTTTTTAAATGTATACCTTTATCCTTTATTTTTTTAAAATTCAGCTCTTTGAGAGAAATCGATTTTTGTTATCCATTTAAAAAAATTAAGTGAGTTGTCATTTTTTGGGTCACCCTGTATATATAAAATTATAAAAAAAATCGGTTTACCGGAAAAAA
The DNA here is from genome assembly GCA_963991005.1 of Barypeithes pellucidus. Classification (NCBI taxonomy): domain Eukaryota; kingdom Metazoa; phylum Arthropoda; class Insecta; order Coleoptera; family Curculionidae; genus Barypeithes; species Barypeithes pellucidus. The sequence goes on along the minus strand of OZ022556.1, from coordinate 32,531,566 downwards.
AACACCTGAATTTCAAATGAATTTCTTCTACCCTTTACCGTATGAAAAGCGAGTTATAAGTGAAATCCAATATTTACCGAACTCAAAGGCAAATAAAAAGATTATTAAGCAATAATAATTGTCACTGTTGTTAATTATTATATACATTATCATTAAATACTTACGCGATGGTTTAGAGCTAATTTAGTGTTATCTGGTGACATCTTACGAAGGAAAAGGAACTAATGTAGTTCCTCTGTTATATCAATGGGAGTCCCCTATTAACATTGTGACTCAAGCTTAATTTCATTATTTTGAAATTTATATGGATTGGCTAATAACAATATTAATAGTATTTCGTCAATACTATGTATGAAGAGTTTAGTAAACTCATAGTCTGATCCACTAGTTTATTAAACATTATTTTAATTTTAACTTCCATCCATGTCGCGAAGGCATCCTCCATCTTCAGTGGAAAATACATAAGGAGTAAAAACTTATGACATTGCCAATGTGAACTGCTGGCAGCGGAAAAAGGAAAGAAAAATTAAGAAAATAAGTAATAAAATACGGAAAAATGTTGAGAAGGGAAGGCAGAACAGGAAGGTTTTTTTCTTCTGTCAGAAGTTCACCTTGGCAATGGCTTTTTACTCCTTGTATATATTTTTCACAGAAGATATATATATGTCTTCGAAACATATATGGAAGTTAAAATTTAAATGTTTATTAAATTAATGGATCAAACTCTGAGTTTCTTTACCTCATCATAATTTCACTCCATTAAGATGAATTACTTCAAAGAATACTATAAGCGTGTGTTGTAGGAAGTGTAACGATGCTAAAAAGTTTTGCTTGGTTGGAAACATCCTTAGCTATAATCAAATATCAGAAATATTGTACAGAGTGGCCAAAAAATATGAAATTGATCTAAGAATAGAATGCATCAAAATGCCGTTTTAAAGCTCTTTCTAGAACTATGTTCTGTCTCTAAACATGCTTACGAGAAACAGCCAGATGAGATATAGATAAATAATTTTATAAAACGAAATCAAATTTTATTTCTGGGCAAAATCTAAAAAAATGACTTAGGTTACATAAGAAATTAAATAAATATTTTAACGTAGAAAAAGTCCGAAATGTATAGAACAACTGTCAAATTTCTGCTGAGCTACCATCATATTCGATACATCGTTCTAGATTTTTCTTAAATTTTTTTTCCTATTTCTACCCTTGGCGATTCATTACAAGCTTGCATTATTCTGTTTTATAGAATTTTGAACACCCGATAAATAATAGTCCAGGGGCATCAAATTAGGTGCTCTCGCAGGAAAACTTGTAAACTATCTGTCTCGTCCACGTCTTATCCAACTGTTTGGGAAATTAGTATTCCGTCAAAAAAAATTGAATGAATAAAATAATAAATATGAAATGACCTAATTATGTCCCATAATTATTCTCGTCGGCATATTTAGAGTGAGAACATAATTGTAGAAAGAGCTTCAAAACGGCATTTTGATGTATTTTTAGGCATTTTATTTTTAGATAAATAATACATTTTTTGGCCACTCACACACACTCGCTAAGCAGGTTTTCGACCAAGCAAAACTTTTTATTAACAGTGACTTTTTTCGAAAAAATGAAGGATAGAAAGTTTTCCATCTATTACACTTTCTACCACATACGCTATAGTGTATAATATTCTAATATTAAAAACATAAAAATAACCGCACACTGAAAATTATGAATTATTTGAGAATAAAATAAAAAAATTTATAAACTTTTTAAATTACGCACAGAATTCATAACCATTCGTTATATGGCGTGTCAAAGAATATTATATTCTTTGATAACACTCTATCTGCCAGAAGAGCAAAATATAGGTAACAAAACAATTTTTTTCGGAACCTAATTATCGAACAAAATAAACTTAATTTTCAATAAATTTCAATTAACCAAAAATCAATAGCCTCTGAAAGAACGAAACGTATACGATTTTGAGATATTGCATGGGTGCGTACAATCATTGTACCGACGTCGAGAAGTTCATTTTTCTCGTATTGTTGTATATTTTAATTGCCAATGAGGTAAGTTAGTAAGTAAAACTTGCCACTGTACTGAAAACATTCTACCTTATTTAAATAATTTCGTTACATTTTATGAGAATCAAGTCATAAAAGAAAATATAATCCGAAAGATGGGGTCTTTGGCAAATTATTATTTGTTTAATGTTGGAAAGAGCATTATCAAGGTCCTACATTTTCAAGTAATGACAACTACTATCGTAAGTCGAAGGACTTTACACTCGAAATTTCGCCAAAACTAATGCAAAATTACGATCAAAGTTCACAGGCCTTCGCGGCTAAGCAAAGCTTAATACCATTCGAACTTCTGTCCAGGTCCGGATTTATATTTATATTATGAAAAAGTCAATTTTCAATTATTAATATATCAATAACGATTCCATTTAGTTATATAGTGCTCAATGCGAAAAAGTGTTGCAAATTCGAGGAAATTCCAAATATAAAAAAATAGACAAATTCAATCAAAAGAACAAGGTTGCATATTTTTCAGGCAGTATCATAAATACGGATGTGTGGAAAAATCATTTCCTAACCACCCGAGTAACCTTATACTATAAGGGCGTATTTTTGTCTAACACTGTAGCACTTAAAATAGCAATTTAGACTGAAGGGAGTGAAGCCCTCTCCATGAGAACCAAGCAGGCTTGTTCTTTTGATTGATTGTAAATACCCAGGTCGCTCAGGTTTTATAGGACTACTAAAAGATGGCATTACTTCTTATATTTTACAAGCTAAGGTTGATAATACAGTTGAAGTAGTAGTAGGTAGTTGTAGGTATGGACACCTACCCTGTACTGATGAGAGTTTGAAATCGGTCTACAGGTGGTGACCAGCGTTGCCAGCGTCATTACGTTCGTAACAGATTTGTTACGGAACACGATGATTTATTACGTTATTACGCCGCTCCTGAATCTATTACGTTTTGTAATTATTTGCTAAACTATCGATAGTCCATACAAAACGTGACATATTTAACAACAATAGACATCTAAGAACGTCATCACTGGCCACATATATACAAGGCCTTTCACTCTTGGGACTCCGTAAGGAAAAATACAATACAATCGAGACACCACAAAAATTTATTACTGAGAACCTTAATTTATTACAAAAGTTCAATCCAATGTCCAATTTATTACGAAAAAAAACACGCTGATGAGAGTTTGAAATCGGTCTACAGGTGGTGACCAGCGTTGCCAGCGTCATTACGTTCGTAACAGATTTGTTACGGAACACGATGATTTATTACGTTATTACGCCGCTCCTGAATCTATTACGTTTTGTAATTATTTGCTAAACTATCGATAGTCCATACAAAACGTGACATATTTAACAACAATAGACATCTAAGAACGTCATCACTGGCCACATATATACAAGGCCTTTCACTTGGGACTCCGTAAGGAAAAATACAATACAATCGAGACACCACAAAAATTTATTACTGAGAACCTTAATTTATTACAAAAGTTCAATCCAATGTCCAATTTATTACGAAAAAAAACACGCTGCTGGTAACACTGGTGGTGACATCCTATCAATGGAGAGGCTTCCCATTCTTGGTAGTACCATCCAATCTGAATTAGTATTTTAAGAGATAGCACATCCTGTATATTGTTGTGTTAAGATTTCCATAAATCTTCTTCTTCAATATTATATAGACGAGGAAAACAAAAGACTTGATTATTAAAACTTTTAAGAAACTTAGGAGCAAGAATGGTTTCGTAATAAGGTAGTAGAAAAAATTATTTACCATCATTTACAAAATAAGTTATAACCGCTAGCAGATGAGCGTATTCGGGTTGCATTAAAGTACAAAGGAACGACTAGCATAATGAGTGTCCCCAGGACTAAGAAGACATGACAATTATTTCGTCCTTTAGGACTCAACAGACAGTCATCCCTGAGTAATTTCAACGACGGCGAGTCGAATATTCAACATAGGTAATAATCAGACTATCTATTTAAGTTCACAAACCGATACATTCTAAGAGTGACCACATGTTAATCAGAATCATTAAGAAAATACAGAAAACCACACGCCTAGTTCATCAAATGGAATGCAAAGCAAAAGCAACTAATTGCTATTAAAAAATTACCTGTTCCTACCTTATTGGATCTTTATCAAGAATATTTTTCAAATCCCTCAATATTTGTCAGATATGTCGTTAAACCATCTCCAGAAGCCAAACTGGGAAATACACACGCAAACATTCAATATCACAATAGATATCAATATAATACTTACAACCAGCGGTGCAAGATCTCATGATTTATCGTTAGATCTCATAATTCTGTATGTAATCATACGATCTCCTGAAACGTTTCTTATATACGTATTTTTAAATTTTGATCAACTCTTATGATCAATCAAATTTTAGATTGTCTAAAATTCGAATTAAAACAATTAAAAATGGTATTGACAAAAATAATAAAATTGAATTATAATTAAATATTAAGTTGTCGATTTTACCATCTCAATTGGATGGCAATGGCGCCCTGAAGATATTTTCTCGGAATGTCCCCGCAATGCGAAAAGTGCGGCCAAGATTTGGCTCAATCGGGGCATTACTTATTGCCTTATTATTAGCATTAGATTGATATTGATGGTTGATAGTAAGATTAGATTACATAGGTACATGCAAAATAATAAGTGTATATTTGTTGTTTTCCATCTAAAAATGTCTACATCTCTATTCGGTTCATATTTGTTCGGGATTTTCTTATTTTCATATTTAAACATTGCCATTCATCGAATTAAAATATTCTGTACAATTAACAACATCCCACGATTCTCATGATTTTTGGTGACAGATTTTCTCCCGAAACTATCTAGCACCCCGGCATATCACAACGATATTAACACAATGAGAACTATACCCAATTCATTTTACCAATTCTGGATCATAAACAAATACCAGCTCGTGATAGTCACATACTCGATGCATAAACTCAGTGCTAATGGTCAAACCGCAATCAAACTTCCGATGCTGACCAGATGCGTGATATTCACTTGTTGAGCGTGTGTTTCGCAATTTCGCTTCTGGATATGGTTTTACGACATATCTGAGAAAAGATCCGAATAAACCCATTAAAGGTGGAAACGTCGAAATTGTTTTGATACAACCCTCTCGTATTTAATTTTCTTTACCAAGATGGCTCGCATCCGCCATTTTGACAGTTAGAACTGTAATTCTTGCGTCAAAAAATGGTTTATCTTCCCTATTGGCAAAACCCAAATTTTTTATAAAAACTTAACGGGTCACTGTATTGAATTGGCCACAAGAACCTTTCCTCAGTTCCATGTGGTTAAGTTTCACTTTTGCACGGGACAGAAAAAATCCTACAGGCGGCCCTGTTCTTTCTTTGCATGTGTTAGAGCGAGATGGAACAGAGCAAGTATCAGCACATAATCTACGCTGATATGGAGATTAAAGAACATTATTATAGTCCAAGATTATGCATATCGCCTTATTGCTACTGCAGATAAATTTTAATTAGATATTGTAGCACTGTGGGATAAACGTCTTTAAAATGGCGCAGACATTATAATGAATTAATTTAGATTTACATGGTAGTTTATGACCCGTTGTTAATTATAATTATACATTTGACAAATTATGAAGGGTAGAAATTTTAGGACAGCGGAATTTTTGTAGAAATATGTCTCTTTATTATCACTGCAATTTACTAAATAAAAATTCATGGGTGGATGGGTGGTTGGGTGGAAAATGTAACCATTTTTAAACTATTCCTTTTGGTCCTTTTGGTCAGTCGCTAAGGCCGTCAGCCAAAATTTTACCAAATCAACTATTTCACCTCTAACACGTCCCGATGGTACATTAGCACCCACAGCCGGAGACAAAGCAAACTTACTTGCTGAACTATTTTCTTCGCATTCCACTGTAGATTTCCAGGGAAGAACACCACCCGACATTCCTGCAGTTGAATCCGAAATGACCGAAATCGTGTTCCGTCAGCGTCCCGTCAAACGAATCCTAAAAGGACTCGACGTCAAAAAAGCCACTGGTCCAGACGAAATTCCTATTATTGTTCTCAAGAGATGCGCCGATGAACTAACACTAGTATTTTGTAGACTTTTCAACTTATCCTAAAAAAAAGGAATATTTCCATCTTGCTGGAAGACGGCGCGAGTCCAGCCTATTCCAAAGAAAGGAAAGAGAACCCTACCTAACAACTATCCACCAGTCGCATTGCTTTCAGTTATATCAAAAGTAATGGAGGAAGCTATTAACCAACATCTTCTAAAGTACCTGGAAGGCTTCAACATTATCAGCGACCATCAATATGGTTTTCGGAAGTCCAGATCAACTGGAGATCTTCTAGCCTATGTCACCCATATTTGGAACAACGCAATCGAACATCATAGGGAGTCTCGGGTTGTTGCACTGGATATTTCTAAAGCTTTTGATCGTGTTCGGCATGAGGGGCTTCTAAGTAAACTGCGATCCTATGGTATGCCCAGTCGATTCTGTGCATGGTTGTCTAGCTTTCTTAAGGACCGCTCTCTGCAAGTGGCTATTGACGGATTTCTCTCAGACACCTTCAACATCAATGCCGGTGTTCCTCAAGGGTCCATATTGTCTCCCACTCTCTTCTTATTCTACATTAACGACCTTCTAGTGAAAACTCAAAATCCGATATTTTGTTTTGCTGACGAAAGCACACTTATCTCATCTTTCTCTTTGAATGCGCAAACATCGGCTGCCGACGCACATCTTCGCAGACAGCATGCAGTATCACGCCTCAACAAAGACCTGGAAGAAATTTTGGCTTGGGGTGACAGTAGCCAAGTCTAATGTAACGCTAAAAAACTCAGGCAGCAGTTTTCTCTAAAAAGGTTAACATTACAGAACCGGAAATAGTCATGGCAGGACACGCAATCCCACTGGGTTCGTCTATTAATTTGCTGGGCGTCAATCTCGGAGGAAATATGTCTTGGCATAACCACGTTGTGGCAATCGCCAAGGTAGCTTCTCAGAAGCTTGGGGTACTTTTCCGAACCAGAAAGTTGTACACACCTCAACAGCGACGAAGAACCTCGACAGCCTAGAACATCAAAGACAGGTTGGGGATTTGACTCTCTTTTACATATATTTTCATGGAAGGTGCTCGGGTGACCTTGCCCTCTTAATTCCGCCCAGAGCGACGATTAGCAGAAATACACGACGAACCACTGCCGCCCATCCATATGTGGTTAAGCTTAGTACTTCTCGAACTTCATTATTTAAGAATTCTTTCATCTGGAGAACTACATCTTTGTGGAACGACCCTCCCGAGGTCGTTTTTCCCAACGAATATAACCTCCAACGATTCAAAACCAACGTGAATCGCTTTTTGCGCACACGCACCACTTCCACAGTGCCCTAAAGGATTTTTCCTATAGTGCTTGTGTTTGATCATAAAAAAAATAAAAAATAAATTATTATTCTTCAACAATTAATTGTAATAAACATATATTTTTAGGATTTTGTAATTTAATAGCGACCGCACTGATAAGTTTTTAAAAGGGTTAACTCGTTGGGTACAGACAGAGCTGGGCAAATACTTTTTAAAAGTATTTAATTACTAAATACTATACTTAACATATCAGTCAGGTCGCGCACTAAATTTTTAAATATTTAGTCGCGTCGCTCTTGGAGACCGATTTGAAAAATGACGATATATTCGTGTTGTTATTAAGAAAAAATACAGAACGTTCTACAGTTACTAGTGGATTCAAAAATAATGAACATAATATGAGCTTTTACCTATTTATACAAAAAATACAACTTCAAGGGTAACTTAAATTTTATGTGTTCTTTTAGGTTTGAACAAGTTTTAATGTATAAAAAAAATAATTCTACATATAATAAACGAAACTAACATACTTTTTCTTGTAGCCCAGTGCTATTATTAATGTTTTAAAAATCAATTCATAATTTTTATTGTTCTAAAGCATTTTCCTTCCAACTTTTACATATGACTATTATATGTTCCAAGCACATTGTGTATTGCACTTAAAATAAGAAAATCTTGTTTTTCTATTTTTTTTACAGAACGTGCCTCCCAGGAACGACATTTTGTGGAACATCTTTTTCAATTCCATAAATAGTTTGAAGTCTGAATTTAATACCACGTGGTATATTTACGAAGGTCGCGTCAGTCTCCCACACCGAAATATACTGTAATAAGCGACTAAAAGTAAGAACGCCGGCTCGTGCCACATTACCGAGATAACGATGCGCAGACAGGCAGTTAGACGAAACGATTAAACCCTATACCCTCTACAGCCTATTATATTTTGGCCTCATCTCGTAAATAAACCACTGTAGTATCTCTTACTACGCGACATTCCACACACTTGCTACGCAGAAAATCAGTATTTCTGGGTACCTCTTCCCTCTTCGCACCACCATATATGCTCCAGTCTTTTAGTGTGTGGCATTTCGGCCGGTCGCGGCACTTCGCTTGCTTTTTTTTCCGTACTTGTGTTGACTGTGTTCCGATGCCTAGAGATCGTAATCGGAGTAGAAGTAGGAATAGGAAGAAAATACATAGGGATGAAAGTTTGGATAGGCCTTTAAATATAAAACGAACATTCATTTTATATTCAAAGGGATAGGCAGTTACAAGAATTACAAAAAGGAATTGACAGCTTAGAACAAACAAAAAGCAGTAGTCGAAGCCGTAGTCGTAGCTCCCTTCGGCTACCTAGCAGTCCCTGGACGCCAAGCAGTGAGGATAGGTCAAATCCTATAATACCCATACCGAGTAAGTATACCTAATTACACCATGACGTCATGGCAGAATTTAGGTACTTTACTATGACAGGTTTTTTCTGGTAACGTTACTAGAAAACACCTTAGCAAAATTCCTGTTTGTGATAACAGAAGACCAACGTGGTACTCTACTTAGTTTAAGCTGAGAACGTTCTTAGTTTATAACTATTGTCTTCTCTTCCCTTCCTGGATGATGAAGGGGAGGGCGGGGAAATTTCCGCTGAGGATATTTCCCCAAATGTCGAACTTGACAGTGAAGTATTGTCGCTGCTAGGAATGCATGTTTCCCTCAAAACCCCATTTGCCCCCTCTCCAGAAGGATTTAGCCTCTAGATGGGAAGTCATTATTAAGAGTAGTCTGGAGGGAAAAGAGCGTTTAGACCTTGTTAAGAAGTACGTAGTGCCCGAAAACTGCCAGATGCTTGCTCCCCCAAAATTAAATCCAGTTTCACTAGCCGCATTAACTGAGCTAGTGGCCCGCCGTGATGCTAGATTAGTCATGACAGCAATATTAAGAAAAGGAGGGGGAGGAGCAAATCTGACTCATATCCAAAGGCTGAGTGACGCCGGCAGGCTAATAGCGGACATTATACATAATGAAACCACATCTTGTGGAGAGCTGGCTGCTGTAACCCTTAATAATAATCTTAAAAGTACCTTTAGGGGCAGCACCAGTGGATACGTGGCTTTTTGGGAAGACCTCGAAACTCGTGTAAAGATCTCAAAGGAACTAGCGCGCTCTAGGCAGGAATTAAAACCCCAAAAACCTATAAGAGTTCAACAATAACTTTAAACTCGAGAGGCCCCCCTCAAGCAACTCAGGAAGGCAAGCAGGGCGGACCAAAACTGACCCAAATAAAAGTTCCCTATCCCCTGCGCCCATTACAACGATAGAAAGAAAGGAGAGCATGGAAGCAGGATGCCCAAGAAACAAAGCGAAATATCATCGTTAACTGAGAAGGTGGGTGGTAGACTAAAACACTTTCATAAGGAATGGTGCACTTTTACAGCGGAACCTCAAGTTTTGTCATATATCATCGGATATAAAATACCTTTTGCAAAACGACCCACGTAAGCAACTTAGCCTAGGGGACCAACGTGGTCTCTTATGGAACATAAAGAAATAGAGTCATCTATTGTCAAACTGCTATCAAAAAATTGTATTTCCAAGGTCAAGCATAGTAAGGGCCAATACTTGTCTAATATTTTTTTTAACACCCAAACCTGATGGCTCCAAACGATTAATCTTTAACCTAAAGTCATTAAATAAATATATTCCAGTTAAACACTTTAAGTTAGAGGATTACCGAACAGTGTCCAGATTAATATCACAAGACTGCTTTATGACTACTTTAGATCGGAAAGACGCTTATTTTTTTGGTCCTAATAGATAAAACACATTAAAAATATTTAAGGTTTAGGTTTACCAATATAACTGTTTACCCTTTGGTCTTAACTGTGCCCCACTTGTGTTTACTAAATTACTCAAGCCAGTAATTATTATGCTGAGGAAAAATGGCCACCTTTCAGTTCTTTACCTAGATGACTTTCTCATCCTAGGAAATTATTTTTCACAGTGTGAAAATAATATTGTCGAAACTTCCAACTTATTACAATCATTAAGAGTTATTATTAACTGCTCAAAAAGTTTCTTACTACCCAAAACATTTGTAAATATCTTGGTTTTGTTTATAATACCAGGGATAAGTCAATACCTCTACAGCTGGAGAAAAAAGTGAAAATAGTTAAACTATGTAAGGAATTTTTACGGATAGAACGGTGCAAAATACAAAAATCTGCCAGATTTATTGGCATACTTACATCCGCCTGCCCCGCTGCGCGATGTAGTTTGATCTACACAAAATTCTTTGAAAGAGAGAAGTTTCTAGCCCTTAAAAAATCAAAGGGAAACTATAACGCGGTTATGCATATCGCATTTTCTTTAACTGCCGATTTTAGCTGGTGGGCAGATAACACTCTTGGCTCCTAGAACTGAATATCGGGAAAAAATTTTGCTTTAGAAATATTCTCGGATGCCTCTAAAATGTTTCACAAAAAATTTATACAACTGCTATGTACTTCTCAGGATTGATAATACTACAGCCATAGCATATATTTACAGGATGGGCAGTGTACAGTTTCCACTATTAAACAGGTTAACCAGAATCTTTGGCAGTGGCGCAAAAAACATTTTTGTATTTGCTTCGTATATAAGCTCAGAAAAGAACTTTAAAGCGGACATAGAGTCACGAAATTTAAACATAAAGACAGAGTGGGAGCTTAATATTAATAATATACATTTTAAACGAATTGTAGGAATATTTAAAAATCCCATAATCGATCTTTTTGCCAGTCGACAAAACAATAAGTGAAATTTTTTTTTGTTTCATGGTTGAGATATCCTGATAGCTATGCCGTTGATGCCTTTATGTTAAAAACGCCTTTTACTTTTATGCCTTTCCACCTTTTTCATTACTCCCTGCGATGCTGAAAGAGGTAATAGATAACCAAGCAAACGGAATAGTAGTTGCGCCTTATTAGATCTCTCAGCCCGGGTGCCCTCTTTTTACATACTCCCACCACATAAATACCTTCTTTCGTCATTTGACAGGACTCCCCATTCATTGTGGCAGAATCTTTCCCTGAATGTCGCTTCCTTATTAGGGAAGCTCTCAGGAAAAGAAAAGTTCCAGAATCATGTATAACTATATACACTGTGGTGGCAGTTCTATAAATCTCGTGCAGTTTTTTTGTTATTAGTGTACCGCTTGAGCTGGAATTTTTAGAATTTTTAGGTATACAGTTTGAAAGAGGCATCTCATACAATTCTACGTCAATTCTTATAGATCGGCAATAGCACTAATTGCTGAGTCTGATCTGTCAGCCGATCTTAGAATAAAGCGTTTTTTCAGGGGGCATATGCATTAAGGCCAAGCCTTCCCAAATACTCCACTACCTGGGACCCCGCAATACTCTTAAATTACGTTCGGCAGTGGCCACACAATAACTTTAGAAAACTTAACTCATAATGTAGTGGTTCTTTTAGCATTGGACACAGGGCAAAGGGTACAAATCTTGGCTGGCATAGAATTTTTAAAAATATTGTCCAAACATCAACAGAAATGACAATTAACATAACAAAAAGATTAAAAAGATTAATCACATCCACTCTTATTTTGCCGTTTTTTCACAAGGACTTGTGTTTGCAAAGCTACTCTTGTATACTTAGATAAGACAAAAGAATCTCGAAACAAGGAAATTATTAGCCTTCTGCTAACGTATAAAAAACCAAGTAATGCTACCTCACAGACGATTAGTAGATAGCTGAAAACAATTATATCGAAAAGTGAGGTTGATACAGCAGTATTCACAGCACATACCACTAGGCATGCGCCAACATCTGCAGCCACTCGAAATGCAGTAAATGTCGATGTAATAAAATTATCAGTGGGGTGGACTGATAAGTCAAAAGTTTTTCCACAATTTGATAATCGCCCACTGATAACTAACAATAAATTTTTGTGTTCCGCTTTGAGTTCCTAGTATTTTGTTATATATTTAATGTGTTCTATTTTATATTCATAAGGAATAAGGAAATATTGACCATTTTTGTTTCTATGAAACTACATTTTGATTGGAAATGTTACCCTTATGGGCGTAAGCGCAAGAGTATCAAACAAAAATAATTTGTTAATATTAAAATTTTGTGCTCACCTTTTGTAGTTTCACAACCTTTTATGTTGAGTAATATAAATGATTGTTGCATTAGCTTTAAACATCTACAGTGGTTTATTTACGAGATGAGGCCAAAATATAATTTATAGATCAAACGAACTTACCTGAAGTGAAGTTCGATCTTAATTATATGTAGGCCTCATCGAAGTAAATAACTCCCGCCCAACCCCTTTTTCTTTGGCTGTCTCACTACCCCTAAGATGCAACAATAGGCTTTAAAGAGACTGGAGCATATATGGTGGTGCGAAGAGGGAAGAGGTACCCAGAAATATTGATTTTCTGCGTAGCAAGTGTGTGGAATGTCGCGTAGTAAGAGATACTACAGTCGGTTATTTACTTCGATGAGGCCTACATATAATTAAGATCGAACTTCACTTCAGGTAAGTTCGTTTGATCTATAAATTTGAAGCCTAATATGTATTCGGTTGGTCTGTGAAACCGGGCGCGACCACTGAGAGGTTAATGAAATTCAAAAGTATTCAAATATTAGAAAGATTTAAATACAAAATTTAAATACTTTGTAAGTATGGTATTAAGTACAAAACATGAGCGTAAGATTATGGGAATGAAACATGAGGTTTATTTGAAAAACATGAAATTTGATGCAAATGCACGAGACTTGGGAACATTGCTCAGAAATATTGCTTGTCTTGACAAGTGCAAACTTAGAATTTTCCACATAGACCATATTTAAATGGAAAACAGTAGTTGAATAGTTAAAAGGATTTAAATACCCCAAAAAAGTATTTAAATACTCCAAATAATATTTAAATACTCAAAAAAATATTTAAATGCAAAAAAAATATTTAAATGCAAAAAAAATATTTAAATGCAAAAAAAATATTTAAATGCAAAAAAAATATTTAAATACTCCAAAAAATATTTAAATACTACAAAAAAAAATAAAATATTTAAATTCTAAACGCTTTGAAGTATTTGTGACAATAAATACAAATATTTATTGTAGAAAAGTATTTAAATACCTACTCAGGATTTAAATACAAAGAAATATTTAAATAAAAAAAAGTATTTCTGAGTACAAATAGTGTCCGGCTCTGGATGCACGTCAGCAAAAATAAATTTTGTATTTTTGCGTACGGTTCACCCTCTATGAGGTAATCCTCAGCTTTCACACTGACCAACGAAAATAAAATTAATACCGATTAGTATCATAAGCCGAAAGATTTGTGAATTTTTACTCGCATAAACAAAGAATGAATATAATTGAATCTTAAAGACCGAACTATAAAATTATCACACTCTGATTTTTAGGATAAAAATTCAGTCAGCTGTTCAAAATGTTGTATTGCAAAAAGATTCTAAATCGATTAAACCGTAAAAAAACTTTCACGAACACCATCTTTAAGCAAACAAATTTATTTGATACAAGTTTCGTTATAAAATATCCATAAATATACAACAACTTTAGTATTGGCTCGATAAACTGTCAAACTACTTTGAAAAGGTAATTTGTTTGGCTTTTTTTGCTGCGAAACCAACGAAGTGAAATATAGTTAATCTAGACACTTTTAAAAGAACAAAACTCGCTCTGCATTTTTAGCATATCGATTTTTTAAGCCAGGAAAATGGCTGAAATTTAAACAACCTCTTATAAGAGACTTAGGAAGTAAGGTATGAGAATTTTAGGTATTAAAACATAGTTTAGAATTTTGTTACGTTCATAAGTTTGGTTTGGTTCGTTAAATATCTATTACAGACGTTGAATTCCATACCCGCATACAGGGAGTCGTTACTTTTAGGCCTTCATGCGACTTACAGGACTAAAATACTGTACTCCAATGATATTCAAGACCTTCTTGTTTCCTACACAACGACGACGCCAATATGACACATGGTACCATAAACCAAGGTATGATTCATAGCAAGGTGCCGCTAGCAGCTCGACCACTTCCCATATATTATTACCATTCGATGTTTTCAAAGCTTGCCGGAAGTTTTCTGATTTACTGATATTTTAGCTGTATAGCGAACAAACCCGTGTTATAGTTTTATGAAATTAATATACCTAAAGACTATGATATTATTCTTCCATTTCATCGAATGTGGAAAACCATTTAAAACTACAATGAAAATAACTAACAGCAACGTAAATCTCCATAAGAAATATAAAAATCACCCTCGCGGTGAGGTCGCTGAGCGCGCCAGATGAAATTGGAGCGGCTAGACATCTTACTTATTGTTATATGTATCATGATAAGAAAATCACTTTGCTCTTTGTCCCAACGCTCTAAGTGAGACCGATCTCTTAAGATGGAAAATTTGAGCTCAGAATCTGTTAATGCTGCTATTGCTGCTCAGTATAGCGCTTATGTTGGCTACATAATATTTTACATAGGCCTGACATTTAGAGAACATATAGGGAAGTAGAGCAAAATATTGAGGTAATCCAGTAGTTATTTACTATATAGGTTTGGCAAACATTCAGATACACAACCAAATAAAGAGGAAGAAAATTCCCCGTCGATTCTTAAACCCCATTGATTTCTCCGTAGAAACCCGAACAAATAGTTAGAGAGACGGTGACAATAGGGGGTCCGTGAAGTGGAATATCAGTAATTTGGTTTTTCGTGGAGTTTAGGTCTCCCTTTACAACTTTTACATCTAATGAAATGCCGTAGAGCGTTGCTGAGAGGCGCTGTACCGCTTTAGATAGGAAATTCTCAATAAATTCAAAATGATATCGAGCCATGTCTGAAAATTTGCAGCATCTGCGGGACCCCAAAGTCACGGGAAACACATTTTCTGACAAGTCAACCCTTGCATATACTTTTCCGAGCGTGTCAAAAAAAAAATTAATGGAAAAATTATAAAGTCTGAAGTGATATGGGTCCAAGTGAACTTAATCGATTTGTATTCACATGGAGATGACTCGTAAATCCGATTCTATGGTATGCCCAGTCGATTCTGTGCATGGTTGTCTAGCTTTCTTAAGGACCGCTCTCTGCAAGTGGCGATTGACGGATTTCTCTCAGACACCTTCACCATCAATGCCGGTGTTCCTCAAGGGTCCATATTGTCTCCCACTCTCTTCTTACTCTACATTAACGACCTTCTAGTGAAAACGAAAAACCCGATAGTTAGTTTTGCTGATGATAGCACACTTTTATCATCTTTCTCTTTGAATGCACAAACATCGGCTGCCGACACACATCTTCGCAGACAGCATGAAGTATCACTCCTCAACAAAGACCTGGAAGAAATTTTGGCTTGGGGTGACAGTAACCAAGTCGAATTTAACGCTAAAAAAACCCAGGCAGCAGTTTTCTCTAAAAAGGTTAACATTACAGAACCGGATATTGTCATGGACGGACACGCAATCCCACTGGCTTCATCTATTAGTTTGCTGGGCGTCAACCTGGGAGGAAATATGTCTTGGCATAACCACGTTGTGGCAATCGCCAAGATAGCTTCTCAGAGACTTGGTGTACTCTTCCGAACCAGAAAGTTATTCACACCTCAACAACTTTTGACACTGTACAAGGCCCAGATTCGACCATCACTGGAGTACTGCTCTCATGTCTGGAGCTCTGCACCCAAACATACTCTTCGGCTACTGGATTCCATCGAAAGGAGGGCCATTCGTCTGATTGGAGACCACGAGCTGACGAAGAATCTCGACAGCCTAGAACATCGAAGGCAAGTTGGTGATTTGCCTCTCTTTTACAGATATTTTCATGGAAAGTGCTCGGCTGACCTTGCCCTCTTTATTCCGCCCAGAGCGACGATTAGCAGAAATACACGACGAACCACTGCCGCAAATCCATATGTGGTTAAGCTTAGTACTCCTCGAACTTCATTATTTAAGAACTTTTTCATCTGGAGGACTTCATCCTTGTGGAACGATCTTCCCGAGGTCGTTTTTCCTAACGAATATAACCTCCAACGATTCAAAACCAACGTGAATCGCTTTTTGCGCACACGCACCACTCCCAGAGTGCCCTAAAGGATTTTTCCTATAGTGCTTGTGTTTGATCATAAAAAAAAAAAAATATATATATATATATTTTATTTGTTCTACAGGCACGAAGCTGAAAAAAAATTCTCTATGCCAAAATTTATAATTAATGTCGCTTAAACTTTACAAGGTCACTAACTTTAACTCACTAACCTCATAATGCAAGAACTCTTGTGTATCCCGGTCGGGACTTTAATTAGGTAAGATTTCCATCCTTATTAAGTTTCCACTTTGTTAACAATATTGTTTTGTAGTCTTGACTGCTGAAGATAGGGTCCTCACCGCCGGAACATATAAAGTTTCGATTTGAACCTGCATTATGTTTTTATTAAACTAGTGGGACAACCTATGAGTTTTAATTTCCCTACTGTAAAAGTATATTTATTGTTGTAGGAAAGAAAGTTAATCTAGCGGTAACATTTTTTAAAGTATGATTTATTAAATACGCCATAGAAATAAAAAAGATTAGAAACAGCTTAGTTAGGAAATTTTCCCAATATTGAACATTTTATTATACTATTCGTGATTTTATTAAATATTCCTTTAGGATTATATCGACCTTATTTTGTATGTATGGAGTAAAAACCCAATTGAGATTTGTTCTTTGAAAAAGTATATAGCTTAGCGATATTACGCTTCGACGAAGTCGATTTCGAAGTTGGGGAAACAAATTACATTTTCAACCCAGTTTGACATTTCACCGAAACAATACTCAAGTCGTTGAAAATTTATGATTGTTTCTTAGTAAAATTGGTAGCGTATATTGTTTAAGTATTCAAAATAGTTTTTTTTTTCGATTATTTAAGCATTTGGGCACATTGAAAGAAACGACATTACTTGAGGTTTTCTAAGGAATGTGATCAATCACGGTAATTGCTAAATTGTCTTTCATGCAATAATTCTGAAAGTCGCCTAATTTTGTAAACATACAGGCTCTTATTAAAGAAATGAAAACAAATTGCAGAAAAATAATAACATCTCATAAATTATCGCAAAATAACGAGTTTTTTATTACGTCATGCTAACGTATTTTTCTCGTGAACTTGTACTTATTATAATAATTATATTATATTATTGGCATTCTTTTGAACACCACATTGATTTGTCCAATTTTTACGCGTTAAACCTTTCAAAGACCATATAATATCTGCTAAAAAATATTGAAAAATATATTTATATAAAATGCACATTACCACCTATTAGAGTGGCTGCCGTTGCGTTGTATTTCTCATTGATGGCGTTGCTTTCTCTTTACACTACCTGGTTACGCCAGTCGGTGTTTAAGAAGTGGTGTGGCCGTCAAACCCCAGAAACAAACCACACATAAATCAATGTCACAAGTGCCAGAAATTTGGTCACTCTGCGGTGAGATGTTTCGCCAACCCCGCATGCCATAAATCCGCGGGCGATCATCTCTACACTGAGTGCACGAAATCTAAGGACGTCCCAGCTAAATGCATAAACGGTGGAGGCGCACATCCAGCCAACTACAGTCTATGCATCAAAAATCTCCGAAACCTCCCAAATCAAAAAAACAAATCCCCCCCCCCCCCCCCAAAAAAAAAAAATGTCAGACTGCAGACAGGTGGTCTGACAGTCAAAGCCGAAAAAACAATAAGCAACGCCTCAAGGCTTCACCTAAAAATATCATACAAAAATAACACGTCTAAGTGAAAAGGAGTTACAGGTATCATGCCTGACTCAGACGGTGAGTTTTAGTCGGTCGGCTCGTCTCCTTCTGAGGCGGATCCCCTCCTTCAGAGCGGATGATATTGATGGTCTTTCCCCACAATGTTGCTAGAGCCCGATACTACCTTGCAGCCGCGTCTGTAAGGTGTCTGTGCGCAGATTTCTCATCGTGTCCAAAAAAAAAAAAAAAAAAAAACTTTAAAAATAAAATTTCCCACGAGAAAGATAACAATTTCCCTTTTTTAAAGGAAGATCCTACGAATGGTCAAACGTAAATGTCTAGGAGGAGCGAAAAATAATATGTCCATAAACTCCTGCACAAATCATGGAATCCATTACACAATTTCCCACGAATCGGGAAATTTCCAATGAGTTGGTAACACTGGACGTGGCCATCTGTAGAATTGACTCATTATGCGACTGTCTCGGGGTCAAATTTGAAGAAGACTTCTCTGGATTTTAAGTAATGGGAGTGAAACTAATTACAGCTGTATGCGAAAGCCGTTTATTTTTCAATAAGGGACTCTCAAACTCACATCATTCGACGAGATATTATGAAGTCATTTTCACGTGATATTTACGTCATGGTCATCACTCGTCGTTAAAAGACGATTTGTCGACGTCATTCTCACATGCCTCTGCATATAAGATTATATCGTAAGCATATAAAAAATTATTTCACGATAGAAGAAGGATAATGTTACATTACGAATTCCAGGGATCAATCACTTTCACGGTTCAAATTATACTGGCTGCCTACCTGGCCCTTCCGATCGACCGATCGGGATGAGGGTTTGCGACGTGTCATAGTAGCGATCGGCAAAAGGTGGAGACACGCGTAGTTGTTTGATTACACTGTACGCCCTAGGCATGAGTTGTTAAGTGAATTCAGATATCTATTTTAGTAAATATATGATTGGGTGTATGGTTCATTACAACCTTTTTTGTCAGACAATTATTTCGTAACTTTTTCGATTACTTGACAAGAGTAGAAACCCTTTTAAACCAACCTTTCTCATTGTGTAGTACATTATTACGTTGTTCCATATGAGTTTCCTAAACTTATGTATAAAGATGCATTTTTTGATTCGGAATTCTAATATGTCGGCTTTAAAACTTAGTAAACTAAATAAAATAAGTTTGAATGTTTCATTGCTTAAAATTTACTTTTTCTATTTTGGTTTCATATCACTATTTCGATATCGTTTCCAGTATTGTAATAAGCTTTTTATAAAACCGTTTTTTTCTCATGTACATATATCATGCACATATAGAATAGAATAGGACAACACATCACAGTGGACACCTATAACTTCAAAAGAGTAGAGCGTTTCAAATACCTTGGAGACACAATCACAGCTGACAATGGCAGCGCCGAGGAAATCAAAGGCAGAATTCAATCTGCAAATCGTTGCCTATTCGCACTCAATAGCCTCATGAAGTCAAGAAATCTAACGAGGACGTCTAAAATCAAAATGTATTAAACCATCATCAGGCCTATAATAACATACGGAGGTGAAACGTAGACAATGACAAAAGCAAATGAGGAAAAACTTAGACGTTTCGGAAGAAAAATTCTCATAAAAATTTTCCATCCACCATCATGACCCTACCACGGACCAATATCGGATCAGAACTAATGCCGAAATACAAGAACTATACAAGGACAGCGATATCGTACAAGAGATTAAATCCCAACGACTAAGATGGGCAGGACACGTGCAAAGGCTTCATGAGGACAGACTGGTAATACTAGCATGGGAAGAGGTCCAAACAGGGAAAAGACTGCTCGAAGGTCCCAGAATGAGCTGTAGAGATAACATCAAGTCAGATCTACAGAAAATGAATATTCCCTTTGAGCCCCGATGGATGGAAGACCGCGCCGTGTGGAAAAAAGTTGTGCAGTCAGCCAAGATCCACCCAGGGTTGTAGCGCTAACGATGATGATGATCATGATATATCATGCAAATCCCGTTAAATATAAAAAATATTATAAAGTACGTTTATAAAGTTACTATATCCCCTTACTATTCTCCTCTTAGACAGCTTATTGCGTAACCCGTTTTTAACATGAGCGCGGGCTAAAATATGAAGCTTTATGAAACTTGTTCTTTAATACCTATACTATTAAAATATTGATACTAATAAAATATTTGGAAAAGAAGATATTTGAATAATACCTCTACTATTTTCAATATTATCACTTTTCTCCTTCTTTAAAAGTAAAGATTGTTTCACGAAAAATGGATATAACTTATTGACTGCAGTAAAAGTACCTGTGGCCATCCCATTATTTATGACCGTTGTTATTATTATGTGGAAAGGACTGGATTGTAATAATTATAATTAAATATAGGCACATTAGGTAGGTTAGGTTGCTTAATTTATATTTAAATATCTTTTTGTTGTAAAATTTGTTAGTTTTTGAGGAATGGTTCAAGAATTGTCTTTTACCAAACATTCCTCAGAATAGAGTGATAGTAATGGACAATTCGAGCTATCACAGTCGCCAATTACATAAAGCTCCAAGCTCAAATAATACAAAATTGGAGATTCAGAACTACATGGCGGCGAATGACATATATTTTGAAGAAAGTTATAAAAAAAGTAAAATGAAGTGAGTGAAGTTTTAAAGACATTTTGTATAAAAAAAAGTATATGTTTGTGACACATTGGCAGAAGAAATTGGACATACAGTGCTACGGCTCCCACCCTATTATTGCATTTTTAGCCTCATAGAGCATATGTGGCACCAGTTAAAATCACTGGTTAGGTCTGAAAATAATTAATACGAAAATGCTTTAATGATATTCCCCCAGGTAGTTGGAAAAATCCAGTCCGTCACGTAATAACTGTAGAAAATTCGTATATTAGTTTGGATCGTATAATTAATCCAATTATAATTAATTCTGACGAGGATAGAGATAGCGAAGCAGAACTATCTATAGAATGACATTATAAATGTAAATAAATATGACTAGTAATATTTAAAAAAAATGTTATTTCATTTGATTACATTAATATAATCATATCATTACTTGTTTTCCTTAGTCCATCTCTTCATACTTCACTTGTTTATTGCCAAGCTCTTGACGACATAATGGGACCCACCCAGGAAATCATTAAGTCGTATCCATTTTTCGTGAAACAATCTTTACCACTGTCAGTTAACATATACCAATACATGATCCTACTCTTACTTTAGCGCCTCTATTTATTTCTATACGTGTAATAGTTGTTAACTTAATTAGCTTTTCAACACAAAGCATAATTCAATCCCAAATCCCAAGCGCAAAATAAATAAAGTCGGATATAAATTAGTTTTTATGTGTCGAAAGCGAACTTTAAACGCATTCACGCATTTAAACTGGCAATGCAATACATTTATACCCATTTGTGATACACACAGCTATGCGTTAATATTGTTTGTAGAGGTTGGCAAATTGGTTCCCGTTGTACTTGTAAATTGGTAACCGGGGAATTTTAGCTGATTTCAATTCAACGTATGGCACGATTTATACCTCGTCCAAATATTAAACGCTCTGCTTTACCAATCTCTCTAATCTATCAATTATTGTTGGCATTACCCTGGAAATTGCATTATTGGCAATTACTGTTGCAAGTGCACACTATAAATATTGAAAATTTTTAACACGTAAATTATTAAAACGTGGTCCAATTAAGTAGAATATTATAAATAACTTTTCAATGGATTAGAGTTTATGTGAAACTCCAAACGTAAAGCAGAGCTAGACCAAGCACTGTTTAAGAGTTTTTTAATCAAAATGCATTTGATACACGAAACGAAATGTTTTAAAAGTTATTTAAATATTACAATAAGCATTTAACTAAAAAGTGCTTCTCAGTTATTCAAATATTTGAGGCGCCTCAAGCATTTTTTATTTAAATTACAACAAATGACATTAATGAAATATGCCCTTGCAAGGACTTTTGGTATTTTATCTAGAATAAGTTCCACCCTAACACTTCTAGAAGAAGACCATACAACAAAGTTTTATGAAAGAAAAATTATCTACTACAAACATCTATTGACTTGACTTGAAAGTATAATACACTGCCCTAATTAATTATCAAATATTGAAATATTCGTGTCATAATTAATAAGCTGTTATTTAAACCAATAATGAACCAATTTTAATAATTTTTCTTTTAACTAGTAGAGAATACATTCTAGAATTTTGGACAGAGCAGTTAATGTCTAATTTTACGGGGTAGCGTATAAAATCTAGATGGATGTAAATTTCCTGAAATTTAAATTTGGCATATCTTACATAGAAATTGAATTTTATTTATTTTTGAACTAAACCAATTAGGTATATATAGGTTAAACACTGACCCAATCGCCATGTCACGGGAGTAAAAGCTAAATTAAAAATAAAAATCAATTAACAAATAAAGCCTATAATACAGTGTGCAGCAACATCTAATTATTTATTCATTTAATTCATATATTTAATTTCAATATCATAAATCAACCAAGTTTTGTATTATAATTACATTTTTTGGTTCCTTCAAGTTCATAGTCATCAGGAAATGAATTAAATATCTATTAAACACAACTATCGACGAGAAGATCTTAATATTTTGACGGACAAATTTTAAACCGCTTTAGTGAATAAGGGTATTTGTTTGTTTAAATTTGCACCGATAATCGTATATTTTGGCAACATTTAGCTGGAATTTGTTTATTTTTACCCAATCTGAATTTAAAGTTCGAAAATTTACAAATATTTGCAGCGGCTTATATAAATAAGATACATTTACGACTTCTTAAGACTAATAGTGCCATTATCAATACAATACAGTGCGATTATTTAACGTCCCAGTGAGGCAATTTTAAAATCTGAAAAATAATATATATTATTTTTTGAAAAACTGCCATTTCGTTTTGGGTAGTAATAGGGATACAATATTCTAGGACGTTTAAAACGATGTATCGCAAGATCCCACTTCCTATTCAATTTTTTTATTAAGATGGCACCCATCCGCCATTTTGAATATGAGCACCATGAAATATGCAAAATTCTGATTCCTACTACACTATGACAAGTTGTATTTATTTTCTGACGGTAAATAAAATAAAGGATAACTGACATTTTTAAAACGCCACCGTCTTGTTTTATGTGAATACAGAAGTAATATTCTGTTATCGTAAAGTACTCGACCTTCATAATGATGTATCGCATGACCCCTCTCCCTATTTAATTTTATTTACCAAGATGGCGGTTATCCGCCAATTTGACAGTTAGAACTGTCATTCTTGCGTCGCTTGCGCCTATTGGCCAAACACAAAAAAAAATTAGCTGGTTAAAAGTTAGCAGGAAGGACATTAAAGAACCGCACTGTATAAAATGAATAGTAAAGGTCCTAAGATATGGTGCTTATATGTTATTTAATAATTTTGTTGAAAAATATATTACTAGTTTATGTTTCCCGTGTCCGATTATTTGAACAACTTGTAAACCATCGAGAAACTTTATCCCTTATATAATATTGAAGTAATTTTTCTAATATCTTTTCTATCTATTAATTGTTCCTACATCTATGCTGTACGAATTCAAAATTAAACTTGCACACCTGCAAAAGTATTAAAGAAATATTCTTTTATCATCAAAATAAAATTATAATTTTTAGGGTCTTCTATTTTAATTCATAATAATATTTTTATGTCTAGTCATTATGTCACATTTTTACTACCTGAATTTAATCATATTTTTAGACTGAGATTATAATAAAAGAGAGTAAAATATCAGAGCATATACGATGTATCCGAAATTCGATTCTCACGATTGAAATCTCAAGACCAATTATTGACTAATCACATAGGTTTGTTTACCAATTTTCAGTAGTGTATGTGACATAAAGGGCATAAATTCGTAATTTTTCTCGCTTGTTAACTCAAGGCGCCATATTATTTTCCTTTAATTTGTTTGTCAGAGTATGCAGTTTTAAATACAGTGTATGTAGAGAGTCTAGAAATGGCTTAATAATTTATTAGACGTTTTAAATAATATTAGTTCCTACGATACATTTGTTACACTTTTGATATTACATACTCTGTCCCTAATATCAGTAATTTTCGAAATAACGAGTATAATTTAATTTTATTTAATATATTAATTATACTTTCATTATTCAATTTCCAGTTCCTTCGAACTGTCCGTCGGTCCGACAGTTTTTAGAACAGTGGCGTTTCAAACTGGATTTCGGATTGGAAATGCGTCTGTATATGCATTTTTGATCTCTTCGTAATATCTGACCTTATCGCTATATATTCTTATCATAAGAATTGTAATTCTTTCACTTTCAGTTAACGACATATTTGCATGTAAAAATTACAGCCTCTATGACTTTACATCAAAAGTGAACTTACGTTTTATTTAATAATAATATGTAAAACATAATTTCATGTAAAATACAGCTTTCGTTATTTCGAAAACTACTGATATTAAGAACAAGGTAAATTATATCAAAAGTGTAACAAATGCCAACGTAGAACCTATAAAAGGAAAATATACAGGGTGTTACATATAAAAACGTAAAATTTGTTTAATTAGGTACCAGTCAAACTAAGAAGCCGGCAACAGCGCCAATATGGTCATTAGGTGCGTGAGATCCTCTTAGACAACTCTACCAAATTTGATTTAAATCGGCAAATAAATTGTCAAGTGTTGCCAATCTGAATTTGTGAAATTACACAACTAGCGGGACAAATTACACATTTTTACACGTTTTTAATCACACAAATATACGTCTGAAAGACAAATCCGGCCTTCGGCGACGATTTTCGCTTGAATTTATAAGTCGAGTAGGCTTTCCAATAATCGCTTGATTGCTTTTTCAAATAAACTCCGATTCATCGAGTGATGATATCACCGAGCGCTCGAATGACGGCCAGCATCGAGTGAAAAGTTATTAGCGAATCGCTTGAATTTATAACTCTAGCATTACAGCACATTAAAAATATGCAAAGAAGGTAAAAATCTTAGTTTTGGCCTTTTTTGATCATAACTCGTAGGTGTAGCGGGGGAGGGTTTTCACTTGGTTTCCCAGGGCACTGTCACGATTCAGAAATGTTTGTTGTCTATAAGTTGCTGACCAACTAGCCATTTTGGCTGACCGATTACATTTTTCTGTTCGCAAAAATAAGATTAAAAAATAAAAAACACCAACTTTTTTCTATGTTGTGTCACGAAATTTTGTTAGCAAAACTCAAATTTGGATTCAGCACCCCAAAAAAACATGTAAAATGAACAAATCAAATCTGCGAACCCCACAACCCTCGTGGTACTACAGGTACTGTTGGGCTCTGATTTGTAAAAGAATAGGTTGCCAAAACTGACTAGTAACACAGTGGTTTGTTCGGGTTCACCAAATTACACACACCTTGTGATGCACAAAAATTACACGCAATGCAATGAAAATGCACGCTCATTGGCAACACTGGTTAATAAGCCGTTTCCAGACTGTTTACACACACTGTTCACACCCTGTTTTAAGGAAATTTTCCAGTGGTCAGTTTTAACGATTCTCATTATTGCACGATTGAAGCGTCCACAAACCGCCACCGATGGTTTCTACTTCCAAATGTTTGCACAACTTTGCAAATCCCCGGGGAATGTTATTTCATCTTCTTATCATAAGTGCCGGAATCCCACATGAATGTTTATTTGAAATTTTGTGATGCCTTTTTGCAAAATTGAATCTTTAATCAAATGAAAATACAAGCAGTATAGATAGAACTCCATGCCCTGCTGTTCGCTCGGACCTCTAAAATAGGCTTACAGCCCTAACGAAAATGTTGTGTCAGTATCCTAAGGGTTAAACGGAGAATCAAATAAAAATATTCGATGGAAAAATTCAGGCGTATAGAATTTTTGATGAGACTGCATGATATCTTTCGTGGCCGCTCATTTATGTTATAATACATAAATATTGACATAATATTTAGGAGCAGACTTACGCATCTGTAATTAACAATTGATCTAAAACGCTGAGTTCGATTTAATCAATCGTTTTAATTGGTTCCTTCCAGAGAGTTTAACTTCCTATAAATTTATAAACAAACATAAACATTAAACTTAAGAGAAAAATACGTAGAGGGTGTATGGACATGCGTCCAGTTACGGTGTTTTTACAGGGGTATCTCTAATAAAGATAGAAGGATGCGGTTTTCGCCGTACTGTTATTTTTCTAGGCTTCCCCGTTTTTTTGAAAGCGGTTAAGATTAGCGACATGAATGAAGAGTACTTAATCTTTAGTCAATAGTTAAAAGTATGTAAAAACCATTGTCCAAAGTTCTTATCATACAGGGCGCTGCAAATATATCATTTTTACTAGATATTTATCCGAAATACCTATACTCGGAAATATATAACATACTGATTGTGTCGGGTAAAATAATTTTCCCAAGGATAAAGTCAAATTTAATTGAACAAGGTTCATTTTCAAAACTTCGTCATAAAATCTACTACAAGACTGATGAAATTAATATGTGCTTTTGCTTTAATTGAAACAAATCCTATTATAATAATAAATAATAGCTATGTGTGAAACATGTCTAAGGCATAATGGAGAACAATTTGAGAAATATTTATGAGAAAGTTCCATAAACGTTCAATTCTGCTCATTATATTTAATTAAACCAGTAATTATTTTTGTTAATATTCGTCATGGCCTGCTCAAAAATTGTATATTTAAAAAAAAAACGTTAATTTCGGGCATAATATTAAGACTCAAAATAAAGTATTATATATTTCTAAGGAGCTTGCTAAAAACTGAATTAAAAAATATATAGGGTAACCCAGTTAAAAAAGCAAGTTTGTTTGCCACTGGATGTCCCAAAATGTAAAATTCACAAAATATCCCGTATATCAAAAACGAGAAGGCCTAAAAAATTTTAATTGGGGCATCTTCACAAAAAAAGTAGCACAGTGCTGAGAAAACTGGATTCTTCTACTTTTACTAAGAACGGAGATACCCCGTAAAACCACAGAAATTGGACAACCGTAAGGAAATAAAAAATATATTCAGAAAAAGATGCGAGTTTTTGAACTCTCACAACAACACTCTTCTTTTTATGGCAAAGTCCTCATCTGCTACGTAAATTAAGGAAAACTTAAGTAATTAGTTTGCAACCTGTTACCTCTTAGTAATATTTTAACTCACTCGGGATTAAATCATTTCAAAGTAATAAAGAATTTAATTTTTTATTTAACTTTGCAAACTAAGCACAAAACGGATTTATTTAACCTTATGGCCTTTAAATGTAAAGAACGTAGGGGAAATATTAATTACTAACAATAATGGAACAATAGTACAAAACTGACTTTTCTTACGCATTGAACACGCCATATTTTCGTATTTGTAAATGGAAAAGCATTCATTAATAAAAATCATCATAGATCATTAGTAACTACTAGTTTTATGGTTAGAATCGGCTATATGACGGATGTTTATCTGGCGGACGTCCTGTACGAAAAAGTGTTGCTAAGTAGGAAAGTGTTGTTAACCATAAAGCTACGATACCTTTTAACTGCAAATTATGTTTCTTGTGACAAATATAACTATTTGAAAAATTAACAAAGTAAGACCCCCTTTGTAACCACATACTTCTCGACCATCCACAAATAAAATAAAGTCAAACTGACAAGTCATTTTGGTTAATCAATAGGCAGTTCAAGTAGAATGAATACGTAAGCATATGTATGTACCATCGTGCCGAAATAAAACTGGAACAGCAAAATGTAGTTTAATCTCCCAGACACATCGCACATGAATTAGGAATAAGCAAAAATACCGTACTGTTGGGCTAAGCACAAACTTGCAGAATATGGAAGTATCGTAAGAAAAGCACGTACTGGTCACTCCAAAATTTCGAATGAAGGCCAAGATATACAATTAATTAATGTTTTAAGAGATAATCAATTCGAAACAGTAATAAGAGCTAAAGAAGAGACACATTTTCCTGGTTCGGCTAATGTAGTTGGTAGTATAATTCGTAATTCAGATATAATAAGTAAATATTTTTGACCGAAGCAAACAAGAAGAGAAGATTAGAATTTGCTCATGAACACATAAATCGAGATAACATGTGGGAAACCGTAATATTTTTCGATGAAAAATCCTTTCAATCCTGCAACAATGGGAGAATCACGTTTACAGGCCTTCTGGTTCAAGATACAATGAAACATATACACATAAGACCAATCAAAGTGGACGCTTTTTATAAACGTTTGGGGATGGATTAGTGAAATCGGCCCAGGAGTTTATCAATTAGTGCAGGGAAGGCTCAATGCACCATTATATTGCAATATACTAAACCAAGTTATGATACCATCAGTCGACGAAGTACATGGCCAATATTTTATCTTCCAACATGATAATGCTCCGATTCATAAAGCCCGCATAGTGCAAAATTATTTAGAAGAAAATCATATTCGTGTTCTGCCGTGGCATTCGAAAAGTTCCGATATCAACCCAATTGAAAACGTTTGGGGTGAAATGGCAAAATTTATGTATAAACATAACTTCCAGCCTAGAACTCAAGATGAATTGCGCCAAAGGATAATAGAAGCATGGCATGAAATAACGCAAGATTATACGAGAAACCTAGTGTTAAATATGCCACGACGCGACGTTTGCAAGCCTCAATCGATAATAACGGTGCACCTACCAAATATTAAAAAATATGTTTCAAGCTTAAATATGATTGAAATTAAAAAATCTCTTTTAGTAGTATCAAAGCGGGCGGGAAAGATTCTTCCCGCCCGCTTCGAGTCACCATGTTCTCCTCAATAGTTTTTTAATTTATAAATAAATAAAACCAGAGATGTCGGTGCGGGATTTGCACCCGCGACTCTCAGATCGCCAGGCGTACACTCTGACACTAGGCCACCGAGCCATACATATCAACGATAATAAATATATACAGGGTGCACCAAGTAAAGTGGCCTATTAGAAGTATCTCAAGAACTGAATGAGATTTGGTTGTAGCTATAAGAGATGGTTTTCTATGTTTCTAAAATATTTTGGATGGTGCGGTATTGCCGGATCATACCGAAAGTGGTAGCAACTTCGGAATTTTAAATGAATTACCCTATACATTATATTTTTTTTGGAATCTAGCTAAAAATGTAGAACAGTTTTCTATATAATATCATATACCTATCTTTAAGAGTTTTTGAATTATAAATAACCTTGTGATTTTTTAACGCCGTATCGGGACCTGAAAAGCAAATCATATCTTTTTAGCGGTTACAGCTAGAAAGCTGAAATTTTGACAATAGTTTTACAAGACCATCGAAATTTTATAATTTTGAACGGTATTTAATTAGTTTTATACAGGGCGTCTCCATAACAATATTTCTGAGGGAGATTAATTATTGCAAAAATCTCCTTTTTTTTTAAATGGGACACCCTGTATTTGATATGTTTTGCTAATGGAGGATCGAATTTTCAATCTAATGATATTAAGTGTTCCTATACATATCTTTAATATTTTCGGACTTATAGGGAAATTTAAAACTTATCTTAAAAAATATATTTTTTGGTAGTAGGCTGTGGAAACAAAATAATGAAAAATCCATTTGACGTTATGTCTGTGTTCTTGTAATAAAAATTAACTAATTCACATTATTCGAGCTTAGAGTTTAATTTATATTAATGGGGAGTGTGGTAGAGTTTTATCTAGAACTTGCAGAAAATTTAATGACCTTCATCCTGATGCAGCTCCTATGATTTTTGATTGGCCGAGGAGGTCCCTGGAAATGGCCCTAAGGTCTCCGGATCTTATCCCCCCCCCCTATCTATGGGATAGGATTAAAGGAATAGTATACAAGACACCAGTCACAACAAGGCAAAATTTAGAATAGAAAATCGACTGAAAAAGCTTTGGGGTCTCTAGAAGGGGAAGAAATGAAAAAGGTGACAAATTAACATGTTATCACCACAATTCGTGAATGTTTAAGAGCCAACAATTTAGTTATTAGATATTTTATTGGTGTTGATGCGTAATTTTAATTTTGTTCATTTATTTATTAAAAAAATAGTTAACAAATATATTTTTTTACAGCAACACAGACATACCGTCAAATGGATTTTTCATTATTTTGTTTCTGAATCCATTCCACAGCCAACTACCAAAAAATATATTTTTATAAGATAATTTTTAAATTTCGCTATAAGTCCGAAAATATTTAAGATAGGTATAGGAACACTTAATGTCATTAGATAGAAAATTCGATCCTCCATTAGCAGAACATATCAAATAAAGGGTGTCTTATTTAAAAAAAAGAAGATTTTTGCAATAATTCATCTCCCTCAGAAATATTGTTATGGATACGCCCTGTATAAAACTAATTAAATACTGTTCATGTGAAACTATCGTCAAATTTTCAGCTTTCTAGCTGTAACCGCTAAAAAGATATGATTTTCTTTTTAGGTCCCGATACGGCGTTAAAAAATCACAAAATTATTTATAATTCACTTACTTACTGTAAGGAAATGATATTTCCTTAAGTTGTTAGTGTTCTACATAAATGGTTGAAAACACGTTGTTCATAAGGAATTAATTTATATTTTGAAAACGTCAATGCATTGCAGAATACATTTTGAAATTAGTTTGTTATATCCACAGTTATTTGACAGTTAGTACAATTATTGAAAATTGGAGGAACATTATTAGAACTATGAGAAACATTTCAGACAACATGCGAGGTAGTAGGGTTATCTTGTTGAATATTTTGTACTGTAAAAATTTTATTTGCCACCTCAACCTTATTGTTAAGAGATTCCTCAATATAGCCTTAAGCAACGTTTGATGAATTCCATCCGCCATGCCTTTTTAAACTAGTTATGTTGGCACCAGAGTCAATCAATATTGTTGCAGAAGACCCACGAAAGCAGTGACCAGTATATTCTGTCGGATTTACCAAGTTCAAATAAGTAGAAACTATTTTAAGCATTTTTCTTAATTGATGTATTCCTACCACTTGTCCACAACCCTTTACGCTTTTAAGAGAAAAATCGGTCACTGTTCATATGTTCTGGTCTTAACGAAACATACTTTCGATAAACATTCAAGTACATATGATTCTAAAAAATGATATTGGTTTGCTGGTCTCCGATTCAGGCATGCTAATTAAAAGCTCAGATTTTAGGTCTTTTACATCGTGTAGAGTCACTCGGACTAACTCATCCATTCTACAGGCCCCAGAAATACCAAATATTGATGCTACCTAAAAAATTAATAAATGTGTAATCTAAATAGAAATTAAAACCTTGTAAATTACCTTAATCATTAAATTTTCTTTATCTGGAGCTTCCTGGATAAATTTGTCGATTTCTTCCTTCATTAAAAGCTTAGATTTCTTTGCCCTACAACCTTGAGCTTGCCGTTTCAATAAAAAACGAAGTTTTGAATATGTAGACATTGTGTTTAATTGCAAGGGTTGCCTTCAACATTGAATTATTGGCCTATAATGTTGAAGATTTCATCTTTTAACAAAGGTCTAGGAAGTATGCCATTACAACAGTTTCCGAGAAAGAACTCGTGTTTTTACTCTTGCGATAATCCATAAAACGTTTATATGCATATTCGTACTTTTCTCTTGATTTCTTTGGCAATAATTCTAATGAAGCAGTATTCACTGCCTCAACCAGCTCTGGAGAAGACCCAGAAATGGAAAATTCATCTTCACTTATCATTTTATACTGTTTTGCTTTCGGAAACACCAACCATAGAATAATATTTAGGTTTGTTCACACCAGCAATTAAATTTATATGCGTCAAGTTTGACAATTCAACATTAATACGCTTCCATAGTAACGCAATAGTAACCATTTATTTTTGAATAAAATTATTCGCGATTTTTTCAAAATTAATCAATATCTGTCGATGTTTAAACGATTTTCGGAAAAATTGTATGTTTACCTCGTACGAAAAGCCACATTCCTAGACGACTGTGAAGATTGCAAAGTCGAGGCGCAAGCCGAGACTTGGCAACACAGAGTTAGAGAATGTTAGGCATTTCGGTAAACAATGTACTATTGTTATGATTTACTTTTCCATCAAAATTGCTGCAACAACTTGCATTCGTTCTGGAACCAAGTAAGAGTTATTTCTTTTGAATACATGCTAAATGGCTGAACATTAATTAATTATCGCTTGTAATACGTTTAAAAAATTAAGTATCGTCATTGACCCAAAATGTAGTGTTTTGCCTCACAAATGTCATCCTCATTTACAATACGCCACTACAAAAAGTAGACAAATCAAATATATCCTCTGTGAGTACTTCTTGTGCTAGAGCATTCGCCTTATAGACCGAATTTGGCTCCGCCTAGCTTCGGGGACGTCGTTATGCAGACGTATTAAAAAAGTATTTTCTTCTATTTTAAAGCTCGACTGAAATCTTTTTCCGATAAAATGGTATCGCAGCGCGTAGAAGCTAAGAGAAATTAT
This sequence comes from Barypeithes pellucidus, assembly GCA_963991005.1. NCBI lineage: Eukaryota > Metazoa > Arthropoda > Insecta > Coleoptera > Curculionidae > Barypeithes > Barypeithes pellucidus. The sequence goes on along the minus strand of OZ022556.1, from coordinate 32,498,839 downwards.
GTTAGAAAATAAAATTATCGAAAAAAAAATTGTCTTTTGTTTGGGTTTGTGTTGTTATCAGGGAGAAAAGTTACCTATGTCCCTCGTATTTTTAATTAAAACTTATTCCTGTTCTTGGTAACTTAAGGAAGCAACTTAGAGCAAAATACACCCCCATAAAACTTGAGAATATGTTTGTTTACATTTCAGAAACAAATAATAATTAAGTTCCTAAAAAGTTTTAAGCCAAGGAAATGAATTTTGCGATATTAATTCAATCTTGTCGCGGTAAGTTTCAGGAAGAATTTATATTTAAATTAAAGTTTAAAAGAGTAGGTGTACAGTTCAGTACTTTTGGTTTTGATTTACAAAGTTTATCATGATTGTCTTAATCAAACGCTTGGAACATGTCCACATATTTGTCCTTTTTATGATTGGAATCGATCAAAACTTGATCACAGTTAATCATGGTAATCAGGCTAATCAATATCCAAAGTAGCAGCACTTAGTCTTTCTTATAGCCATATATTCCTTGTTTGTTTATTATTTGAAAGATTTATCTGTGGCAATACCTTTATCATTATTATCAATTATAAATCTCAGCGAAAAATTATACAATTTGGGGGTTTCCATTTGATGGGTCCGGGTGGTTCAATCCTCGGACTCACTGGGTTACTACTGTATCTCCTTAGGTGTGGGGTCGCTGGTTCGTTTTAGGGTAAAATGTAAGGTTAAACAATTTGTAGGGTAAAATATCTCTATTATCTTCTGGTAAGTAATAAAGTACAGAAAGTACAAGTTCTACTGTATATACAATCTGTGATGTTGGGCTTACTTACATGGTAGTCTTAGTACTAATTATCTTTAACACATTGTTCACTAATCTGTTGTGTGATACGACCTGTCATGACTCAGTACTTAGACGTTAAACTGGTAGTAAAATGGTAGTTGACCTCAATGTCGGTAGATAAGAATGACCTCAATGTCGGTAGATAAGAATGACCTCAATGTCGGTAGTTAATAAAAGTATTTGACCTCAATGTCGGTAGATAAGAATGACCTCAATGTCGGTAGATAAGAAAAGTATTTGAACTTTAATGATTGCAATCCCCTAAACTATCGCCCTTTTCGAACCTGTCGTTCCGTAGCACTTTGTTTGGGTTCTCGATATACAATGGTAGTAAAACGCGGTGTTTCTGGGGCGAAAGGTTCACGTGACCGGTGTTGGCCAATCGAACGGCGACATGCTAGTTGAAGCAGGCCAACAGCACGGTACAGTAGTTAGGATGTACAATCATCTGCAAGTACGTCAAATGTAGGTGAGAAATAGACAGGTCGACTGTACAGCTTCTTCAAACCAGTCGATAATTCATTCTCAATGTTTTAAAATGCATTTAAATATTCTTCGCTAACAGGTGTGACAAAGAGCGAATATATTGTGTGTCACTTCGACACATGCATGTATTTAATAATAAGGGAGCTGTTTGCTTATCGTGTCTAGAGTTGGAATGTGGTACAGTTCTGTCAAAATATGCAAATATGGTTTGATGTTGATTTGTGGGTTTATATTATATTCCTTGATTATGCAAATATTAGGCTCGGAAAGTATGTTTGGAATTGGTATATAGCGCAAATTACATAAAATTGTTAATGATTAAACTGATAGATTATTTGGCTATTATCGAACCGTGCCTATTTTGACGTGTTATAAATTGCATGGACATGTTTTGTAAGTTCTTGAATATAATAAGCGAATTATTAAGCGTGTTGTTAGTGGGATACGGGTACTGTTTCACAACACCATTTGAAAAAGTAGATTCTGCAGCTTATTCAATTTAATTTTTAATGTTATTTTTTGAAACCCCTGTATTAATACTTATCAAAATATTTTAAAAAATCTATTAATTTTAATTAATCTATCCTTTTCAACGACGAATCTAAGCCCTAGCATAGACATAAAATATGCATATATCAAACACGCTGATACTTATATCTTGCGTAGAATACCAATATGTAATAATATATAGGGTGTTTAATTTAAAATAAGCAAGTTTACACCTACCTCTGGTATAACCGCAAGTGAGAGATACGTCAAAATATTTTCATTAAAAAGACCGGTATCCTTTATGACTGGTAACAATATTTCAAACAAATATCTTCCTTAATTCCCCAGATCTTTTAATAGGCCACTCACGGTGAATGACCCTGTATATATTTTTTTGTCATATAAAGTTTCGTTCCATTGAAAAAAATTTTAAATGTAGAAATACTAATACTGTCTTCAACAGAGCACACAAAATCAATCATATATTTATTCTCTTATTACACAATGCATGTTTTGTTATGTGTAATTAATGTACAATTAACAACATACTTAGTAAGATACATATGTACCTATTTAGCTATACCCAAGTACATACTATTTTATGTAATTTAAACAAATTCATAAAATAATATCTAATATTTGGTTTTTGAATGTAAATTTACATAAAGACAATGATTTCACTATAATGTATGCAATTTTTGAAAGTAGATTTTTCATTTCATCATAAATTATAAGTTAACTATGTATAACAAATAATATACTACTTCAGTTGTAGCGATATGGAAACCCTTTTTATTATTCATTTTAAGAAAAAAAAAGTGATTCTTCATAAAAAATTCTGCATAGTCTAAATTTTAAAATGCAATTATCAGATATTATTATTTTTCAGACGTATATGAGGTGTCTCAAAAAATGTTACACATCCTCCATAAATAATAAATATGTTTAAATCATTTTTGTCTGTATAATTTAAGCACCCCGACAGTGTTATTAATAATTTTCAAATAATAAAGCAGCTTCATGAATTTCTTTAGCAAAATCGCCATATAAAAATATTAATTAGGCCATATAGCGAGAGCTACAAATTTTCGGAATAGACAACCTCATACAAACACCCTTGTTTTTAATGTCAAATAAGAAATAGTTATAAAATTTGGGGTTTCCATTTGAAAATGTAGATTTTTTTGGGTTTTCTCAATTTAATTTTTAATCTTATTGTCTGAAAATCATGTATTAACAGTTCAATCAAAATATTATAAAGAATCTATTAAAGCAGGTCCATGACCCATTGGCCATACCAGTGAATGGCAGAAATGAGATGTAAAACTTTTCTCTCTAACAATGTGACAAAATTTTAAAATATAACGTATAATACAGGGTTGCCCAGAAGTCCGCAAAAAAAAATTAATATAGCCTTAACCTGTCACTTTTGGGGAAAACGTTAGGACACGTCAATTTAGTTATATATATGCTCACATGATGACATTGATCTTTGTTTTAATTAGGAACATACAGCTTGTGATACATCACTTCAAAGCTAATATGTCTGGAGCTCTGCACCCAAACATACTCTTCAGCTACTGGATTCCATCGAAAGGAGGGCTATTCGTCTGATCGGAGACCACGAGCTGACGAAGAACCTCAACAGCCTAGAACATCGAAGATGGTGATTTGACTCTCTTTTACAGATATTTTCATGAAAGGTGCTCGGCTGACCTTGCCCTCCTAATTCCGCCCAGAGCGACGAATAGGAGAAATACACGACGAACCACTGCCGCCCATCCATATGTGGTTAAGCTTAGTAGTACTCCTCAAACTTCATTATTTAAGAATTCTTTCATCTGGAAGACTTCATCCTTGTGGAACGACCTTCCCGAGGTCGTTTTTCCCAACGAATATAACCTCCAACGATTCAAAGCCAACGTGAATCGCTTTTTGCGCACACGCACCACTTCCAGAGTGCCGTAAAGGATTTTTCCTATAGTGCTTGTGTTTGACCATAAAAAAAAAAGTATAAAATAAAATAAACGGAAATGATAAATCATTGATGGTTGTCTTACCTTCCAAGGTAAGAAATCATCATTGTTCCACGTTCTGACATTTTGCGACTTGACAATAGTTATGGATTATTTGATATTTATTGATTTATCATTTCCGCTTATTTAAAGATTTTTTAAAAACTTTTAACAGTCGCTATTTTAAAATAGCTTGACAAAATCGCGCTAAAATTTATGATCATACTGTACGAGATATTAGCTTTCAAATGATGTATCACAAGCTATATGTTTCTATTTAAAAAAAGATCGATGTCGTCAAATCTTTGACAAATGTCCATAATCCGGACTTCTGGGCAACCCAGTAAGGTGATGATTCATCATTACTCACGTGAACTAACTGGCCATACCAGTGACTAGCGTTTATTTTAATTATTAAAATTCACATTGGAAAACAACTGCATCATTACCCTCAACATTAATTTGAACGTCTCTCCTTAAAATATTTTGAAAATGTCACGGTCTAAGATGAAACGGGCCCCATCAAAACTTCCAGAAGACAAGATAAATTTATTACCTACACAAAATATCAAAGAAGTATCACATGACTTACTAAGAGTATATGGACTTGAGACAGTGTTCTAAAGTTTCAAATTCCTTATGTCCCTAGATTATCCCCAACAGAGTTGAGTGTTAGTGAATATTTTTAAAATTTAGGAAGAAGGTGGCCATGTAAGAATAACAAAATGGGTAATATCTCAAGAGTATATTTAAGCAGTGAGCACAACTAGTCTTAGCAGAACAGACATACTTCATAAGATGAACATCTTGCCTGCAACCAAAGCCCATGCCCTCAGTTTTCTAACTGGCCATTCGTCTTCATTCCGTTCAAGTAAAACGTCCGTTATGCTGTCTATACCTAAAGGTGGCTAGAGACAGAACGAGTAAAACGTAAGGTAAAACCTTATGTTAGACCCTGTTCAGACCTAATATTTTAACTGATATGTTTGACATCAACAAATGAAACGTCAGGTAAAACCTCATGTGTGGACAAAGTTTTAAATCAATCATTTTTAGATTACATTCATTGCAGGTTGCGCTATTTTAATAATACGCATTCCTAGCTTAGTTGTTTGTTTTCTACTTGAATATTAAATTTTTGGATTAACCGTAACTGCTGCATTTGTTTTTAATTAATTGACCATGGGCTAATGTTAACGTAAACTATTAGAAATGTCGCATTTTTAGGTTATTTTTAAATATAAATATAAACAACTATATAATTTTGTAACGCCCAAAGTATGCACAATTAATTTAAAAAATATATATATAGGTTGTTAAATGGAACACCCTGTACAGGGTGTCGACACTTTTCTAGAGTATCTCCGTAATTGTTAGTCAGTATCAGAAAAGTAATATTGGTGTCATGTGCTCTTCTTATGTCAAACTCAAAATGAGAAAATCAAAATTCGAAAATTTTCGCTCGCTTAAGAGATACGGTGGAAAATCAAGAAATTGACAATTTCAAAATTGCCCTATATTTTCTTAGTTAAAAGAGATACAGAAAAATGTTTTATACAGAAGTTTCTTTATATTAATTGTTGAATAATCTGCCATTTTCAGAATAAGTTTACGGGGTGAGGTAAAAAAGTTATCGGACCTAACCTAATTTTTTTAAATGCAACACCCTGTATATTTTAATCTAAAAAGATACTGTTTTAAATTCTCCTTCCTGAAAGCGGCAGATTATTCAACAATCAATATAAAGAAACTTTTTTGATTTTCCCCCGTGTCTCTAAGCGAGCGAAAATTTTCAAATTTTGGTTTTACCATTTTAAGTTTGACCCAAGAAGAGCACATGACACCTACATTACTTTTTTGATAGCATTAACAATTACGGAGAGCCTATAAAAGTGTCGAAAATGGGACACCCTGTACATGAACTTGTCTTTTAGCGATTTTATTAATAAGATCTGTACCTAAATCCGCATTGATAGCAATTGTACAAAACCAATTATATCCTGTATAAATACTCTCAGTCGACCCTTTTAAGGCTTAACAATAAATTCAAATTTCCTTTCAAACTTTTAACTTTTAGTATTTTGCTAACATGAAACGTGGCGAGGTATATTTCATACACCAAGAAGGATCCATATATTTCCATTTCCTTAGAGAAAATTTGGTTTATTCTTTCTTTCATTGCTCAAGGGAAATTACTTGAATATTGATTCAGACGTTTTAATATAAATTGAATATTTAGTAAAGAATAAAGTTGTCAAATACAGGAGTTATGAATGTACGCATTCAGGTGAAATAAATGGACTCAGAGAAATATATATATTTTTATTTCCAAAGAATTTATTATTACATAAAAGTACAATTTTGTTTGGCTTCCTGTGGTTTTTATAAAATAATTCATATTATAGTTTTTAACTTAAGCTGCAAACACACTATTATCACATCACGTGAGATCACATGCTATCACGCAATGTCACGGCATACCCGAAACATCTGCAAGTCGGTTTATGCGTGCTGATAAATAGGTTTAGAAGTACACTATAGTCACCTCATGCAGCTCACGGCAAGTCATATTTGACAGCACAATTTTATTTCTGCAAATTTACATATTCGGCACGCGTGATAACACTGTGTCAGAGTTTAACGCTAGAAGGCTACAAGAGCTAGAAGGCTACAAGATTCACTTGCGATCTTGATAAACACAAAATATGTAATAAAAATGATCTGCAGTGTACGTAGTCTGTTTCTAAGCCGTCAAAACATGTGCTATTTTGCCGATATGACACGTGAATTCACATGACGTGCTAATAGTGTTTGCGTCTTTAGTATTTATTTGTAACATATTTTATATAATTTATAATAATTGGCTATCATACTATATCCATCGAAAGATCGTCACAACAATATCAAAGTCAGAATGTTTGTGCAGAGTTGCATTAAGGGTCGACCACAACTTTATTAAATTTTTGAAATTGTATAACCTGCAAAATTGTTGATTAATTAACCTTTATACATTTTCATAAAAATAGAAATATAAACGACATGCAAATAAAGTCCCAGACAATAAATCCCGAATAAGGATTATGTTAGTCTTTTTATAGTCCTGTAACTTTTTTAATTGTTTTCCGATCTTGGTGAAATTTTTAGCAAAGCGTGGACTGATGTCTTGGGATGATATCCTGAATTAACAGACTGGAAATGAAAAATTTTTCTTTTAGAGGTGTGAGTTAAATCTAATTATAACACCTCGCATTCGCATTTATTGGAAATCAAATTCACCACTTTGATAATTTAGTGGCGCTGATAAGCCGTATAGATTGTATTTTAAACAATACTCGTCAACTAATATTCAAGGTTGTATATTAAATTTTACACTGAAATCGTAGACAATGCACGTTTTCTGCCAAAGGCACTCTGCATTAAGCTCCTTTTGTAAGCTGAATACTACAGAGGTAGAAAATTTTAATAGCGCGACGAGAAAGTTCCACTTTTGTGCACTCAAATGCTTTCTTCTATTGGTTTTGGTAGGTAATAATTTAAAGTACTTAATTAAAGTTCTTAAAGATCTAGAATAAAAGGTTTTGAAATATATTTCTTAATGGCATTAATGTGCATTCATTAAGGACATAGATATGTTTTATCAAAGAAAGTAGTTTCTTGTTGAAAAGTTAGCGATAATGGGTTCAATAAAAATATATGTTATGATAGGTGTTATGGAATTGACTTATTATACACAACCCACAAAAATTATGGCATCATCTTAACTTTTCTGTATTTCGGACACACCAACGATTTTAAATCAAGGAGGATACGGCTTCGGTTCACAGTCTTTGAAGAATAAACAATTCACATTCTTAGATAGGTTGTAAATAAGTTCCCAGGAAAACAATCCGGTAGCTCTAAAAATTTATAATTTTTCTTTGTCGTTGCCTGTTAATTAGGAAAAGACATTACGTCGCCTTCGAGCGTTTGGAACATACTTTTTATAAAGCCCTTATTGGAACGTCTTACATACCTGCTTTCACGTTTGACACTACCGGATTAACAACTGTCATGTTTGTTTGAAATCAATGGGACACAAAACATTTACGTGAGAGCCTCTCGTATATTTTATAAATCAACATTGTTCTGATAAACCGTAATGGGATGTAGGATTTTTATTTGTAACAAATAGTTTATTTCTGTAGTTTCTACTTTGTATTAACGCAATATTGCAATACCTTACTAAATTGGGGTATAATGAATGAATGGTCCTCAAGGTTTGACACGTTATTTGAGCAATGAAGAGGGGGTACGCGTCATTACTCTAATTGAAGATGGGCGAAGTCAAATATACGTAGCTAATTTGTTGGACGTTCAACAAAGTACCACTTCAAGAATGGTTCAGCGATACTGAGAGAGTGGGCAATATTAAAGAAGAGAGGGACAAGGACGTAGAAGAATTACGACAGCTGTTGATGATCGTTTTTTTCATCTCACTGCTTTGAGAAATCGGCACTGCACTGCTCGAATACTGCAAACTGAACTTATAGCAGCACGAAATATACAAATCTGCTTACAAACAGTTACAAATCGTCTTAGAAAGCATGATCCCAGCCGAGGTCCTGGTCTTACCAGAGAATACCGAGTGGCCCGCTTACCCTTTGGTAGAGAACACCATGATTGGGGTCTTGAAGAATGGTTCAACGTACTGGTTACGGACGAATCAAGATTTTGTTTGTCCGCATTAGACAGACAGTGAATGTTTTTTCAATATAACTTTCGGCAATTGGAAAGTTTTGGAGGTGGATCAGTCATGGTATGGGAATGCATTTCTTTTCATATGCCTACGGAGTTAGTTGCTGTAAATAAAGGGAGAATGACAGTCGCTCGATACAATACAGACAATTTGGAACCTCATGTGATGCCTGCACATTGCCAGGATAGTACATGAGCATCTCGAGGAAATTAATGTTACCGCTATGAATTGGCCAGCTCGCAGGCCAGACCTTAATCCAATCTAGCACGTTTGGAATCACTTAGGATGGGCGTTCCAGCATCATCACGCTCCAATCAGTAACCTGAACGAACTTCAAAATGCGTTGGAAGAGAGTTGGAACAGTATGCAACATAGACACGTTGAAAGTCTCCCAAGGCGAGCGGAAGCAGTCATAAGGGCATTTTTGATTTTTTTGATTTTTCACATTATTTAATAAAAAGGCCACGACAATTAAATTGATTTTTTTTTTATTTCCCCTGTATATGCGAAATATTCACTAAAACTTACTTCTAACTCACACTATTGACATTATTGACATAAAGCATAAGGTGATGTATGGTACGTAACTCGAGTTATAAAATTACAAACTCATAGAATAACGCCGGCTTATGTAATGAGCTATTTACAACACTCATTACGTAATGTACTATTAATATTATAGGTTCATAGTTTTTTTTTCAAGTCCTTGCTTAAATATCTAACTATATTTTACACTCAGTAGATTGCATTTATTACACTTTAATAGCTTGTTGAGATTGGAACAGAATCTTTGGAAGACGCGTCTTGTACATTTATATTTTAGCTTTTCCCCTGCATAACCGAAAATGTCAACGTCCGACCAGTTCTAAATAAACCCCAAGTGCGAAATTTTTCTTTCTGCTAAACCGGAAGTTGATATTTCGGGATAAAATAGGGTAAAGTAATTTATTTTTTCCTTAATACTCTCCAGGCCGTCTATACCGTCTCTTTATGTTATTTTTGTGTACGAAATAGTCCTTTTGTGATTTATAATGTAACATTTTAACGAGGCACAGTGTAGTGAAAACTCATTTGAGATATTCTGAAAAAAAATTAATTACTCTACAGCGTTTAACAATTATTAGCTTACACAAAAGTTAAAGTGATTTAAGTGACACTAGCATATGAGAGGATGTTGGATTCAAGTTTAGATATTTAATTAAGATGTTGACAGTAACTAAATCGAATTTAAAGCAGCAAAAATCAACATTGCACAACTGGATATAGTCATGGCAGGACACGCAATTCAACTGGCTTCGTCTATTAATTTACTGGACGTTAATCTTGGCATAATCACGTTGTGGCAATTGCCAAGGCAGCTTCGCAGAAACTTGTGTACTTTTCCCGATCAAAAAGTTGTATACACCTCAACAACTTTTGTACTTTACTAACCCCAAATTCGATCATCCCTAGAATAGATACTGCTCTCATGCCTGAAACTCTGCGCAGCAAGCATACTCTTCCGCGAATGGATTCCCTCGAAAGGAGAGATATTTATTTGATCGGATACCACGAAAACCCCCGACAGCCTAGAACATCGAAGACAGACGCTGCTGATTTGACTCTTTGACTAACTTAGCTAAGCACTTTGTGGTACAGTGAGCGACTTTGATATTTTCCTCTATTTATCATGTTCAGCCAACTGGCAGATTTAAGCTTGTCACTAATTGGTAACCGGCATCTTCTTATTGCGAATATAAAATCTGATAGTAATTCTATATTGGTTCCACTCGTTGAGTTGCGGGTTTGCTGCGGCTTTGGGCAATATACCACATCACACCAACGAGTCACAGAGTACTTGCCACAGTTCTTGACTAAGCATATTCTTTGAATTGTACAGTAATTCTAATTTAAAACTTTATACTTTATATTGCTGGCAAAAATGCTTTTCATCTTCTTTTATCCTACCCCCTTAACTTTCTGAAGTATATTGATATAAATTTCCTTTTTGAGTTAGTAATCACGAAGTTGACATGAAATTTTTGTCGTTATATTACATCCCCTTTCACCCCTCCCCTTATTTTTAAAAATATTCTAGTGAAATGCCCCGCAATTCTACTGTCTACATGCAAAAATAATTATCAAAATCCGGTAATCCAGAAAAAAGATATGCGTAAAATATGTTGATGATTGATATACAGGATATTATCAAAATGACTTATTATATTTAAACCAGAAAATTCTGAGATGAAAATAAATTGAAGAAAAATAACCATGAATGGCGTTTTGAATTAATAAGCGAAATATACGCTTTATATGAAAACTGAAAATTTACGTTGCTACTACTGGCGACGTTCACAATCAATAATCTATTGAGGCACTCTCAAGTCTCAAAAAGGTCAGCGCCGTGTAGACGATATTGTCATATTGCAACACAGAATTGTAAACGCACACGTTCATTATTTGACAACAAGACGTCTTTGACCAGCGTTTTCACATCTATCAAAAAAACTATAATTTTAAGGTGCATACTATCTTACCTTCGATCTTATTTTAAAATAATCCGTTTTATAATTAAAGTCCATAAGAAAATAAAACACAAAAAGTATGTTTTGCAATAGAACCAACAGTAGATAATATCATACAAATTTGAAATCACATCAAAACATTTATTATTATGAATATTTCACAACAGAAAAAAATCGGGTAATACGAACTACAACGTAATACAACTAACGAACTATTTAAAATTCGTATATATCAAGTACGTGGAACCCTTAGCGATGTCGTTCCAACGCCGAGAATAGAAACGTACTGAAGCAACGATACCGAAGGTTGTTTAACCTTCGTCAAACATATCAATACGCGCGCGGCGTTTATCCAAGCAAGGGCGAGACACGCAGCGTGCGCTGGCATCACTGTAGTTTACTCTAGTGACCTACATACAGTTGCTAACTGAAACCAGATGGAGCGGTGGGACAGCATGTAGGCAAAAAGGGTTTTTACCTTAGTATTTAGATATGCGATTTAAAAAAAAAGTATGCAGACTTTCTCTAGGACACCCTGTATCCTAGTACTATGATCTATGGTGTGTATCAACATCAAATATATAATTCCAAATAAAATTAATGCATTATATTATAGAAATATTTATTTCCTAAAAATGTAATGTAATATTTCCTGTAAATGTATTTTCGAAATTTGTTGATCGAGTTAATTGATTTTTTTCCAATTGTAGGTTTTTTCCTTAAGAATATGACTCTCCATATACATTAGCTATAAAAAAATTATTCAGAGTAATGGACTAAAAAAAGTTTAATTTTACTTGACAATAATTACTGCAAGGAATAAAAGAAATTAAAATCGTCGTAATTCTTTTACCCTGCTTCTCTAGTTAAAAGGAAGAAGTTCGTTTAAATTTTCTAAGCACTTATCGGGGTTATCGGGGGGGTTATGTTGAACCAACTTTTTATAAAATAATAAAGTTTTTCATGGAAAGAAACAAATTTAAAATGTGGCCAGATAAATTCGACCAGTTGTATTTCTTGCTTATTTTTAAGTTCGTAAAAATTTAAAACTTAATAAAAGGGTGCTAAGTGTGAAAACAAGTAAATCTTTACGCTTTTAGGGTGCTTACTTCAGAGTTTGGCACAAACACATTTTAATTTTTTTTTTCAGTTTTATGTTGCACCTGTTTCAAATACAAGTTTAGGTAAACAATTATTTTGAAGGTTCATTTCAAATTGGTTAAGGTAAAATTTAAAAAATAAAGTTCTCTCTAAGCCACAAATATAGAATTTTTACCCTACTCCTTTTTTCAAAGTCATCCTTAGGCCCGCTTCGCCCTATCACGGCTCGTCAGTAAGGCTAGAGTCTGACAAGGAGAAGGCTTTTGCAACGATATCAAGTGCCCAGAGTGAATTCCTTATGCAGTATTATACTCGCCGTGACATCTTGCGGTGTACTTACAAACCCAAAGCAGTATCTTAGAAAATATAAGAAGCAATGAGTTGTTGTTACGAATTGGAGGGCAAAATATGCCGGGCTAGCGAACTAAAGATTCAAGAAAGGATCCATTTTACAGTGGTTAAGGCAAAATAAAAGAAATGAAGGTCTGTCTAAACCATAATTATAGAATTTTTGTCCTTCCCTTTTTGTCAAACTCATCCTTAGACGTTCGAATGGAAAATTCTTCTGTGGAAGGCCAAATCCTATTTACTCTATTAACTATTAACAACTTCTTTCTAACCACAAGAGTTACTTTAGATTGTTGCACTCCTGGGGCTAAAATATAAAGGATAATTTCGGTAGATACTGAACGGCTAATTTAACTTGATTAAATTAAATATTAAAGTTATTTTGCCTAAGTTTCATAACCACTATGTTACATCATACTTATGAAAGTTAAATTTTAAAGATTGTTCCTTGAAAACTTCTTGACTGTGAACGACCCGACGAGTTCTCGGGCTATGGCAATGCCACCTGAGGTTTTTCAATTTTAATATAAAATTTAAAGAAAACCAAGCAAAACATTTTTCGTTCATTTTTTAAAAATTTCAAATGACGAATCGATATTCTGCTTATCTTCGTGCATTATATTATTTTACAGATTTAAAAATAAACGAAAAAACCGTTTTCCTTTTTACTGTATCTTGACATGTAAAAGTTAAGGGGCGAGATTAAGAAACCAACAATTTTTATTCATTTAGTTCCTTTTCAAGTACTTAAAAGATACATAGTTTTTTATTATCCAGACGGAAAAAATAATATAGTAAAATTATTATAGTAAAGAATTTATTGTAGGATTTTCTGTAATAATAATAATAATAATAATAATAATAAATGTCTTTTATTACCACAAAAAATTACATTGGTAAGTACTATTACTAAAAGAGGCGAGATCTAGCATAGCTACTCATCTACCTGTTTAGAAAAAAATTAAAATTTAAAATTAATTACATTTATACTACGCTACAAAAGAGTAAAAAAAAGAGAGAAAAGAGAGAAATAATACCTATACATTCAAAAATCATTCCTAATACATTTCATATAAATAACTATAAATCTTGAGTTTAGTTAGAAACAAGGAATCAATCCCCGGAAATCTTCTAACCCCGCGCCCCAACAATAAACGATCTGACCGCTCTCCCAAAGCCCGCCATATTCGCGCGAGCCATAACCTCTCTGGGAAGGAAATTGTATATCTTCACGGCATTATATCTAAAAGATCTCTGAAACATCATAGTTCTGTGCCTTGGAACATTAAACCTGAAGCAATGCCGCGTTCGCTTCCTTCGAACATCGCCACCACGGGCGAGCTTCAAAAGTAAGTAAGAAGGGCTATTATTTAAAATAACTCTATGAACAAGAGCAGCCATAGGACAAGAATATCTCTGACTTAATCTGAGCCATCCAGATGCCTGAAATAGTGGGGTAATATGGTTGTACTTCCTGGCATTATAACTGAACCTTAAACATGCATTGTGTAATTTCTGAAGACTGTTCCTTTCATGCAGAATAAGTGACGGCCGATACAAAACATCACAATACGAATTCAAAGACAGAATTAATGAATCACACAGTCTCAACTTAATATCCGTTGTAAAAATATCCTTATGAATATAAAAAGTCTTTAATTTATAGTAGCACCTTTGCAACAAGCTAGATACATGTGGTTCAAATCGCAGTTAAGAGTCAAAGATGACACCCAAGTTATTACAAGACGAGGATGGATTCAAGGCTGTACCTCCAATTCCTATCTTGAAATTAACATTCTGCGAGACTAGCTCCCTTCGAGCTCCAAAAAGGTTAATCTTGGATTTATTACCATTCAGAAGAAGGCCATTACATCGGGACCCCTCCTGGATTGTTTGCAAATCATCATTAATTTCCTTTGCAGCTGCAGCTACATTATTCGCATCAAATGAGTAGTACACCTGTATGTCATCAGCGTACTGATGGGACCGACAGGACCTCAACCGCCACAAAAATCAGAAGTATACAGAGAAAAAAGCAAGGGTCCCAAAATGCTACCCTGTGGCACACCTTTACCATTCTACCATTCAAAATAAAGTCAGACCTCTCACCACCTATGCATACTCCGAAGTCAACTACAGGAATGCTGTTCAGAATCATTATTGGGTTCGATTCAGGGGTTGAGCCAATATTGAGCTTCTTAAGAGTATGCCAAAATGACTTAGGATCAACCATAAACCTATGCTGAAGGTACGCTTTTTTTTTTCATTGCGAACTGCCATAGTAATATAATTTCGAAGATCTTTATATTCTGGCCACGCTGCATCCGTTTTTGTTTTTTTATACTTTGACAAAGCTTTACCTCGCGGTTTCATCATAAATTTAATGTTATCTGTCAGCCAATATAGTAGTAATTACAACTTGTATTAGTAATCCGTATAAAAATAATAGTGTAATCATAAATTTCCAAAAAATTATAGTTAGTATTTCTAATCGATTTAGTAAAATGAGGTAATTACTAAAATATATAGAAAATTTTACAATGTTTATGTATGTCAAAATAATTTACCAAAATATATGGCAGAATTTACTAACTATTATTGTATTTTTTATTGTAAAAATGACCACAAGTTTAAATGAAACTGCTATAGTAAATTTGTAGAAACAACCATATTATTTTACCAAAATATTTGGTATTTTTAACAATTATTGGTAATTATGAATTATGAAATAAATTAAAGTATTATATTATTAAAGAAATAGCTACAAATTCGGATGTATGCTTCGCCAGCCGCAACGACGTAGAACTAGTTCTAGATGGAATGCCGATGCGAGAGCTTATCGCAGTGTTGCTCCAGATAGTCTGTGTGTATTAGTGTTTGTCACTGTGGAATATTAAAGACATTTTGACTCCTTAGGGATTGCAGGAATTTTTACCGACTTTTGAAGGTAACATTACTTAGGCATAAGTATTGCGACAAAACTATTTTAAAATGTTTCATCATCGGTTTAAAAACTCAATTCTAATTGGACGATTTTAACATGGTCAAACACAAGCAACCATTTAAACCAATTTCGTCAATGAAAAGGTGTTCGTTTTAATGTAATACTAAGAAGAATAAGGCAAAATTACATTTGTTGTACAATACTATGGCATATTTCAGCTACCAGCCGCAGCAAGCTGAGGATTACTGGAAAATTCAGTTCCACCTGATTACCGCTGGCCACACAAACAGGACTGAATCCACCTATATTGCTGGATTTGTCATCACCACCACGCACAACTTTAAACATGAAGATTTTTTTCATTAAAAAGTTTTTCATAATATGTAAGACACATCGTACCTAGTCTTATAGTATATGTTTGTAAATAATAAAAACTACCAGTGTGTTTTACTTTTTAGCTCCTTTATACTCCTTAATGGGTTTAGACGGAATAATAAGAAAATATTGTATATTTTCTCGTTAATTTTATGGTTGGAAAAGTTTTTAAAGTTGGAATCTATTATAGTATTTTTTACAACTAAATCTGGTAGCCTAATGGGACTGAATCTCATGATTGCTGAAACCATAAATCTTTTTTGCATTTAGCAAGGAAATTTATTAGAATTTAACGTGTGGAAAAATCATGAGCTCTAGTCCTCATAAAGCTATCATTGTAAAAATACTTTTTGTAAAAAATACTATAATTTATTGCAACGTTATTTTTAGTTTATTTAAATTTAGGTTATAATTTTGCTATAATTTTATGGCACTTCTTCATAAACGGTATTCCACCCATATCGCATATAGAGCCATAAAGTTTGGTTAGTTTTACTATATTTATACTTTCCGTGTTATTTCGTATTATTAATATATTTGTATTATTTTATTATTTATTTACTTTCGCAAAGCATTTTGGTGAAGAAGTATTTTTGGTTCTTTCGCAAGTTATTCCTACGGAGGTCAATTTTAAAAAATCCACAAATATATCATTCTATATTTCCTCTCATAATATATATTAAAATCATGCAATCCCTAGTTTCAGTTTATTATCTACATGCGCCAAAGGCCACCATAATCATAAAACTAGAATTCTGAATTGCCTATCTGTTACATTTTGGCGCAGAACAAAAAATGTCAATTTGATATCAGAAAATTTCAAAATCGGCTTAACTTAGTTGTGGATATAAAATTTCTCTACAATTCTCTGGAGAAGACAAAAAATCAAAGAACTGAATTATGCCTTGTAAAATTTTAATCCCGAAAAGTTGCCCCTACGATTTAAATATTTATGGATCTATACCTTCCTGCTTAGGCTTTCGAAAGGAAACTTTATTATGCATAAGTAGAATATTATACATGGGTACAGAAATTCGATGAGAGCATTCGATTACTATTAAAAATCAAAGCTGAAAGAGAAAATTGTTACCCGCCTTAGCGAACATGGATTTCAGAAATTGCGTTAATGGTTGGCGAAATTTCCATTCCTCTTAATGGACCACAAAACTACCATACGATAATGGTGATAAGGAAGGCTGATATGAAAGTGGGGCGTAGTATATATCACTGCATCCTTCTGGCTTATTGTGCACCCCGATCTTGTTCGAATGTGTGCCCGAATATTTGTTTCTTCTATGAGGTCCAATATCCTTCTAACAAAAGTTTGTCGCCACATTGGATGTTCTCGAAGATCTGAAGTATACTGCTGGTCAGCTCTTCGCAGCTGTATTGTAGTCTACATTCAATGGGTCCATTGTAGGTCCCTATACGTTGAAGGTATTTTCGTAAGTGACAGTGGCCTGTTAGCAAACCAGTCACATGTTTTAACTGGGACCACGTTAGGGGTACCATCCCATTCGATAGTATCTTCGATGGTTTTCCAATTGAGGTCCGTGTGTGTATTTGACCAGGTAACCTTTGCCGTCGAGGCAGATGTTGTTTTTGCGCCCATCTATCTAATCTTGTTTCCGTTGCTGCTTGATATCCAGAGGGCCCGTTCAGGGCTCCTCAGATCTTGATCGGATCCAGCTCTCGCCAGTTCGTCCACTTTTTCGTTACCTATTATCCCAGAGTGACCAGGAACCCACAAGAGTTTTACCCTTTTCCTCCCGGCCGCAATTTCTTTTAGGTTATTAGTGCACTCCACTACGAGTTTTGATGTTGTACGTATTAGTATGGGTGGGTAATTGCACTACAACTCGAATTACGTATCATATTTATTAAAAATAAGAAGATTTATGTGATATTTCTTTTAACAATATTTGTCAGCGAACTTTAATTGATATCGTACTTTTAATGACGAGAAGCTCGCTATTCTTCAATATGCTCACGTGTCCATATTGAAAGAACATCGTTGCTACGCAACGTGTAGTTTTATTGAGAATAAACAAGATGGCCTTGTTTACCGTGCGATTTACCTGCAGTGCGTAAAGTTTAACATACTTAGACAGTACGGTTTTTTGCTATTGACGGTAGTTATCGTATGATATGTTCATATACGCTGTATTCGGCAATATGGACAATAAAAAACTTCGGTATGCCAGTTAAAACTCACACTTTTCCAGGCTTTTATGTAATAGATTTTGCACCTTTTTGCCGGTTTGCTTAATTTGAAAGCATATAAGCCTTTGTTAGCTGCGGTAGTTTTTGACGATAAATAACACATCCAACCAGAAAGTTAATTAACGAATTTGAAAGTTTAGCAACAAAATTCTGACCGCTAATGGTTCCCAGGATGGTAAACCGCCGGCTCGAATTCGAGTTTTCCCGTTTCCTATTCTCATATTTCAAACATAAAAATACGACAGTTTAATTAAAATGGTCACGAAAAATTGTGTATGAGTAGTTGGCCGTTTGGTGTTACCACAGACGTAACATAATAAGCGATATAAAGTACAACTAAAAAAATGTACTAAAAATTACAATAATATAATAGTAGGTACAATTGTAGAGAAACTGATGATTATCTCACATAATCAAAGACGGGTTACCAGTTGTGTATACAACATGTCCAAGATAAGAAGGGCCAGTACAGGGATCTCGGAAACCGTCACAGATGCGAAGTCGGTTCAATGCAGGTAAAGTTGCGTATTTATGTGCCTAAGAATACGCCGTTTAGAAAGTTTTAATATTCCGAGTAGTTCCGGAGATATCCGGAAATAACCAAAATTCTGAAAAATCTTTTTATTGTTTTCCTGGTTTTTTTTTAACAAACTCGAATTCTAAAATAAATTGCACTTTTGCATTGCTACTTTTTCCGTTCTATCTAACAGCGTTAATTGTTTTGTAATCCGACGAGTCGTCTTCGAAGGGCCATTATCAACTTTTTTTTTTAAATATGGTCCTATTTTTCTGATATTGGAATTTGAGAGCTTTTTTTCTTTCGAATGCAACGATGTATGACATTGTGGTTTAATGACGTTTCGAGGATTTTTTGAACAACATCAGGAAATTTTGGGATACGGTCCTGTATTTCTCCTAATTTTATAAATAATATCTCATAAGTAAGCTCTAAATTTTTTACTTATGTTGAACTAGTTCAATAAATAACAAATAATTTAATAATAAACCACAAATAAGTGAACGAAAAACTACCAAAACAGTAATAAAACGAACAACGAAAAAAGTAAGGAACTACATAATCAGGTATTCAAAATGATTTCCGTTATTCTCTCAGCACAAATATAACATCTTCTAACTGCCACATAACAGTTTTTTTGACATGATAGAATATCAAACTTTCAGCATTTGTAAAATTATGTTCCATATTTTCTGGAAAATTGAAAACCTCTTAAAACGCTCTCAAACGACCACAAAGTGAAACAAATCACGCGTCACCATCTTAATTTTTTTTGTTTCAAACGCCTACTTTTCTTTTAAATCCCGAATCAACAGAAGTTTGAAATAACGTTTCTGTATTTTGTTCACTTATTTGTTGTTTATTATTAAATTATTTGTTATTTATTGAACTAGTCCAACATAAGAAAAAATTTAGAGCTTACTTATGAGATATTATTTATAATATAAGGTGAAATGCATGACAGTATCCCAAAATTTCCTGATGTTGTTCAAAAAACCCTCGAAACGTCATTAAACCACAATGTATCATACATCGTTGCATTCGGAAGAAAACAGCTCTCAAATTCCAATAGCAGGAAAACAACACCGTATTTAAAAATAGAAAGTTGGTAATGGCCCTTCGAAGACGACTCGTCGGATTACAAAACAATTAACGCTGTTAGATAGAGCGGAAAAAGTGGCAATGTAAAAGTGCAATCTACTTTAGAATTCGATCTCAAAAAAACCTAGGAAAACAATAAAACGATTTTTCAGAATTTCGTTTTTTCCGGATATATCCGGAACTACTCGGAATTTTAAAACTTTCTAAACGGCATATTATTAGGCACGTAAATACGCAACTTTACCTCCAATTAACCGACTTCGTATCTCTTACGGTTTCCGAGATCCCTGTACTGGCCCTCCTTATCTTGGACACGTTGTATAACATCGTCTAAAATAGACTGTAAAAATACCAAGGGCGATTCAAAGTTTTAACAAAAATATTTGTTAAGTATATTACTGTATCTTCCGTAAAGTACGTATAAAAATACAGGATCAACAATAACTAATTAAATTAAATGATATTTAGTAACAGTAAACCTAAGTAATTCTAAATGTTAACCATTGTTACTTAAAATAATGAGTTATAAAGTAACAAAACGGTCACATAAAAACACATTATTCTCAACAACACATCAACAGTTCTTCAATTTTTTATGTGACCTCAACAAAATACCACAAAAGTCTCTAGAAACTGTCAATTTGACAACTTAAAGAATTAGCAGTCAAATATCCATTATCAAACTATATAATTTCAGATATAGATACTAAACATTAAACTATGTTAACTTTAATATAGCTGCTTGTATCGGAGTTTAAACATTAGGTCCTACCTTATTTTGCAGGGTGTATACGTTTAAGGCCATTTATAAACTTTTACGTTCGGTTCATTTGCGCTGCGCTTTCATACGCAGTTATTCATTGCTGGGAAACAATTTCTGATTTATGAACTTGAACTGACTCGAACGAACCGCCGCGGAGTTTATAAATGATATGAATGATATGTTTTCATTTATTTAAGTCCAACGAAAGCCGAAGCGGCCGAACTAAACTCAACTGTGCGCAACTGAACTGCTTGTTGATAGCAATTGCTAACAATCTTACAAAAAAATCATTAATATACAGGGTGTCCGGAAAAAGGAGGTCAATCCGTTAACCATATATTCCTTGTGCAAAAATAATATTACTTTTATAATGCCATTTTTCATTTTTGACCCTCATGTGCGATATACAGGGTGTTAAAGTTTGAAATTAAAAACTGATTTTTTTGAATAATTCGACTATTTAATGAGATATTAATTTAAAATTTGGTACATTACGTCAGCACAAAATGTTACATCTTTTGAGAGGAACAAAACAAGAAATGTTTGTCAAATACTCAAAATAAGGGGGTCCAGTTCCCGCTGACCACCCCTATTTTTTAGTGTGTGCGCCAGTGACTTCTAAACTATATTTTTTTAGGTAATCATTTATTTTTGATTATTTTTTCTCCCTTATAAAATTTCGATCAAATCATGTGTTTTGGAGATAATTTGAAAAGCATGGCACCAGATGCCAGCGCGGCTGACGGTAATCCAATAATTTTCAAATGCTAAATCAAGTTAGCCGTTGTAGCATTACCATGGATACGGCATCGTTGTTTTATTTCCTAATCGCTGGATTGGTCGGGGCCATGATGCTCATGTTAAATGGCCACCCCGTTTTCCAGACCTTACTCCTTCGGACTATTCAGTCTGGGGGTGTATGAAAGATTTTGTGTATATGGTTCCGATTTTGAGCGAGAATCATTTAATAGGAAGAATACTTTAAGCTGGACAGCAGTTCAGGTTAAAACCACATATTTTTCAAAGGTTAAGATTTTCTTTAATAAAGAGCTCGCATGTGTATTCAAAAAAATGGAGGTCATATCGAGCAATTTCTTTAGACTATTTTTTTTGTTTGTTTTTTGTTACTAACGTTAATTTAAAAAAATAATATTTGAATATAGAAATTTGTTACTATTTTCCTTCGTCATACTAATACACAGACGCGTTTCGCCGTTTTTATGTACCACCGCGAGATGTCGCGACGATTATTATACTCCTTTCGAAAATAATATGTTTTGAGTATTTGTTATCTTGTTATGATGTTTCAAATTTATTTAATAAGTAATAGTAAATTTTTGTCTTAAGAACGAATGATAACAATGGTGTTTACTGTTATATGAAGATAAGCAATAGTAAGTTCTTAGTGGGTCAATAAACTAATTTCATTTAACTGAATTAGTACTACAGGTTTTTATCTGTACGCCACTGTCCTTATTTTTGGTTAGTCTTTTGTTTTCGGTATTGTCACTAATTGCAAAGTTTTACTTAATTATATATTGTATCCATGGTAATGCCACAACGGCTGACTGGATTTAGCATTTGAAAATTATTGGATTACCGTCAGCCGCGCTGGCATCTGGTAAGAATCCATGCTTTTCAAATTATCTCCAAAACACATGATTTGATCAAAATTTTATAAGGGTGAAAAAATAATCAAAAATAAATGATTTCCTAAAAAAATATAGTTTAGAAGTCACTAGCGCACACACTAAAAAATAGGGGTGGTCAGCGGGAACTGGACCCCCGTATTTTGAGTATTTGACAAAAGTTTATTGTTTTGTTCGTCTCAAAAGATGTAGCTTTTTAGGCTGGCGCAATGTACCAAATTTGAAATTAATATCTCATTAAATACTCGAACTATTCTAAGAAATCAGTTTTTAATTTCAAACTTTAACACCCTGTATATCGCACATGAGGGTCAAGAATGAAAAATGGCATTATAAAAGTAATATTATTTTTGCTCAAGGAATATATGGTTAATGGATTGACCTCCTTTTCCCGGACACCCTGTATACACATAAAAATTTAATTTAACTGGATTTTCCCCCCTATACATTTTCCCTAGAATAATGTTTGCATTTCCTTGCAATTATTTTCAAATTTATCGCTTTCTTAATGTCATTAGGTAAGTTTTTATATTTAACAAGTCTATTGTGGAAAACATCATTTTGACTGTAACGATTTGAAACTGCTACATAGAATTGTAACATTACACAGAAGTCCTCTCTGATATAAATTTCGTGATTTTTTAATAAATGATCAGGATATAAACTATGTTTAATTTTATATCTAAGAAAAAGCATTGTGTTTAGAAATATGACCTGTCTAACTCTTAACATCTCTGTTATTTCTAGCATTACTTTAACACTAGTAAGTCTGTGACATCCCAAAATATATGGGATAGCTTGATTTTGCTTCCGCTATAATGTATCCTTTTCATTATTATTAAATAAAAATAAAATTGAAGTGCAGTAATTGAAATGTCGCTGTATTATTGCTTTATAAATTATTTGTTTTGTCCAGTGGGTTAAATAAGAACTCATTCTTCCGAGAAGGAATATTTTTTTGACACTTTTTTAGTTATGTATTTAGCATGTTGAGAAAACGTCAAATTCTTGTCCACGATGACGCCCGAATATTTGTATTGTTCTATTTGTTGTATCTTTACATTATTTACATAAATTCTACCATGAGACTTGAACTATCATTAAACATACTCTTTATGAGCATAAATTTTGTCTTATCTATGTTCAAATTTAAAGCCCATTTTTTGTCAGCCAGCTAAATAATCCTGCTAGTTCTTCATTTATAATATTTACAATTATATTTACATCTTTGCCTATAAAATACAATAAGGTATCATCCGCGAAAAGTTGAATATTGCAGTTTCTTATATTTTTTATAATGACCTTTATGTACACTATAAACAAATTGGGACCCAGTATGGTCCCTTGGGGTACTGAGGTATTGTTCATATATCTTGTTTCCTGAGTACGATTTTTTAGATAGTTTTCAAACGACCTAATCACATTGTTACGCAGACCATACTTCTTTAACTTTTCTAAAAGTAACTTACGGTCTATAGTTTCGAAAGCTCTCCGACACCAATTATCTCTTTCTGTCTTAGAGTAGTTTTCCTTTTTAACAATACAGTTTGTAAAGCGCATTCACAAAAAATTCCTCTTCGGAATTCCACTTGATATTTGCTTAGGATATGTTTTTTTTCAAAATAATTTATGACTGACTTGTTCATTTACCACCTTCTCAAGAAGTTTTTCATATACTGGAACCGTGTTTATAGGTTTATATTCTTCAAATTTATTTGCGTGGGCTTTTTTTTTCATAGAAATTATAGTAGATAGAAATAAAATCTCTAACACGACAATTCACTCAATGAGAAAAATTCTCATGGTCTCTTGCAGTAACTTGACAAGCTTCCTTTATTTGTCAGTTCACTCAATGCATATATTGTCGGTCACCCCTACAAATGTTTTGTTGTTTCAACTTTGAGAAAATAATATGCTTTGGGTCGTTTTAGTAGAAGCAGGAGTTTTTATGAAGAATATATTTTTTTACAAATTCGGAAATAGGAACGTTTTCCCTCTTCGGTAGTCAATTCGTGGACACACTGTATATATTAAAATTATGTTAACTTACCTAGAAACAAAATGGTCATCGTGACGGGGGGATAAAATATCATACGATTAAAAATATGTCATTTCGATCTAGAAAATATAAATTTTCTATGACAAGAGTCGAAATAACAGTCTTCCTTCTAGCAAGTGTGTGTGTGTGCAGCTGGTCAATTTTGAGTAAACAGGTAATCCGGCCTAAAATGCTAGATGGAAATATAGCATGGTGTCAAGCGGCAAAGTCCCATAAAAATCGCCTCCAAACTGTCCAAATCAAGATCCTCAGGTCCATCACACGTGCTCCATGGTACATCAGGGGAGCGGCCATACACCGCGACCTTGAAGTACAATGAAGTAAGTTCCTCAAAAACATGCTGAGTTTCTTAGAAAACTGCGATTCCATCCTAATCCATTAATCCGAGACAACTTCACCAAAAACTCCAACTTAAACTCCAAAAAAAAAACGCTCCGCCCACATAACCCGAACAAACCCCAGAACTCACTTCACAACCACACAAATAAACACACACAAAACTCCTGGTCGCCAAAGGCCAGAAATGGCTCCTTGGTAACCTCAACACGTAATCATATGCGTGTAAGAGTGCCTAACGGCACTAACACAATACCGCGGGGAGTTAAGTCGGTCGGTGTCTCTCCTTCAGAGTGATAGGTCTCTCCTTCAGAGGGACAGGTTTCTCCCTCAGAGAAACAGAGCCATCCTGACACTACTTTGCACTCCGGGTGCATCGTGTCTGTAAGCAGATGCTCCTGGCATGCCCAAAAAAAATTTGGAGTAATTTAGATAAATTCAGGGATTTAAATAGCAGGTTTGCAAGAAAACTAATTTATTTCTTAATCTGTAGTCAAATGAATCCTTAAATTTTCTGTAATAGCAGTTAATTTGCTATACTGTTCGATGGACCCGGCTCAAATCCGATTAGTAGTATCTATTTGACTTGTAACAGTAATCCACTTTCAGAGCAAATAGGAAAATATAACTGTGGTACGTTAATTGATTACAAAATCCCTGCAACAAATTTACGTGCGGCTTGTTTTGAATGTGTATGGATAATTTATACTCTTCGGTCGTAGCCCAACAAAGTAAATTTTGAACTGATTAGCCTACAAAGAGATTAAAGTAATTTTATAAATGAATTATTACTTTGTGGTAATATTATCCTTTGCAAATAAGCAAATCTAATTTTTGTGTTTACACGTAACAAGTAAAAATTAGAGGCGGACCAGTCTGCGCTTTTTAGGAAGCAGTGACACAATGCGACTGCTCCAGCTTTGTCACTTTGACAAGTAGCAGTGATTATCCAGAGCAGTTCTCTTTCACAGCGAATCGCAAGGCACGACATAGAACAGAAATCCTATGATGGTTGTTTATAGTAAGTTGATTAGAGTTAGCTTACCCTGACAAAAATGCATTTACCAATGTCGTGGGTTACAAAATTGGAGCTACCTCAACCCAGCTCTCTATGTTGTTCTAACTAAGCTTACGAATTATCACAAATAATTAAAAAACGCTACAGTAATTCAGGTTCTTTTGGTTCGCTTCAACCTAGAAATAGATTTTTTATCAACATTTTAAACATATTTGGGATCACCACAATTCCTCATCTTGTAACTATTTTATGAGCTACCTGAATTCAGTTTCTGGGTTGGGAAAACTTACTAATTGATTATAAAGTGTCGTTTTAACCCGGACGTGCATTGTTTTAATTCATTACCATGTGTAAATTATTTTGAGTTGGAATAATTCACGAAACGTGCTTAAAAAGCCCATATCGAGGGTAAACGCAAGATCGTAACGTCACGGAAAGTTCCGAATTCGTGCTCGTGCAGGTTTGGCGCGGTTCATTCCATTCTTCAATTCTGTTGGCCGTTGCGCCGTTTGTTCTCTGTGCGTGAAATTTAGTGTTTTGCATAATTTTGGTCAGTTGGCGCAAAATGGAGGGACAAGAGGGAGATGCATACAAATTGTTATTATTGGAATGGAGCCTCATTATTTATAAGCAATCGTAATCACTTCGTCCGCATGGTTTCTTAGCCGTAGTATGCTCTCCTGTCTATAATTAATTTGATTATTTTTTTTTAAAATATACAACAAAAATGTCATATCTTGAAAAAACAGAACGCAATTGAAGTCCACAATATTCAGGCGTTAATCAAAGAAATATTTTGAGTTCCGATAGTCCACAATTTAGGTACTGGTAGTCCAAAATTTGAAGTCTGGTAGCCCAAAGAGTGAGTTATTCTCGCCACCATCGTAAGCTAGAATAACTTAAATGTCAAGTTTTGATAGCTCGAATCATGAATTAATCTAGCCCGACAAGTAACGCATCACAATTCACATACTGGTAGCTACTGTTGCCTATCAATAATTTAAGACGGTGGGGCGTGAGCTATTCCAACGTATAAAATAACCCATCTTCTGTGCTATCATAACTTATGAATAGTGAGTTGATACAATTTCTTCGATTTGGTTGCCGTAATTCAGAGGACTGGGCTGTCCCCTATTAGCAACACACTTCGGTCTAGGACCACTAATATTTGAGTTATATCAACTCGAAATTTCGCTCAGTGTAGAGAAGGTTATATTCGCAGATCCCGAATCGCTTTGTATAATTCCGGAATTTTCTAACAATTATATTATCGTTTTTTTATATATAATCTGCCCGAAATCCCGAGATCATCCTCAATTCCCGGCAAAAAAAAATTGTCCCTGAAAACTCTGTAAATCTGGCAATCCTAAATGGTAGTTTATCTTATGCCAGGTTGTAAATTATATTAATGAATGTATTTCTATCTAGTTGCATGTAAAAGAAAAGGATCAAAATTCATTTTTCTTAATTTTAGTAATTCCTCCAATATGTGGCCTTTGCTGGAAAATATTTTGAGATATACTCAAAACTACCGGCCCGCCACGACGGCGACGATTGCCTCTTCATTCTGCTTCTTCCTTGTCGGCTTCTGCTTATTTGGATGCGACTTAAACTGCTTGGAGCAGTCGTTACAGTTCCAAAGAGCTTATCATCCGCGACGGCCTACAATTGCTTCTGCTATTCGCAGTCGCAGCGACGCCGACGTAAACTGCTCCAAAATATCACTGCGATTTTTATGAAAGCGAAGCAAGACGTAACTGTTACAAGTGCGATGCGGTGACAAAGTAGGAGTCTGTGAAAGCGCCACCCACCTCTAGTAAAAATATATCAGGATATTCATTTGTGTTGTTCGGATGGTTTGCTCGGATTTCCGATACTCCCAAAAGTACCGCTATTTGTGGAGCGATATGTATCGAATTGGAAGTACCGGTCTGTCACAATATCGTTAAGTAAAGTACCGGTGCATTGTTTTATATTAAATGATAAAGGATATCAAAAATGAGCAAACATGTTTTTTGAGATAATTTCTGAGAAGCGATTGACTTTTTAGTCACGTGGGCGAAAATATGAAGGAAGATCCAAACTAATCCATTTTCCCGTTCCAATAATTGTCCACATAATAAAATAATTAATAATTGAAAGAAGTTAACACAATCGTTAAATAATTAAATAACACACTATGAAGCAAAAATATTCTTAAATACACATCAGATAATCGTCACGAGTCAATTTAATTTACGACTAAGGTAAGGAAGTGGCACTCCCTCACAATACCTATAAATTTAATTAATTAAAGTATCTAACATATTTTGTGCATGATCTTGCTTGGAAAGTAGTTGAATGCACAATCATCTTTATGTGCACGAAATTGTATGCCAAGAAGCACATACGCACATATGCGATAGGTATTAGGTAAAAAATTTTTGTATTGTGTATCTGTTGTTAAAATAATATATTGTTTAGTGACATGGAAACCATATTCAAAAAATGATATATGTCATCTTGATGTGTATTATTACCTAAGTTATTTTACCACCTGCGGTTATTTGAAATTGCTGTCTAATTTTTCAATGGAAAAGCCAAAATGACATTTATCTTTTATTAATAATTTTAATTCATAATAATAAGAAAATGGATGTTAGATGTGGTTGTAAATAAAATAGTATAGAAACCTCGGTGAAAAGTTTCATTAGTCTCGAGATTTAGTTAACTTCACCGCTTCGAGCCTCCGTTAACTACCGACTCTCTCGACAGGAATGAAACACTTTCCACCTCGGTACGTAATATTTCAATTCTAGAGTTGAAATTAATTTTTTCAACACGCTTGTGATATAAGGCACTTTCTAAACTTAGGCATGCTTTCCTTCTCATTCTCGTAGATGGCATAGGAAAAATATATTATACTGTGTTCAATGATCATAACTATAAAAGTTGATAATTTTTAAATGAATCAATAACAATTTTTTGACAACAATTGACATATTTTGTAATTATGTCGATGGCGGAAAGAACAACTGATGCCTTATGGCGTGTAAAACATTTATTCTGGCAACCAACCATATACAATTAAATTCTACCGTACGTTTGCTAAACAATAACAAAAAATTTATTATCAAGAAGTAAACAAATTTCGTGAAATCAAGTTTTTTTTGGAATGTCCATATACGCAATAGCTTTTATTAAATATTTATCTCTGGACAAAAAGAAATCATAGGAAAATCTACTCTATTGTTTTATCTATTCTTGTAACTATTCTATTTGCAGGTGTATAATAAACTAAATAGTTTTCTTAGTAACCCTATAACTCTACTAAACTAAAAACTCGTAAACATTTTTATTTCCAGTTTAGATACTACGTGCTCATACAATTTTATTTAGTCTATAAAATGGATGTTTGGCACAAAAAGGCATGCTCAATAAGCATTGATGGATATGCTAAAAACACTATTTAGTTTGGTTTTTGAGTAACGTTTCGCATTTTTTGAACCATAAAAAATAGAATATCTGTAAAGGATTTGGTAGTTTTTGGTGAATAGTTTTGATTATAAATTAATATTTGGCAATAAAAGTTTCAATAATGATCTAAAGCAGCGTTTCTCAAACTGGGGTCCGCGAGCAGTTACTTAGGGGTTCGCGAATAGCTAAGTCGGAAGGAAATGTCACAAAAACAAAATATCGTAATCGACTTAATGTCGAACCAGATATATAAGGCTGCAGCTTTCTTCAAATTAAGCCCAATATAACATAGCTGCGTGGAAGAAGAAGAAAGCAGAAATATCCATCTCTCTAAATACATTTGCTGCAGCCAGTGATATATTATTCAGATTTTTGCTTATTAATTCTTTCTGATTTGTGAAAAATAATAAGATTCGAATAAAAATTATTTTTAACTAAAGGTAAAAATGACTTCCTATTCCAGAATTAATTCTGTATTAATGTGAGCGGCAGGGGGTCCACAACAAAATTCTAGTTTCAAAAGGGGTCCGTGGTCAAAAAAGTTTGAGAAACGCTGATCTAAAGGAATGGTTAGCCGTTAGAGTACCAAATTTCTGGGTTTATATTTGTCACTTTATTTTTACGGTTAAAAATTACGCTTTCGGTTTTTCATTTCCAGTTATAAATGTATAATAATTTATATCCTAAGGGTATCATTTGCGGGTATGGAACTTTTTGGCGCAGCCGTTTCGACGCGGGGACAGTTCGGGTTTGTTCGGGTTTGTTCGGGTTGGCAAAGGAATCATATTTCGAAGTAAACGTTAACATGTTAATTGAAAATACATGAAAATACTTTTAAATCATATTTTAATGCAAGAAATTATCTAATAAAATCTCTCGCAATAAATAAAATTTAAGTAATTATTTGTCAACTAATTCTTACTACTAACTAATTATAATTATATTTCTTTGGACCATGGCTTACGATAATTTCTTCTCCATTTCTGTGTGCACCTATGACTATAAGAAACTAATTATGACCTGGCCTATTGGGAATGTATTAAAGAATATCAGTAATGGATTAAGAACTCGAAAAAGTCAATTTATGTAACTTTCTTGTGTTTTCTGTTGTCAAATACAGCGAGAAATCGGCTACAAAAGGTGTAGCGGGGGCGGGTCTTCACTTGTTTTCTCAGGGCACTGTTACGATTCAGAAATGTTTGCTGTCCATAAGTTGCTGACCAACTAGCGATTTTGGCTGACCGATTACATTTTTCTGTTCGCAAAAATAAGAAAATTTTGCTAACCAGTTAAATGATACCCAATAATATAATTTGATAATTGGACATTTTTTTGACTACGTACTTTTTGTATTTTTCTGTAACTCTGTAACAACTCAATATCTCTTTGTGTATATGTACATTAATTTTTTGAATATATATATTTTTTGTGAATTTAATGCCATTTACAATATTCACATTTAGAAAAATAATATCCATTCGCGCCGAAAGGGTCGCGCCGAATCGGCCGCGCCGAAACGGTCGCACCGAATCGGCCGCGCCGAAACGGTCGCGCCGAATCGGCCGCGCCGAACTGTCCTAGACCCATAATTTGCTAACGTCTAGCAGCTTTTATTCTTAGCTACTACACTGAACCTTATGGGCAATAATATTGGCAACATATAGAAAACTCTTTCATTTGTGATTTTTAGGAAAAACTATTATTCATAAACAGTGTTGTTCTCTTTAAAACTCATAATCTGCGAGAGATCACAAACATATCGTAGAGAGCGGTAAAAAATTAAGAAAATATGTGAAAATGTTAAGGGTAAAGTAACAATAATTTACACGGTACAAATAAATTAATTAGGCAAGAACAAAAATATTTCCATCAATTTTTTTTTGCCCAAGATATGGAAACCAGAGTATTTTAAAAAATGTTTTTCTTATTAGGTCTCAACTGAGCAACCATCATTTTCAAAGCATTTAACGAGATTTGTTCTATTCCAATAAATTCGAACATCGTTTTCAATTTCAAATCCTTACACTCCGTTGCAGGCTGATATTCTATTTTTAAATGTATTGCCCATAATAAGCACAATTTCTACTTTTTCTTGGTTAAGAAGTAGCATTTTTAAACAAATAAGTTTTAATAATGATTTTGAGGTTTATTTTCATACCTGTTTGTTTCATAGGTGATTTTATGTATTGTACTTTTAAAAAGATTGGGCAAGAAAAACAAGAAGAAAGTATTTTTGTATCGGGTTTGTTTGTTGTATCGGAAATTTGATTTTCAACAACTTCTTTTTTACCTACCATGCACATTAATGTTACTTTACTCTTACCATTTTATCATATTTTCTTCTCTTTTGACCACTCTGTACGTTATATTTGCGATTTTTTTTTGGCAGATTAGTTGTTTTAAGATAAGCATAACTTTTTTTTTTTGATCACTATAGGAAAAATCCTTGAGGGCACTCTGGGAGAGGTGCGTGTGCGCAAAAAGCGATTCACGTTGG
Organism: Barypeithes pellucidus; assembly: GCA_963991005.1. Taxonomy (NCBI): domain Eukaryota; kingdom Metazoa; phylum Arthropoda; class Insecta; order Coleoptera; family Curculionidae; genus Barypeithes; species Barypeithes pellucidus. The sequence continues at coordinate 32,467,391 of OZ022556.1, read as the reverse complement.
TTTTTAATCGTTGGAGGTTATATTCGTTGGGAAAAACGACCTCGGGAAGGTCGTTCCATAAGGATGAAGTCCTCCAGATGAAAGAATTCTTAAACAGTGAAGTTCGAGGAGTACTAAGCTTAACCACATATGGATGGGCGGCAGTGGTTCGTCGTGTATTTCTGATATTCGCCGCGCTGGGCGGAATTAAGAGGGCAAGGTCAGCCGAGCACTTTCCATGAAAATATCTGTAGAAGAGAGTCAAATTCCCAACCTGTCTCCGATCTTCTAGCCTGTCGAGGTTCTTCGTCAATCCATTCAGACTAATGGCTCTCCTTTCGATTGAATCCAGTAGCCGAAGAGTATGTTTGGGTGCAGAGCTCCACACATGAGAGCAGTACTCTAGTGATGGTCAAATCTGAGCTTTGTATAGTGTCAAAAGTTGTTGAGGTGTGTACAACTTTCTGGTTCGGAAGAGTACACCAAGTTTCTGAGAAGTTATCTTGGCGATTGCCACAACGTGGTTATGCCAAGACATATTTCCTCCCAGATTGACGCCCAGCAAATTAATAGATGAAGCCAGTGGGATTACATATCCGTCCAAGACTATATCCGGCTCTGTAATGTTAACCTTTTTAGAGTAAACTGCTGCCTGGTTTTTTTTTCGTTAAATTCTACTTGGTTACTGTCACTCCAAGCCAAAATTTCTTTCAGGTCTTTGTTGAGGCGTGATACTTCATGCTTTCTGCGAAGATGTGCGTCGGCAGCCGATGTTTGTGCATTCAAAGAGAAAGATGAGATTAGTGTGCTATCATCAGCAAAACTAAATATCGAATTTTTCGTTTTCACTAGAAGGTCGTTAATGTAGAGTAAGAAGAGAGTGGGAGACAATATGGAGCCATGAGGAACACCGGCATTGATGGTGAATGTGTCTGAGAGAAATCCGTCAATCGCCACTTGCAGAGAGCGGTCCTTAAGGAAGCTAGACAACCATGCACATAATCGACTGGGCATACCATAGGATCGCAGTTTACTTAGAAGTCCCTCATGCGAAACCCGATCAAAGGCTTTAGAAATATCCAGTGCAACAGCCTGAGACTTCCCATGATGTTCGATTGCGTTGTTCCAAAGATGGGTGACATAGGCTAGAAGATCGCCAGTTGATCTGGACTTCCGAATACCATATTCATGATCGCTGATAATGTTGAAGCCTTCCAGGTACCGTAAAATGGGGTGACTTTGACCGCTGGGGTGAATTTGACCAAAAACATAAAAAAATATTCATTGCGGTTTTCTTGTGTCACCCTGTACATTTTTTGGAATTAGTGCTAATGATTAAAATGTATGGATATCTTAAAATAAACTATTAAATTGAAATAAATTTAATCAATATTTAAAGGAGGTTAAATACGCGATATTGCCAAGTATGGAAAATTTGTTTAAAATAATATTGTTAAACTTTACTATCTGGACAATTAAGGAAATTTTAATTTTTGGTATTGTGTCATTATTTTAATTATATATTATATAACAATACCATATAAGTCAAAATTTAAAAATAAAAGCTGCTAATATTGCCAAAAATTTGTTTTTGGTCATGTCATTCCATTTTTTTACTATTTTGGGGTGAAATTGACCGCAGAGGTGAAGTTGACCAACTTGTAAAATCTTGTTTCCTTTTGCTATAAACAGCTTCTAGTCCGCACTCCGCAGCGGCTTTTTTAGTTTGTTTCGAACTGTGCGAGTATAAACATAGTTTTAAAATGCCGAGAGTGTATAGGCGTAAATTGGGTGCAAAGCGATTTAAAGACTACACTCAGGAAACTTTAGAAAAATGTTTAAGTGAAGTTGTAAATGGACAAATAAGTGCAAATAAGGCTGCGAAAAAATATAAAATTCCTAAAGGGACACTAATTAACAAAATGCATGGTCGACACATTAAGAAACATGGAGGCCAAACTGTGTTTATGGCTGCTGAAGAAGCTGACTTTGTGGAAGGACTGGTTACTTGTGCAAATTGGGGTTTTCCCCTTAACACTCTCGATTTACGTTTAAGTGCAAAGTCTTATCTGGATCGCATAGGAAGAGAAACACGGTTCAGAAATAACTTACCAGGTAGGTTTTGTATTTCCATAAGCACTTGGCTTTCTATATTTATTATTTTTGTTTTTTCAGGACCTGATTGGGCAAAATCTTTTTTATCACGCCACAGACACATTTTAGCTGAAAGATTGGCCAACAATATTAAACGATCCCGTGCTGCTGTAGATGTTGACGTGCTATCCTCATTTTTCGACGAACTTTCTAGAACACTTGCACAGGGAACCAGGTACAATCGCTCGAACCATGGTTGGTTTGACGCCATTTGTTTTAGCGACTGGTTTAAGTCTTCCTTTTTACCTCACGCTAAACTTATAGAAGGAAAGAAGGTTCTACAATCTTTCTTCCCATTTTACAAAAGATGTCCTGAAATTGTGCCAAGAAAATAATATAGACTTTGTATGCCTTCCACCAAATGCCACTCACTTGTGCCAGCCACTCGATGTAAGTTTTTTTGGACCGATGAAAGGTTACTGGAAAAATATATTACATGACTGGAAAAAGAGCAACCCAACAACTTCTTCAGTTGAAAAGAGTGTGTTTCCCAGGTTATTAAAAAAATTGTTTGATGAATTAGCTCCCGTGGCATCCAAAAACGCTCAGAGTGGGTTTAAAGCCTGTGGAATTTTTCCTTTGTCCAGAGACAAGCTTCTGGACAAAATCCCTAAAACGACAGACACCCCTAAGGAAAGCGGGGTCGGAAAAATAATAGTTGATTATTTAAAAGATCAACGAAACCCAAACAAGCGCGATGCTACAATAAAAAGAAAAAAATTAAATGTTGTGCCTGGGCGGTCAGTTGCTTTTGAAGACTCTCCGGAGAAAATCGATGATGATGATTATAATAGCTTACCTAGCGCCAGTGGGATCTTAAATGTTAAAAGAAAAATCTGCGAAGAAAGTGACGAAACAGGCTCCGATGACGAAATAGACAAACCGAATCAATTTATTTTCGAGGACAACATCCCAGAAGAGTTCGACAATGGCGATCAACAAATACAAAATGATTCGTGGGTAGTTGTAGAATATCAGACAAAAAAAACAAAAAAGCATTTTGTCGGGCAAATTGCGTCAATCAATAGTGATGAAGCATCAGTTAAGTTTGTCAAACGATCGAAAAATGACAGATTTGTCTGGCCAAATGTTGACGTCATAGATGTTATTTCGCTTTCTGATATAAAAAAAAATATGTAACCCCATAGTTTGTCGTAGGGGGCGCAACTATTATTTGATATTGACATGACAAGCTTTAATTTTCAATAAGCCGAAGATATTTAGTCAAAATTTTTAGGTTCTTTCGGGATAAAAAAACTCCTTTTTTTGTTTTATTTTGATGATTTTTAATATTTCTATGTTTTGTGTTCATGATTTTATTTTAAATATATTTTTAACATAAACTCAACAGTGTTTTATGTGGTCAAATTCACCCATATTGCCCTGAAAATAATTTTAACATGCTAAACTCATATACGGTCAAGTTCACCCCAAATGGGGTTTGTTCGGGTTTGTTCGAGTTCACCCCAAATGGGGTGAACTTGACCAAAGTCACTATTTTTTTTTTTTTAAGTCATAACAATTTTTTTTTTTGTAATTTTAATGTAGCATACTTAAAGTGAACACCGATACCCATAATATACTTGCATATACAAAAATGTAGCATAATTTAAAATATGATTTTTATAGAGTCAAAGTACAAAATCGGTCAAAGTCACCCCATTTTACGGTACTATAGAAGATGTTGGTTAATAGCTTTCTCCATTTCTTTTGATATAACTGAAAGCAATGCGACTGGTCGATAGTTGCTAAGCAGGGTTCTCTTACCTTTCTTTAGTATAGGCTGGACTCGCGCCGTCTTCCAGCACGATGGAAATATTCCTTGTTTGTCGGATAAGTTAAGAACTCTACAAAATACTGATTTTAGTTCATCGGCGCATCTCTTGAGTACTATAACAGGAATTTCGTCTGGACCAGAAGCTTTCTTGACGTCGAGACTTTTCAGGATTCGTTTCACGGGACGCTGACGGAACACGATTTCGGTCATTTCGGAACTGCAGGAATGTTGGATGTTGTTGTTCCCTGGAAATCTACCGTGGAATGCGAAGAAAATAGTTCAGCAAATAAGTTTGCTTTGTCTCCGGCTGTGGATGCTATGGTACCATCGAAATGTGTTAGAGGTGGAATAGTTGATTTTTATTGATTGATTGATTGGTTGATTTGACCAAGAATGGTTTTTCCTAAAATCACTGATTAAAAAGACTTCCATATGGTGGCAATATTTTAACATATGCTGTGTAAATACCATTAATATACTAAAAAATAATACGAAGCTTCTATCGTTTTGGTCAAAGACTTATTTTTAACATAGGTTTTATAACCGGCGTTGAAATATTTAGAAATTTCATTTATTTATGACTGATTTATTAAATAAAATATATATGCAAGGTGAGTCGAGAGGAACAAACCAAATTTCAGGAACGTATTGTATGCTACAAAATGATGTAAAAAAACCTGTCCTTATGTCCTTATCTGCTTTTCATTTGTTTTCAAGTTAAAGCTCAGTTTAAGAAACAAATTTTCGGTAAACGTACTGTAGGGTATGGTTCATAGCTATTTAACTGACCACTTGATTTTGGAGAGCTCTACTTACATTTTTTACAAAATATATTATAAGAACAACTAGAGGCAGTGGCGGCTCGTGATATGATTAACAAGCATGGTGAAATTATTTTTAAAATTTTACTTTCTAGGCGTTTCAAATGTAGGAAGAATAAAAGTAATAAGAAAATGCGTTAGGTAAAACATATTTCTATTTATTTTTTAATTTTACACAAGGAAATACAACTTTTGGAAAATAAAAAAGGTTTTCTTAGTATGTATAGATGTCGGATCTTAACGTCATCACATGTAACCCTCGTAACAAGATTTATACAGTCCACTTCTAATACTACTAAAGCCATCTACGAGCTATCAAGGAAGCCGAATGATGTTCAACAGTACTACCGCCATCTACGAGTTATCAAGAAAACCGAATGATGTCTAATACCACTACGTCATCTACGACTACCAAGACGAGAACAATAGTTAACTGTTTTATGACGACAACGAATCAAGCCACGAGACTGACAAGTTGGCATTCTTCATATTTTCAGTGTTTTTTAGTTTAAATCCTTATATAAAATTTTTTCAAATCATATCGAGTATCATTTATCGAAATACACAATATTTATCGACCCTACACAATAGTGCTTAAACGTAAAGTCCATTCATCGGTTCTTAATTATTGTAGAAAATTGATCATTAAGTTTGGAATACCCTCTATAAATTTTTTTTCATATAGTTCATTTTTAAAGTTTCTAATAAAGTCCCTAGATTTACCCTTTGAGGTCTGCGTTAAATTAATTTCGGGTTTAGGTGTTTCCGCATTCTTCACTCCAATTTTTTGCTCCAAACTCAACAAGCTAAAGTTATTTCTTAAATAGTTCACCGTCAACTATTTATTTTAACTTAATAAATATATAATATTAAAATATTAAAACATACACGCTCGAATTTCTAACTAGATGCACGAACCTTTTCCATGTTAAATCGCCATAGCCCCGCTTACATCCGCCACCTGTTACTACAGAGAAACTGCACTACTTAATCGCACGTGCGAGCAAGTCACGTCATAATCGTCATTTACCTCGACCGAGGCACGGTTGCCGGATCTATACAGTTTGGTTTGACGGGATGATAAAATATTAGGGAGGGTCGGACTTTTTTAGTTTGACGATACGATAAAATATTAGGGAGGGTCGGACTTTATACGATAAATAATATTCAGGAATAACTTAATATTTTTTTTATTCGTTTTGTTTGGGGGTGCACGTGCGCATGTGCTCCTGTGGAAGAACCGGCACTGACTAGAGGATGTTCCTGTAGGCATCAGAATGTATTGTATTGTCAGCACGATGGAACTGCTGCATATTTCGCTCACCAGTTCAATGAACGGAAGATTTCTAGGATTTTGGATAGATCGCGGTGATCCTATAATTGGCCTCCAAGATCTCAAGATTTCACACCACTAGATTTTTGTTTATGGGGCTGGTTCAAAAATGAGGTTTAAAAAGTAGAAGTCGTCGTTCGAGATGCACTAATTCCACGTATTAGACATAGTGTAGCCGATATTAAAAATGGATAATCAGGAGAGCAACAGTCGTCTGTCATAGACGAAACAGAAAATGTGTAGTAGTAGATTAGTAGTAGATTATTTATCAAAAGAACGCTGTGATTAAAAAAATGTTAATGTATGAAATTTTATTTATTTGTAATTATTACGCTATAACTTGCAAAGGGGGCCCATAACGCATGTGCAGGATTGGATAGTGATGATGACGACACAGCCCTCATATGTGAATTTTGTCAGCGAATATTTAAATTTTTCGTTTGTATTTTTAATGTTTGACCATTAAAAATGTTAATTACTGGTTTATTTCTACGTTTGTTGTGATGTACAATTATACATTTTTAGTACCCCATCCTACCCCACCTGCGGGACAGAACAGGGCAAAATACCTTTTTTTGTGTAATTGATGAACTTAGAATTCGCAGCTGTGGAAAATTTCAATAGATTGTTAACCAGAAAATGTTGAAATACAGCTCGACAAGCAATTTCAATTTCAATTTCATTTATTGATCAATTTTTCAGTACAGCAGTACAAAAAAAGAACCATAAAGGTGTAGATCACAAATCCTATCACAATTTCTATATGTATATATAATGGAACATACTAAATCAATAACAAAAAACAATCAACGTGCAACATACAGAGATCAATTAACTAAACACAAAGTCGAAAATAGAATAAGTTCAAACAAAATATGCACAATTGGGCAAGACAGCCAATAACATAACAGACTATAAAAATATTTAAAATATATAAAATTTACACAATATAATATTATTTAAAAAATTTACTAAAACAACAGCCCGATAGAGTCAAGCGCTAGGCGGAAATCAATCTAGGGATGGAAATTTCCAAAAATTCATCAAATGAATAATTTGCCGAAGATATTAAAATTTTCTTAATTTTTGATTTAAATTTCCCGGAGCTTAACTGTCGCACACCATAGGGAATAGCATTATACCATACTTTGCCAGCATGAAAAACGGTCTCCATAGTTAACCTTAGGTGAGATTGGGGTACACGTACAGCATTTCTATTCCTAGTAGGGTACTCATGCGAACACTCACTTCTACCCAAGTACATATTATGAAGAGAGGTTACACACTCATAAATAACCAAGTCATAAAGGGTTAGGATTTTTAAAGATTTGAATAAAGGTTTGCAGTGTGCTATTCTATTGGCCTTACAGATGACTCTGATAGCCCTCTTTTGCATGAGAAATATACTGTGAAGCCTACCAGCAGTTCCAAACCCCCAAAACATCGATCCATATCTTAAATGCGATTCAAATAGAGCATAATAGACCTGGCGAGAGATGTGACCGTCGTCCAGTTCCTGCGATACAGTTCTTAACGCAAACACAGCAGATGCTAGACTTTTGGTCAACTTATCTATATGGTTATCCCACTTCAGGTTTTGATCCAACATAACTCCCAGGAACCTATAGTCTGAGACTCTAAGAACGGTCGAGTTATTAACAGTTAATGATAATGCAAGATTTTTATTAAAGGTCATGAATTTTGTTTTATCGACATTTAGCACCAGCCTGTTAGCATCAAACCACTGACTTATCAGCGACAAATCTTTATTAATTTTAAGCTCCAACAGGGTTGGGTCCTCATCGGTCCAACAGATGGAGGTGTCATCCGCAAACATTGTAAAACTGCCAGAAATCTGCAAGTTACTAAGGTCGTTGATGTATATCAAGAACAGTAGAGGACCCAGGACTGATCCTTGCGGCACCCCATTTGCGATGTTTCTATTATCAGAACGAACGGTCCCCTCCCCATCGCCCGGGACTTGTACTGTTTGCTCCCTGCCTGATAAGTATGATTTAAACCATCTCAATGTAACCCCCCTAATACCATAATATTCCAATTTATTTAGTAATATATCGTGATTCACGCAGTCAAAGGCCTTCGCCAAGTCACAGAAAACCGCGGTAGTGAATTTTTTATCGTTCAACCCTGAGTAAACCTTTTCCAAAAATGAGTAGATAGCAGCACCAGTACTTTTTTTACTTTGAAAACCAAACTGCGAAGCCGATATAATATTGTACTTATCAAGAAAGCCAGTCAAACGTACTTTCACTAAAGTTTCCACAATCTTAGAGAAAACAGATAAAAGTGAAATTGGTCTAAAATTTGCTGGGCTCTTGACATTACCACCCTTATCAATGGGAATTACTAACGCCAGTTTAAGGGTATCAGGAAATATCCCTTCTATAAAAGAGCTATTTACAATGTCGGAGATAATTTCAAGGACGCTTATAGGTAATTGTTTAACTACCTTTAGAGATATTTGATCCAATCCACAGGAATTGGTTTTTTTAAGATTTCGTACGACATCCAAGATCTCAAGCGCGGTAGTAGGCCTCAGATAGAAACTATTTACAACCCTCATTCTATTTTCCCTGAGAAACGACATTGCACTAGAGTTAGAGTGTGCCGTTATATTTTTTGTGACTTCAGATGCCAGGTTCACATAGAATTCATTCAAATAGTTTGCAACATCCAGTGGTTTTGTAATTTCGAGGGAATTAGCTTCTAGTTTAATATGCTTTTTTTTTCTATTACAGTTCCTTCCAGAAATTGTATTTATTATTGACCAGGTTTTTCTTTTAGAGTTTCTAGCATTGATTATTTCTTTAAGATAAAAACTATTTTTTGCTGCCCTAATTGTTTTTTTTAGTGTTTTTTTGTATCTTTTAAAGTAAGAAATAATATTTAGATCTTTGGTTACGAGTTAGCGAGTCTATAGCTAGGGCGTAGGGAAAGCAATATCTTTTATAACATGGCCGACTCATGGGCGTGCTATTAGTATCTTAGTAATGTAAAAATATATATATTTTTTCATGGCATGAATATATTTGTATCATCAGTGCAATATATTAGGCCTTTCCATTAATATTTTTCGCTTATTTCGGCATTTTCGCCAATAAAATCCATTTGATTTCAACATGCACCTCAAAGTTTCACGGAAAAACGAAAAGTTTATGTCACTTCTCAGCTGTTGTAGTAACTTTTTTAAGGTTGAAACCACTTTTAGTTCCAAATAAAACTTCTGTATTGTTCTCCTAACAATGCTTTCGATTTTTTCGACAGCAGAGAGACGGGCTCTTTTTTTGCCAGGAGATGACGTATACATTGCGACCCTTTCTAGCTTTCACTTAAGTGGCAATTTAAATGTATTAATTTGTGATTCCTCTTCCCACACCCTGTAGACGTTGACAATCACTTCACGGGTTTGATTATGAAGGATTTTACCAGGGGTATATTCATTAATTATCACAGTTTTAAAACAACGAACCCTTTTTAAAAAACACAATTTAACACAATATTATAGTTCTTGCCCTTCCTATCACTACGCAACTGGATGAAGCATATTGGACATCGCCGAGCAACCACGCCGGCACAATGGGCGTGTCACCAGATGCGTGTCGTCATCCTCTGTCTGTGATATATCCTATCAAATTAGCTCTAGCCACCGGTTACCCATGGTTACCGTTGATATTGCACCATATTGTCCTATTTTTAGATTAGAAGTACTTTACTAAAAAAATATTTTATTTTGTATTTAAATATTAAAATAAATAGTACGAAAAAAAGTTTTAAGAACATTGAGACTATAATAGAATATTAGTTTCTTATATACTTATGACAATTTACTTTAAATGGGTAAATTTAATTTTAGGGTTTACTTGGTAACATGACGTTATTAAATTAAAATTTAATATATGTGACAACATTGTTAACCCAAGAAATGTTCTTGCCCATATTCCTTTTGTAGCTGCAGATAAAGTTGTCGACCTGTATTAACCGTTTTATATTTTTAAATCGTCTCTTCACGTTAGGTACCCCGTTCTACCCCACCTTTCCCTAATTACATTTTTAAAATAATATAGTTTTAAATTCTGAACAACTTTTTTTTATAACAATTTTGGTTATTGTAAAAAATAAAAGTAGGTTGTTTTTGAGAAAAATCCATATTTTTACAAATCTGGTAAACGACTGAAAAAATTTGATGTCCGAATAGTTCATTTTGGCTTAGACGATGCAACAGACTTTGTGATGAATAATGAATTTTTCAATAAAAAAATATTCCCATATGCTGCGAACTTAAGTAGACACACTATATAATTCACACGATGATAATAGCAAGCTGACATTTTAAAATATTGTTTTTATATGGTTTGCTTTACAGCTTTATATTCCGTGCAAGCTTAATTTATTTTTAAAATTTTCTCGCAACTACATTTTACCGCTTAAACTATATTTATTAAAAAAACAAATTTAAAAGTTTTCTTCTATAGTCAACAAAACACGATGAAAGTAATTAAACTCCTATAGATCCAAGTTACGGCAGCAGCATCTACTTGGTTTAGAACAAATAGTGATGGGAATTCAGCCTTTTTTTAGTGACCTTCTTTTGACTTACTTAAATCAAAATAAACTGATGCAATCTTAAACAACAATTATTATATAAACCCGAAATTGTTATGGCTTTTTTATAATAGTTTTTACTTTGCAAACTAGAAATTTGGATATGCGCAATAATATCTTATAAACTGGTTTCGTTAATAAACTTTTAAAATATAATACACCGGGGTCGTTAGAGAAGTTTCCTTCCTAACAAATTACTTAAACAGTTTTATATTTTTTTTTTGTATTTTCAGAATCGGTGAGAAAATTTTATGATAAAATTAATGGCAAGCTTATGTATGGAGATCCTAGTAGGCTGCTGTTAGGCCGTGTTTCTAATGGCCACTTTTTGAAGTTGACATCGACAACAAAAAGTGATTCGCTTGTGGTCTACCAGCCCGGTGAGACTGCTTATGGGGGGGGGGGGGGATCGAAACACGTAAGCAGGCCTTGGAAGTGATGGTACGCCTACTCTGCTCCATACGCTCACAAGTAACCTACTTTTATCTATCTGTTTCCCTTATCATTTAAGCGTCAATATAAGACTTACGTAGAGTTAGTATGAAATCCCAAAAAGTGAGTGTTTATGCAGGCGACTTGATCCTGGTCATATTTGTCTCACTGTACTGAATTAGGGAAGGTTGCTGCAGACAGAGACAGGCATAGAATGCGAACAGCACGAATTGTTAAACAAGCTAACTTCCTTCGTCTGGCTGGAATGGAAATCAAGCAACATCTGATGTGATTTAAAATGGTGGAGAGTAAGCATCAATAATAATTTATTTTCCTAAATCATATGGGGCTCAAAAATGTGCTTGGACTTGAAGCTTGAAATATTTGCTAGGACCTAGAATCCAGTTAAAGATGGTAAAATATTTTATGTAAATTATGATTTACTTCCTATTTTTTAATAAAACTACTTACAAGCTTATTTCTGAAGTTTAATTTTTCATTTGTAGTTACGTTACTAGTTCAATAAACGATATAAGATTGTGTAAGGATTATGTTAAAGTGATATTTACATCTTAAAACATGTCAGAATCCTAATATTTGATTTTCACAACTTAGTAAATCAAGTAAAAGAGTTTTTAATGTTTTTTGTTGGTTAAATGTCACTTTAAAATATTGACAGTAATAAAATTTTTGACAAAAGTGACATTTGAAAAGCACGTGCGTTTGTCAGCTGATGCCAGACGTAATGGATTCCGCGATTCTTCGTTTGTTCATGCCTGCTTCGATTTGTTAACACGGCTGTTTGTCTTCTTCCTGTTTATAAGTATTCGTTGTGGTCTACTGTCGCCACCTCGTAGATTTTCTTCTTCGCTTACGTCTTCGTTGAAGCAACAAAAGAAATAAAGCTTCTTCGTCGGAATCCATGTTAACTACTCCGAAGTATTGGCTTCCGCGCCAATATCGACCACATCTTGACGTTGGCATAACTACAAAATGTGGCTGGGTCGGGCCACTTCAGTGGTTGGGACGGCTACACACGAACCACTTTTTGTCGTCGTTGTCAACTTCAAAAAGTGGCCAGTGGAAACACGGCCTTAGTGTTGCATAGGAATTGTAAACAAACATGGCCACTACGGCCATTTTGACTTTTGGCCTGATAAGTTTCAAAAGCATAGTCCAATATAAAAAGGAATAAAAATAGTTTAATTGGTAAATTTTTTAATTTCCCTGTGCTTCCTACTTAAATCTAGTAAAATGTGGTTTAAATAAAGTAGACAATATTTTACCCATGAGATAATTTTATAGTACTATCCAGTGTTAATGATTTTATATCGTTGGCCTGGTTACTAGAGTGGAAAAGGAATTTCTACAACATTAGGAAGTACTAACCGATGTTGTCGATAAATAACACTTATCTATATATTTAATTAAAAAATAAATATTTATCAAAAATATTTTACTGGTTTAATTACAGCTGTCAAGCCAAGGAGCGATCCATTTATTAATCGTACGTTGTATATGGGTAGGGTGATTTCCGAACAAACTAAGTTGTGATCATATCAGTATGTCAAAATGCAAGCATCTGATTGGCCACAATTAACACTCCCGCGGTTAGCTTGATGCCTGACGCGAAGAGCATTAATATCCAATGGAGGAAACGCATTTTCCTCTTGAGGTATGTATATAGTTTTTTCTACTGCTACTACTAGTTCAACCATTTCGATTTTCCCGGGTGCAAATGTTGAAAAAGTTAACTTTCAATGCCATTTAGTCTTATGGTGCTCATTATGAAAAAGTATTGCAAATTTGAGGATATTTCAAATATATAAATATATATATATACAGATTTAATCAAAAGAACAAGTCTGCTTGCTTTTCAGTTGTCATTAATATCATAAATATCACCCAAAGAACGCTATACTATAAGGGCGCATTTTTGTCTACCACTGTATTGAAATTGAATGATACTACCAAGAAAGGGAAGTCCTCTCCATGAAAAGCGAGCAGGCGTGTTCTTTCGAATGATTCTCTAGGCCCAACGGGTGTGTGCTCAGGTTCTGTGGGACTGCTAAGAGATGGCACTCCTTGCTATATTTTCCCGACTAAGGTCGATGATAGGTATGAACTCCTACCGTGTACTGACGCGAAGAAAAGAGAAACGGATCTGTAAGTGGTGATATCCTATCAATGGAGAGGGCTTTCCTTTCTTGCTAGTACTATTCATTCATATTAATATTTTAACCATTCAATTATATTACTATTGCTTATTTTCCTCCCTTGTTTCGAGGTCGAAAATGATATTTTCTAAAAAGGTAGGAGAAAATATTATTCATTTTGGCCTTCAAAATATACATGTTCCGTAATACTTCTCTGATAAGTTCTTGTCTCTCCGACGAGTGACCTATTGTGTATTTAATAATTATTTCTAAGTAACATCTCTGCAGACAGTTGGAAAAACTGTATACAACAATCGACCTGTTGTGTATTTAGTAATTATTTGTAAGTAACATTACTGCAGACAGTACTGTATACAAGTTGTAATTAAGTCAGAACGTTTAGATGAAGATAGTGAAACAGAAAAGCAGAAAAGTAGAATTAAGTTGGCAAAATTGATTATTGTAAAACTTCTGTGTACACATAGTGTGCCGTATTTAAATCTTAAACTTTAATTTATTTATGTATTAGTGTGTAGTCTAAATCGTAACATTGCAAATTTTATATGTCGACTCTATATAAAAACCTAATTTCTATGGAAACGAATAGGTTTGTATTACAGTATGTCCTTTATTGTTATTATACTTACTATATTTCAAAATGTCACACATATTTTCAAGCCGACCCTGTATCCATTTATTGAGGTTTAAAGATTTAGGGGGCAAGACAATAGAGATTAATCTGGAAATTGATTTATTGCAGTATATGTCAACGATATATCTTGAACCACACTATACAAGACAACCTTATTGTATTATGTTATCGTTGAGACGATGGACATCCGACGCAGCTGTAAAATTACTACAAATCGTAAATGTATGAACCATTTCTGTAACGAAATTTACACTTACATTGTTGCGGAATCTGACAATAGTTGACTTTTAGTCGCGTTAACATGAATTCTAGAAGTGTAGTAGCTATTATCGCGCTGCAAAATCAATTATACAATTGCACCATTAGTTATTTTTATGATAAATGTATTTTCCCATCAAAATGTTCAAGTAATGATTTGCTCATCACTTATTTAAACGATCGGAATTATTCATTATTAATTCATTACGTTAATTTGCAAAAACAAGATTTTGATCTTAGCTAAAATGCTTTGCTAAAAGCAGTGAGTGAACTTGACTCCCTATATACGTCAGAGCTATATAAAATCTGGTTACAGATTTACATTTAACTGTTACGTTTCGATTAAGGTGCGGTATCTTACACTTACTCTATTTAGCATATTTTTAAATATTTTATTGTCAACAGTCATTCACCTTTATTATCATTATCATAAAATTTTCGCTCATACATATTATTAATCTTTAATTGATACATACAAAAGTATAATACATAACCACAAGGACAAAGGACCTTAAAATACATATAATTCAAATAATAATAATACTTTTAGTAGAAATACAAGTCTGTTCGCACCACAAATAAATTTAATAAAATAAGGGGTGAGGGGAACTTTACATCAAGTGAAAAAACATGTTTCGACCTTAGAAAAGTTAAAATTAGTAATAAAATGATAAAAATAAAGGATCAGGGGATAAGCAGTATCTGACGTACAAACAGGAATCAAAATTAGCCTTAGGAACCAAGTATTACAAGAGAAGTAATGAAATTATTAAATATAATACTGGGCGAATCCTATCAAACAATAATTGCATAATATTATGCAACTAGATAAAATTAAAAATTTCAAAACCAAATGTGAAGAAGATGGGGAGTAAAAGTTTAAGCATAATAAGTAAATGGTAAGAAAATCAATCTCAGAAAACCTGCAAAAAATATTTCCAAAAAAAAAAAGCAATATTGATTAAAAGAGATAAATAATGACAAAATTCAAACAATAATGCCAAAACACAATCAAACTCAAAGAAAGAATAATGTCAATAAAATATATAAATTTTTTTTATATGTAAAACACTCGCCGGCACAAAATTCCGTCACCCTGATAGTTTGATCAAGTTTGACATTTTATAACTTTTTATTTTTTATACGAATTTTATGATTTTGTTATCAGTTTGTAGATCCGTTTATTGTGATTTCCTTAATTATTTTATAAAGTAACATTTTTCGATTTATACAGGAGTAAATCAAACTGTTGTTTTTGTCGTGATTTCAAAACAGCCGGTAGGAAAATTGAGGTGGACAATTTTATTTACATACTATTTCTTGTAATCTTTGATGTATTCTAAATATTTCGATTTTTGATTCATTACATTATCTAATTTCTGCTGCGAGCTGCAAAATTTTAATGAAACGCTGATTTGAAGTCTATTTTCATTAAGAGAAACAAACACTAGGTATATAATAAAGTTAATTAGCAAAAACAATTTTAATGTCGTGTATTTCCTCCTCTCGCAGCAATGACAGCTTGCAGTCTTCGTGATATCAAACGAATAAGGTTACTTATCCTTTCTTGAGGGATAGCCTGATATTCTTCGGTCAGCGTCCAGTCTTGCAAGGTTTATGGTTGTACATGACGACGACGAACGGCCTTTTTAAGTTGACACCAAAGATATTCGATTGGGTGGAGATCCGGGCTACATGCCGGCCATTCCAATCTTGGAAGTCCAACTTCATCCAGATATTCGCTCACTATATGTGCAACGTGAGGTCTAGCATTATCATGCATTAATGTAAATTGGTTCCCAATGAAAAGAGCAAATGGAGCAACAACTTCTTGGAGGATTTCCTCAATGTAACGGTGGGCGATTAGAGCTCAACAAATACAAGATTGGTGCGTGCTTCGGTCGAAATGCCCATGACATACATTTTCTAAAAATAACATCGTTTCATTTAAAATTTTGCAGCTCGCAGCAGAAATGAGATAATAGAATGAATCAAGGAACGAAATGTTTAGAATACATCAAAGATGACAAGAAACAGTATGTAAATAAAATTATCCACCTTAATTTTCCTACAGGGTGTTTTGAAATTAAAAAAAAACAACAGTTTAATTTACTCCTATACAGGGTGCCCCAAGTAAAGTGGCCTATTAGAAGTATCTCGAGAACTAAATGAGATTTTATTTTGCAAATTGGGCTCTGGCTATAAGAGATAGTTTTCTACGTTTATAAAATATTTTCGATGGTGTGGTGTTGCCGGATCATACCGAAAGTGGTAGCAACTTCGGAATTTTAAATGAATTACCCTATATATTATATTTTTTTTTGGAATCTAGGTAAAAATCTAGAACAGTTTTCTGTATAATATGATATACCTATCTTTAAGAGTTTTTGAATTTTAAATAATTTTGTGATTTTTTAACGCCGTATCGGGACCTGAAAAGAAAATCGTATCTTTTTAGCAGTTACAGCTAGGAAGCTGAAATTTTGACAACAGTTTCACAAGACCATCGAAATTTTATAATTTTAAACAGTATTTAATTAGTTTTATACAGGGCGTCTCCATAACAATATTTCTGAGGCAGATGAATTATTGCAAAAATCTTCTTTTTTTTAAATGTGACACCCTGTATTTGATATGTTTTGCTAATGGAGGATCGAATTTTCTATCTAATGATATTAAGTATTCCTATACCTATCTTCAGTATTTTCGGAGTTGTAGCGAAATTTAAAAATTATTTTATAAAAATATATTTTTTGGTAGTTGGCTGTGGATTCATAGAAACAAAATAATGAAAAATCCATGTGACGTTATGTCTGTGTTGTTTTAAAAAAAATGGTTAACCAGTAAGGAATTTATTTATGAATAAATAAACAAAATGAAAATTACGCAACAACACCAATAAAATAACTAATAACTAAATTGTTTAAAATGCTTGGCTCTTAAACATTCATAATTTGTGGTTATAACATGTTCATTTGTCACGTTCTTCATTTCTTTCCCTTCTAGAGACCCCAAAGCTGTTCGGGTTGACTCGATTTTCTAAATCTTCGCTTGTTGTGACGGGTGTCTTGTATACTATTTCTTTAATGCTACCCCATAGATATAAATCTAGGGGGGTAAGATCCGGAGACCTTGGTGCCATTTCCATGGACTGCCTCGGCAAATCAACATTTTTGGAGTCATAGGAGCTGCATCAGGATGCAGTTCATTAAATTTTCTGCAAGTTCTAGATAAAACTTTACCACACTCCCCATGAATATAAAATAAACTTAAAATATCTGAGCTTGAATAATGTGAATTAGCCATTTTTATTACAACAACACAGACATAACGTCACATGGATTTTTCATTATTTTGTTTCTATGAATCGACAGCCAACTACCAAAAAATATTAAGATAATTTTTAAATTTCGCTATAAGTCCGAAAATACTGAAGATAGGTATAGGAACACTTAATATCATTAGATAGACAATTCAATCCTCCATTAGCAAAACATATCAAATACAGGGTGTCCCATTTAAAAAAAAGAAGATTTTTGCAATAATTCATCTGCCTCAGAAATATTGTTATGGAGACGCCCTGTATAAAACTAATTAAATACTGTTTAAAATTATAAAATTTCGATGGTCTTGTGAAACTGTTGTCAAAATTTCAGCTTCCTAGCTGTAACTGCTAAAAAGATACGATTTTCTTTTCAGGTCCCGATACGGCGTTAAAAAATCACAAAATTATTTATAATTCAAAAACTCTTAAAGATAGGTATATCATATTATACAGAAAACTGTTCTAGATTTTTACCTAGATTCCAAAAAAAATATAATGTATAGGGTAATTCATTTAAAATTCCGAAGTTGCTACCACTTTCGGTATGATCCGGCAACACCACACCATCGAAAATATTTTATAAACGTAGAAAACTATCTCTTTAGCCAGAGCCAAATTTGCAAAATAAAATCTCATTTAGTTCTCGCGATACTTCTAATAGGCCACTTTACTTGGGGCACCCTGTATAATATAGCCTAATCGAAAAATGATGCCTTATAAAATAATTAAAGAAAAACACGATAAATTGATCTACAAACTAATAACAAAATCATGAAAGTCGCATAAAAAATAAAAAAGTTATTAAATATCAAATTTGAGCAAAATTACAGGGTGGCAGAATTTTGTGCCGGCGAGTGTATATTGAAGAAATCATTGATTGAATAAAACTCATCATCATCCAGAATAATATATATGATTGCCGTAAGTCACACGATTAAATAATCGTCATTATCGTGACTAAATTTCTGATGTACACTAGACCCCCTTCATATTTAAGAATATGGGAGCAACATGTACCCGTGCCGGGAGGTTAACCCAGGGGCTTCAAACATTATTTAAAACCGTCCTTCTTCACAATAAAATTGACATATCTCCGATATTTATTATTATTTACTGGAAGTCAAATATTAAGACTGGGAAGTTTTCGAATTGACACCTTGTATATAAAACACATAAGATATAAATTATTAATAAAGAAAAATACTCTAAAACTTACTAAAAATAATTTCTCCTTGATATTCGTATGTGAGATTATTAACCATTAACCGTTCAATTCGATCAAACCTTTTGGAACACCTTCTAAAATTACATAAACTCGTAATGTATGTAGCATTCCCATAATATAATAAAACAGCTAATTTATAACTTCTTTAGAACGTTATTAATATGCTATTAATGATCTTGACTACAAGGCAGCTTCCCTTATAATTAAACATATTAAATCTAATTATTAAAAATGTATCAATAGCATCAAATACCTATTATTTTAATACTGATTTAATTATTAAATACATATATTGTCATTTACTTCAGGCATAACTAGAAAAGTAGAATCAATGACAAGGTTAGATTATAGATTATAGTTTTATAGGCTTCCTACCGTGACCTAACAACTAATAGTAATTATAAATAAAATTATATAACTTTGACATTATTAAAAATAATATAGTACTGTGAAAATCCTTGTACTAGTGTAAAATTGTCGAAAATTCATTTTTGGAGAATATTTTAGCATAAACGAGAGAAAGGAAGCACGAACAAGGAACAAGATGATTATTTACCAGTGATGTTAAGAATATTACAAATAATTGCGTATTGATTTCTTCCTTGTTTTTCCACAATTTCCTCGTGAACACTTGAACTTAAATTGTGACAGAAGGTAAAAAGTTAATGTTGAAAGGGGAAAGTAGAATAGAACAAATTGCCTTAAAATACACTTTCTAGCAGTAGCAGTAATAACTAAACATTCTCATTAGATCACTCATCATCAAGAAAATCAATTTCACTAAAATCATATTCACTTCACTAGTATCTTCTGTAACCTAGTGAATCTTGATGTCATAATCATTTTCAGTTCCACTGTCCTCTCCGTCCGATAAACATTTTCTTCCTTTGCGTCTTTGAACTCATTGCACTAACCTGTTCTTTGAGGTCCTTTAAGTTTTCTTCTGCTTCTTTGTCAGTCATTTAATTTTTCTCTGTAAAATTGGGGCCCATTTTTCCGTCTTCAAAATTAAATTAACATAAACATATGCAAACTTTCCCACCCTCTTCATTGAGAGTATATTTATTTTCGTATTTTGAATACACGAGCATTTTAGGTAGCTGCTGATGATGACCTTAATGAAATTATGCATGCAGTGAAATTAACGAGCAAATATGTAGATTATTTAATATATATTTTTGAAATTCGCGAGACCGTTCTATTTATTTGAATGATGATGAAACCCGGGTATATAATTGAAATTCAAAAAGTAATTTTGCATTAACGAAACCATAGATGTTTTTAGGAAAAAAGAGGAGTATAATCACTTTAGTAAAGACAAGCTTAGCATCGTCAAGTTAATTTAACATGGTGACAAGATTTAAGTCCAAGTGACCTTTCAAACCTGTTATGTACTGGTCAAAAAAAAGTTATAATACCACAAAAATCAAGTGTTAATGAGTCAACTTTTAAAATATATGCGGCAAATAAAAAAAATATTTAAAATACATTTTATGGCTTTAATTTTAATTTTCAGATAATATTCCAACATCATTAAACCGTTTTTTGCTGTGAATTGCCACTTTTTTTATAACTTTATAAACCATGCACTAATACATCTTTAAATACATACAATTAATTTCCATTACATTTAAATTGACGTGAAATTTTATTTCATACTTTTTTTGCACAAAACTGATAGATGATCTAATTGACGTATTTTTATAAAGACTAAGAGTTAATAAATTGACAAGTAATATATAAAAATTTTGGAAATATTGAAGGGAAGGTAAACACTCACAGTCTAATTCATTCATTTAATAGGAATCTAATGCACATTTTAATTGCGACTATACATGTTTCGGTGGTAAAAGTTCCCATCTTCAGCAGTCAGGACTAAAATAGCAATATTTTAAAAATTAAACTGGAAACCTAATAAGGGTGGAAATCGTACATAATTAAAGCCTCGAGACCTCTGGCAACATGAAGTTAGTAAGTTAATGTTTCAGTTACTGAACAGAGTTTGTTCGGGTTTATTCGAAATTAATTATAATTTGTGAATGTATTTGAATAAGATTTATTTGAATTTTGAACGAAAATTATAATGATTAAAGGTAACTTACTATGAGGCACAGAAAATACGAAATTATAATATTTGAAATTACGCATCAGTGAAGGGAAATTTTACTAATTACAGCTATTCGTCTGATCGGCGACCACGTGCTGACCAAGAACCTCTACAGCCTAGAACATCGAATTTGGTTGATAATTTCTCTTTTACGAACATTTCCATGGCAAATTTTCGACTGACATTGCCCGCTTAATTCCACCGAGAGCAACGAATAACAGAAATACTGCCGCCAATCTGTATGTGGTTCAGATTAGTACTCCTCAAATTTCATTGTACAAGAATTTCTTCATTTGGAGGACGTAATCCCTGTGGAACGACCATTCTGCCGTGTTAATGCAAAGGGGCGTATCTACTACGGTCGTGTTTCCCAACGAATTTAATCTCCAACGATTCAAAGGATTTTTCCGAGTGTTAGTGTTTGAAAATAAAAAAAAATTATTTCATTGTCAGTTCATAAATAAAAAATAAATAAATAATGTTTAATAAATTTAAATTAAAAACCCCTTTATTGAATTCGACTGATAAGAAACGTGGCTTGACTCAAAATCGTTGACTTACAGTCATCTTTAATGAATCTTCACATAATATTCAAATGTTCTCTTACTAACACTAAAAACATTTATTACTAAAAATATTCTCTCTCAATCTTTCTTGGCCGATTTAGTAAATAACATTGTTTTCTCAAAGACATAATATACAGGGTGGTTCACGACGAGCGTGCATTAGAACTTTATGGAGAACTACTTAACATGTTTCCGAAACGTCTTTTTTAACTAAAATATTCACATGTTCCTGTCATTCATTTAAATCATATACCAGAAGTAGCTGTCAACTCTTGTTTTTAAATAGAACATGGTAATTTTTATATTTATATATATTTTTTGATTAACAATTAAATTCTAACCCAATTTTATAGAACGTCTTTTTATCTGACTTTGCCAGTTTTTGAGATATGTGGCTTTTTTGTAATTATTTGGGAAATGCATGGTGACGATGGTGGAAAGAATCAACATATTTAAAAATTGGCAGAAAATATACAGAGTGTTCACAATTCTCGGTTCATTGTGAAATAATTCAACCATTAAAAATTTTCTTATTTTAAATGGAACACCCTGTATAATATTATTTAATTTGATGAAAAATTAGTTGTTCTTAATAAATATTATTTACTGTTCTATATCAAAGTATTTCCTCAAAAAATCAAATTTATTCCGAAAATATTATTTTTTCAAGTGTGCTATGAAAACAATTGTACTTAGGTACTATATATCGAGGAAAATTGATTGATTGCATGAAAAAAACGAGTTCTTAAATCGTTTCTTCATTAAATTTATAAATAAATTTATAATTTTAATATTATAATTTGAACCACATTTTAATATCACTATAGTTTATAAACCTTATATTTAAAAAAAATAATTTTAATTAAAAAAAAATTTAATAATTAACTGCATTCTATTTATAATTCAAAAAGAAACGAGTTTGTTTTTTAAGCAATCTATCAATTTTACTCCGTATAGACATCAATATACAGTACAATTGTTCGCATAGCACACTTGAAAAATAGTATTTTCGGAATAGTATTGATTTTTTGAGGAAACGCTTTGTTATAGGTATAGAACAGTAAATACTATTTATAAAGAACAACTAATTTGCAATCAAATTAAATAGATATATACATTTAAAATAAGAAAGTTTTTAAGGGATAAATTCTTTCCCAATGAAGCTTGAATTGTGACCACCCCGTACATTTTCTGACAAGTTTGAAATATTTTGGAGACTTTTTGAGTACAAGAGTTAAGGTAAAAAAATTATGTGGATTATTTCATCAACATTTGCCAAATAATTACAAAAAGTCCAAATATTTCAAAAACTTGCAATGTTTGACAAAAAGATGTTCTATAAAATTTGCTTAGAATTAATGGTTAAGGGCGTACAATGCGCAAATTTATAGGATGATTAACAACGTTTCGCTACTGCAGGATTCTGGAAAGGCTATTTGAACTACCTAACGGGACAAGTTAAATTTTAGTAAAGAAATGTTTCTATTTCTAAGGTACATGGCCCTTTTTTGAAAAAAGTAAATAAAAAATTTTTTAAAATCGGACCAAAAGTGCATATTTTTAGGCATTTTTCAAGGTTAATATCGTCGCTGATATTTTTTTTTTGAAAAAAGTAGCGATGTACCTTAGAACTTTCATGTCTTAACTTTACAATTCCAAAAATTGAGATATTACAATTTCGTTCTAAGCGAGTAATCTTGCAGCGCGCGAAGCATGTTTTAGAAAAATTTTGGTGAAATGTATTAGAAGTTGCCTATGTCCAGCATTATTTATTGTCGGTAGACGTGAAACAAGCTATCACGGTACAGGATTATGCTACACTGAGAAAAATATATAGGTTAGAAAATAGGGCTAAATTGTGTTTTTTTGTATTGTCAGTGCCAACCACATAATATCTGTATTAATTTTATAAGGCGTTACTATTAGTTTTACTTTTAACTTTTAGATCTAAAACCACTTGCATATTAACATATACAGTATGTGTATATAGTCGAAACGGCATAATAACTTTTGAGCCGCTAATTTTTTTTTTTTAAATTTGGGTGTTGGTTATGGGGGAATGTTAACTTCATTTTGGAGGAATAATGACAGTACTAACTGTCAAAATGGCGGATGGGCGCCATTTTAGGGAAGAAAATTAAATAGGAAGGGGGTCTTGCGGTACATCATTTTGAAGATACTATCGAGTACTTTACGATCCCAGAATATTACTTCTGTATGCCCAACAAAAACAAAATGGCGGCATTTAAAAAATTGCATAGTTGTTATTTTTTATTATCCTTTATTTCATTTATCGTCTTAGGAAAATAAATGCAACTTGACATAGTAGAGTAGGAATTAGAGAGCTACTCTTTCTTGTATATTTCATGGTTCTCAAATTCAAAATGGCCGCGGAGTAACATCTTGATAAGAAAAAATGAATAGGAAGTGAGGTCTTGCGATACGTCGTTTTAAAGGTGCTATCGAGTACTTTACGATCCCAGTATATTGGATACCCAAAACAAAATGGCGGCTTGATAAAAAATAACTACTATTTTTCTTTTGTTATTTAACTTTAGATTTGTTGTTGAGATTGTTAGTGGATGTCCTGTTCTTCTTGACTTTTACATTGCCTAAAGAAATAGTACCCGTTCGTTGCGGACGTCGGAATTTTCGGACCTTGATTTTCCGTGTCGTTGGTGCGATCGCCCGATATTTAGTATGAATTGAAATCATACCTGTTAGGTTGGGCGAGTTCGTGTGCGAGAGTGTGCATGTTACTAATTGTTAGTTATACTTGGGTGTGTTATACCGGGTGTTTCAGCAGGAACGATAACTTTTTTATTTTTTTAATTACAGAAATAAAATTTGGTGGTTTGTATGTGATATTAATTTGCATTTTATGACATGTCGGACTAAATTTTGCCACTTCCGGTTTAATCGGAAATGACGTCAACTTTTGATTTTTAAATAGAACACCCAGTATAATTTTGGCTAAGTGCATGCTATAATGCAAATAAATTATCTCTCCTTTTTTAACTTGACACAAGAGTATGTGTTATCAAATTGTTTGAGAAAGTGCTCTATCTTGTTGCCGGAGTGAGCCAATAGGTTTCCATTTGAAAAAGTTGAATTTTCTAAGAAAAGGCCTTCTTAAAAATTTAAAAAGTGTGTACATAATTTACAACACAATAAAACTAGAAAATTGCATTTTTATCGAGAAATTGGCTTAGAAGTAAAGTAAACCATTTTAGGGAGTCATAGCAATCTAGATGAAAAATAAAAAGAAAAGTTATTTAGTGTGTGGTCGTTGATTGGAATGGTGTTCTGAATCGATATAGCCAAAAATATACTGGGTGTTCTATTAACAAAATAAAAGTTAAGGTCATTTCCGGTTCCGCCCAGAGCGACGAATAGCAGAAATACACGACGAACCACTGCCGCCCATCCATATGTGGTTAAGCTTAGTACTCATCGAACTTCAATATTTAAGAACTCTTTCATCTGGAGGACTTCATCCTTGTGGAACGACCTTCCCGAGGTCGTTTTTCCCAACGAATATAACCTCCAACGATTCAAAACCAACGTGAATCGCTTTTTGCGCACACGCACCACTCCCAGATTGCCCTAAAGGATTTTTCCTAAAGTGCTTGTGTTTGATCATAAAAAAAAAAAACCGGCAGTTACAAAATGGAGTCGGTCATTTCGTAAAATGCAAAACATACAAACCCACCAAATTTTATTTCAGTAATTTAAACAACAAAAAACTTATAGGATCGTTCCTCCTGAAACAGCCGGTATGTGTTTATATGCGTATATTTACTATGAATGTTTTTTATGCTTACGGGTATGCGACTGTGTGTGCAAATACTTTTGCGAGTGCGCGTGAAAGTACTTATGCGAGTTTATTATTATCCTATATAAGCATGAGTAAACATTGATTATTTCGATATTATTGTATTTCTTGTGGAAATTTTGGATTTTTGCAAACAGCTCCCATGCTACAGTACTATAAAGTATCACGCACTGGAGTTAGGTTGAAGACCTCTCCGCAGCGAAAGGGTTAAGTACATAGAAACCAATTACAGGTGGATTCCGTAATATTATGCCACATTTGGCAGATATTTTCATAGCAAAGATTTTAAGGCTGATCTACCACTCGTCTAAAACCACCTTTTCAAAAAAACCAACAATCCTTTATCATTTTTAGTGCCATTTTAATAAATTTTCTATTTTTGTGTAGTTTGTGTATAATTTCTTGGCAAAATTATTTTTTTTTAAATTCAAACCGAAAATATCGATTTTCTAAACTCATCGACGCACGCAGAAAATCATAAATATTTTTTATTTAACATTTTTAAATAAGTTAAAAAATAATGTAGTTATATGCGCTTGAAGAGTCCTATAAAAGCCTCTATCTATTGTTCTCTGATTTCGCGAACGCGAGGTGGTAGCTTTCCGTAGAAGTACCGGCATGCGGCCTATATTTTCCAGCAAATCGCCTTTTGTTTGGCCATTTTTGCAGCGTCATTCTTTTTATTTGAATTTATAATAATTTTAATAATTATTGATCGTTTGTGTAATATTGTGTATTTGGATTGTTTTAATTTAAACATATTTAGTGTTCTTGAGCATATATATATATATAATAATATTATTATGTACTTTCGATTGTTCGATATGGTAAGAGCTATTTTCTCATTATGTTACGTAGGTAACGCGAAAACTCTCACTGACCTTCCTTGAGTATTCAAGAAAGGGCTAAATAGAAGAAATTATATTTTATTCGAACTGCCGTGCCGGGCGGTGAGGTAAGGGGAAGAATAACATTGTCTTTGAAATATGCCGAGACGGAAGATTCACCGATTGGCCTAATTCGATGGTTGTTGTATTTCAGTGTGGAGCCGCTGTTCAAGGAATATTTTGCACCACGTCGTGATATCGCTAGTATGTCCAGCTCGCGGGAGTTTCAGTCGCTAATAAATTTCTTTCTCTACAAAGTACGGCCTTAATAGAAAAATATAATAAAATTTACCATGTTGTATTTAAAAAACGAAAGTAGACAGCTATTTCCTTTATAACGGGAAATGACAGGAACATGCGAATATTTTAGTTAAAGGAAGCGTATCGATAAACTTAAATTCCCAAAGTCACAGCAAAATATGTTCAGTAGTAGTTCTTCATAAAATTCTAATACAAGCTCATCGTGAATCACCCTGTATAGTACCCCACCGAATTTAGTGGGTCACCCTGTATAAAGAAATTGGTTCTTCTAATGTAACCTTAAGAAATGCGTAATTTATTCTATTATTTATTAAAAATAATGTGAAACACAGATAATACTTTTTTGTTATAAAGAATTAATAAGATCTCTCAAAGAAATGCTTGACAATTTTGACTAAAAGACTATAGATCCATAATGTCAACTTATATGAGAGAGAAAGTTACGTTCTTTTACAATTTATATTGCAATATCTCTTTAAATAATACACAAAAAATAAAAATCCAAGAGTTTGTTGGTATTCCCAGTGGCATATTAATAGGCTAACTTTATCGTATTAGAATAGTATTAAATTTATAACACCCTGTATAATACTTAGTGTCAATAAATTTTTTAATTTGATTTATAAATATTTAAACATGTAACGACACAACCTCATAAAAAAATTTCGCGTAGGTGTATTCATGACCAAATTAGTAACTGGCAAATTATAATTTTACTTAATATGAACATGTAGCAGAAGATACTGAGTTTTCGTGGCTAATCAGGTAATAGTAAATTAACAAAGGTTAACTACCTTTGCGATAATAGTAAAAAATGGGTGCCGAATTATTCTTAGGGCAAAAATGTTTATCTCCTTAATGTTAAAAGTTACAACCGATGACAAATAAATTTTTACGGCACCCGTACTTAACATAACTTTTTATCATATTATGGTAATTCGGCCTTCTAATTTCCTGGGTTGTTATAACACCAGCTGAGATTTTATTACAGTGACAAAATAATTTGTCTATGATAAAAATAGTAGATGTGTAATTTGCACTGAAACAGTAAAGCCGTACGAATTTATTTAGCCACAACTGTAGGTACGGGGCGTCCCATTTTCGACATTTCTGGGGGATATTAGAGTTATTATCAAAGATAGAATGTTGCGGTTTTCACTGTAGCGTCCGACTTTTTAATGAAACGGAAGATTTCCGAAACTGGTCATAGCTCTCTTCGTTTTTAAGCTACAGGGTAATTTTGAGGATCTTTGCTTTTTAGACACACAGTATTTCCGTTCGCGTTACCTTATCAAGGAGGTAAAAAATGATCTTGTTAGATATTTTCATATAAAGTTTAGTGGCCCTTTCTCTAAACAGTTTTAGAAATATTAACCAAAATAAAAAAATTTAACGCCCTATATACAACTTGTCCAAGATAAGGAGAGCCAGTACAGGGATGTCGGAAACCGTAAGAGATACGAAGTCGGTTAAATGGAGGTAAAGTTGCGCAGTTACGTGCCTAATAATATGGCGTTTAGGAAGTTTTAAAATTCCGAGTAGTTCCGGAAATATCCGAAAAAAACCGAAATTCTGAAAAATCGTTTTATTGTTTTCCTGGTTTTTTTTTAGATCGAATTCTAAAGTAAATTGCACTTTTGCATTGCCACTTATCTCAAAAAAACTGTTATGTGGCAGTTAGAAGATGTTATTTGTGCTTAGAGAATAACGGAAATCATTTTGAACACCTGATTATATAGTTCCTTACTTTTTTTCGTTGTTCGTTTTATTACTGTTTTAGAATGATTTTTGTTCACTTATTTGTGATTTATTATTAAATTATTTGTTATTTATTGAACTAGTCCAACATAAGTAAAAAATTTAGAGCTTACTTATGAGATATTATTTATAAAATTAGGCGAACTGCAGGACCGTATCCCAAAAATTTCCTGTTGTTGTTCAACAAACCCTCGAAACGTCATTAAACGACAATGTGCCATGCATCGACTAGTCGGATTACAAAACTATTAACGCTGTTAGATAGAGCGGAAAAAGTGGCAGTTCAATTTACTTTAGAATTCGACCTAAAAAAAAAACAGGAAAACAATAAAACGATTTTTCAGAATTTCGGGGTTTTCCGGATATCTCCGGAACTACTCGGAATTTTAAAATTCTAAACGGCATATTATTTGGCGCGTAAATGCGCAACTTTACCTCCATTTCACCGACTTCGTATCTCTTACGGTTTCCGAAATCCCTGTACTGGCCCTCCTTATCTTGGACACGTTGTATAATTTTTAAAATTTTTATTTTAAGCATACTACTAAAAAATAATATATAGGGTGACCCATTTAAAAATTTTAATCTTTGTTAGTATCTCAAAAATTAACATTTTAGAGGAAAACTGGCTACGACACTAAACTTTACGTAAAAATCTCTATTAAGATCAGTTTTTATTGATAAATTAACGCATAACGAAAATACGTGAGATGTCTAAAAATGGAAACTAAGATCGCTCTGACAAATTTGACACCGGACTCTTTCGTTTCGGGTATTACCTCTAGAAAGTGTCGAGAATGGGACATCCTGTACATTCTTTTATTATAGCTTCATTTGCCTTATTAAGGTTTAATTACTTTTACAGGAAACCCTAATTAGCAATAATTTTTATCTTTTGACCATTTTAAAAAATTGCCATCTCACCGACTACAAATTACCAGCTATAATTTTTTTAGTCTGATCACGACTGAATGTATGATGTGAAATTAGGCAGTAAGTATTAATTTGTGGTTTATGATGCGCTAAAAAATAACCTGCCATGTCATTTTTTTATTACCCCTTGATATAACATCATGAGTTCCAAGTATCAATACAAAAAGATACATCACTGCCTCTAGCGAATAATATGGAAAAAGCGAGATCATTGTGGGATACCCAGTACGTCATGAAATCATCTTCTTTACATTATTTATGGGTTATTATATACAAACTACAAAATGTATGTCTCCAGTTTATAAAGAATTCATTTCCTAACCACATTTAAAATAAGAACTAAGCAAATCATGCTAAAACATATTTTTCATACTACAGGACGCACCGGCAAAAATTGAGATATTTTGTTAACATTGTTACATATTTTACGTACATGCCTTACAGATTTTAGTAAACCCAACTACAAGGCAAAAAGAAGATAAACATGCAGTGTGTTTCCTAACCTCTCTGAAAAAATGAAGGAGGTGAATCCTCACCTTATTTTAAGACGAAAATGTGGTATAAAAGTTTTTCGCAAGTCGCTTCATTTTGGAAGTGCAGGGTGTTAAAAAATATTGTATTTTTCATTCAGAATATAAGGTGGAGTTCATAAAGTATAAAATAAAATATTACTACTAAAAGCTAGGGTCTTGCCTGGTGATGGTTGCGAAAAAACGAAACATCCGATTGAAAATTTAATTAAATTATCTTATAAAGGAGAAAAAGTGGCAGTGAGAATATAAAATTTATTTTCACATATTTCTTCAAATATACAGGGTGTCCGGGAACATGTGGGAAATCTCCCGGATATGAAAACACGTGAAAAGAATACTATAGGTTCATATAAACTTCTTTCGTATCGGCCTCCTCTTCGGAGATATGGGCTCCCAAAGAGCACCAATGGAATCAAGTTTTTTACACATAATTATTCAGCCCATATCTCCGAAGAGGAGGCCGATACGAAAGAAGTTTATATGAACCTATAGTATTCATTTCACGTGTTTTCTTCATATCCGGGAGATTTCCCACATGTCCCCGGACACCCTGTATATAATACCAAAACAAAAAAATCGTAAAATTTCGGTTTTGTCCTCCACCGGATTTTTTTTTATTTGAAACATCAACTCATTGATTCACAATTTTTTTCTACTTTGATCATTTCAGTATGGCCTATGGTTACCGATAGATATCCCTATAGAGTGCATTATTATTCAGGATACCCTGTATATCAATTCCATAAAACTAACTTTCTTTGACCAAAAGCCATTTTAATATATATCCGTTATTTAAATAGTAATACTACGATAATATGTAAATTAATTTAAATAAAAAAAATAATTCCAAAAAAAACACGCTAATTTCAAATATTATTTGTTCGCACATGAATAGATTGACTCATACCGGTACGTCATAGAATCTTCTTGACATTGTTTATATGTGGTTACCGATTAACAGTATCTTCCGTCGCCTATTAATCTGGTTCCGAATACTCGATCAGTTTCAGTCCAAAATGAACTGTGGTTGTGCCGAGACTTACATTGGTCCCTCCTTGGCCAACACTTGCGGGGGTGGTTCGTTTATTATTTTTATGGGGTTATTGGACTCGTTTATCAGAAAAAAATGTGATATTGCTGAACCTTGTGAAAGAATTACCCCGAGAACACAACCAGATGTGGAGTATGATTTTGTAGTCATTGGGGGTGGAAGTGGGGGTGCCACTGCCGCTGGAAAATTGGCGCAAGTAAATGGATGGAAAGTGCTGTTGATTGAAGCTGGTGGGGATGAACCACCGGGCTCACAGGTATGAATTCGGTATCTTGTATTTGGATGAACTTCCTAGTATTTTTTTAAATATTTATTCTTACAATATCTGGAACATTATTGAATTAGTATCGTGTTCATTCATATCATTTATTCTTTTTAAATATTTGGTCTTACAATTTGTGGAATATTATTGGATTAGTATCGTCTTCATTAACATTGTTTGTCCGGTTTAAATATTTGGTCTTACAATTTGTGGAATATTATTGGATTAGCATCGTCTCGATTAATATAGTTTCTCCTCTTTTTAGTAATATCCTTGCGTTTAATTATTATAGAAAATAAACGTTACCTTTTATCCTATTACACTTTTTTAAATAATAAATAATTGACAAGTTTAGTAAGTCTCGTTCTTGACTGATTGATTTTATTATTGTAATGATTTAATCAAAAAAAAAATTAATATTACGAACCTCGGTTAAAAATTATAACCTACCAAATTTTGAGAATGATTATGCAGTGGAAGCGGATGGAAGTGATGTTAATCGAGATGGTGGAGATGAACCATCAGGAATATTATTTCGATAATTTGTATTTTGACAACACATTAGCCATTTCTAATATTTCAACTATTTTTATGACAATTTTTCTTTTTACAACTAGGATCTTCTTCATTATCTTCTTTTTATCGTCTTCAAAAAGGGGAGAATATTCTCAAATTAACAAGTATTACTCCTTAGTTTTTCTTGTTCGTTGTAAAGTTGCATTAAAAAGTAATTGGAACATCAATAATATAGTATGTGTTATCAAAAGAATCAATATTGTGTACTGTTGGTTAAAAAAAGTTACAGAGGAAGGGTGAAATAAGACTTATATAATTAAAACGTTAGAAAACGTTAAATAATTGACAATGTTATGTTGTCCAATAGGTTTTAAGAATAATAAAATACCAAATGATATATTTCAATAAATAATCTATACTATTTACAGTGCCAAAAATCAAATGAAGAAAACAGTTCTAAAACGTTTTTAGAAATATGAAATAATATTATTAAGGACATTGGAAGACACTCTCAATAATAATAGTTAATACTTAAGTTACTAATTAATTTCCTATGCTTGACTTTAAAAATTGCATATCAACTTATAATGCACTGATTTACCCAAAATTTTTAAGAAGTGTTATTTATATATTTAAATATTTTTAAAATTTAACATTTTTAGATCTAAACGGTTTATGTGTCAATCACCTGTATTTTCCCGTCAGTTATGTCGTGTAACAGTTGCAAAAATTACAAGATCCTTATTCTATAATCACAATATGTATGCGTCCCGCAATAGAACGTTGTTAGTTTGTTTTGCATTAAAATATGATCGATACGTGATTTCTCTAGTTCAAGAATAGTAGCCTCAGGAAATACAACACAATACAAACAATCAAGCTTGAAACCGCTAGTAACATTTTTTTCAGAAAAAATAAAGCAAGTTAAATTTTGTGGTTGTTATAAGTGAATGAAAAATTCCAAATGTGTAACAATAATTAATTATAAAGGAATTTAGGCAATATTTTATTACCTGAACCGTTAAAGAAAGTTATTAATTATAATAAACATAGATGCGAGCCGTAGATGAATGACCTTGACTTATGCCTTCATAAGGAAGGAGGATAATTTCATTTGTTATATTTAATTACATTACATTATACAGAGTTTCACGATATACCGGGTGTCTCGCTAAGGTCGACCAGTGGCGGTAGCTCGATCAGATTAGTTCTACAGCTTTAGGAAAAAAAAAATTTCAACTTTGAAATTTTACCGCTAGATGGCGTATTTTTAATTCAAAATCAAAAATGGCAATATTTTTTAAAATCAATCGTGAAAGTATGTCAACTATTTTGGATTCTCCAATTAACACTCACTTTACAAATTATTTATTTGACGTTTTGCTCTATCTCCTAAAATAAGGAGTGGGGGGAAGGTTTGATTCGTGTTGAACAAAATGGTCGATACCTTTTGATTATAGTCTATAAGTATCGTTACGTTCTAGTTTAAGACTGAACCGCTAGATGGCGCTTTTGAGCGCATTAGTAATTTACTTCATTTATCCTGAGAAGTTAAGTGGAAGCTTAACTCCTTAATTTGCTATTCTTATTACTCGTAAAATTATTTAAGAAGTGGCGCAAACCGGGTCGGTATCGATTTTCAAACTTAAGTTATGAATAAAAATCAATTTTTTTTACATTTTTAAATGCTAACATCAAATATTCGTTAATAGTTAGTAAGCTATGAAAATCCAAACAATAAAATTGACAATTAACTGTCACTAACGTCACCGTAATTTGTTATTTTGAATGCAAAAATTTTGCTTCTGTTTTTAAAAACAGATTAAACAATTTGAAAGTGGTCATATTCTATTGCTAAAGCATATGGCATATTGGCCGTGTATTTTCAATGTTTTGAAAATACAATATTGGGTACCAACTTATTACCATACCAAATATTATGTTTAAATTTGTGTAAGATATCAACTTACGCTTTTCACTGAATACTTTTGTTTTTGACACTCTTCTTAACCATACCAAAATAAATATACATTTGAAAATTTTAAGAAACCAAGTAAAATTTATTGGCTTTGTGACTAACGCCATCTACATAAACACTTAAACGACGTGACTTGCAATACAAATAATAAAACAACAAAAGCTCTCTACAATGAGACTAAATTCGGTTAATTTCATTAACGCAAACCGAAGATATCAACATTTAAACAAAATAAATGTTTACCCTCTCCCCCCCACCACTTTATTTGGTGAACCGGAGAAAAAACATTCAGGACAATAATTATATAGAATTTTCTAGATATTTCAAAGGAAGTATTTTAAGTATACCTTTACTAGGGAAATTAAGTACAAACATAGTTCCTTTAATTTGTAATTAGTGGTATCCCCTCTATCGGCCAACCTAGCAATAAATTATTTCTCGTGGCCACTTTTCTTAATCATAATTTTTTCCCCAAGCCATGCGATTAACGGTTTCCGAGCTACAGCCGGCATCCTCTCTTAGTGGGCCACCCGGTATATCACAGTGCTGACCAGTAACTCCAATTTTCACTTTACTACTTTTTTAAATTCAATTAAGTAAGAATAAACAAACATAATTATTCGTGTTCAATATAAACATAATTAAAACTACGTTTCCATAAAATGAAAGCGATTGTTATAAACTGAAACGTTTTTCAAACAATAAGTTCTTTGTAATAGTGTTATTACATTCTATGCAAAGGGAAAATTATATTTAGAACAACGCTATTTAAATAAGGTTCAATATTATAGACTTATAGTTTATTTAATATTATAAAGATTAAAAATTCCATCATAAATGTCCCTTGTTTACCGTTTTTGCGGTTTATAATTTCGCTAATTAATCTTCAAGCAGCAAATAGTCATTTTAATTATTCATTTTAGCTGTTTTAGGTTTTTATACGATTAATCTGGGTTAAAATGTAATTTACACTATGGGGCAAATTAAATTAGACTCGTTTTGAAAGTTTAATAACGATATT
Source organism: Barypeithes pellucidus (assembly GCA_963991005.1). Taxonomy (NCBI): domain Eukaryota; kingdom Metazoa; phylum Arthropoda; class Insecta; order Coleoptera; family Curculionidae; genus Barypeithes; species Barypeithes pellucidus. Next base: position 32,432,948 of record OZ022556.1, on the reverse strand, counting down.
CTTTTTGAATTGCTACATATTTTTGTTTAATAGCGGCTAAACCAAATTGTGAAACGTTTGTATGCACTTAAACTAGTAGAAAAAATTAACCATTATAATTGATATTATTATATCTTTTACCGCTTATTCGCAATTAATTCTTTCTTAGCGTCCGCGTTTACCAATACAAAGTCATTAAATCAATAAGTTGTAGGAAAAATTGTAGTTTTCTGAAGACGATTGTTGTATTTGACAAGTATTTGTTACTGGCGTGTACTGGTTACGTCGTGCGAAAGGTTTACATGTACAATAATTGACAATTCTACCAGTTCCACGACACTTGGCAAGTATACGCCAGTGCATAATATATTGGCAGAGTACATTAGTCGTCTGAACCCGACTTAAGACAGCGGCAAATTATTAAAAATTAATTAATTAATTGAATAAATAAAATCTTACCAGACATTTTGATAAGATTTCTGCCATTTTAGGAAGTACCGAAAAAGTTACTGACTGTTCAAAATTTCGAGCATATCAAGAAAAACAAAAATTGAGTTTCCGCCTTTTGATAATATTCTATAATAAAATTATTAAAGAAAACAGTGTGTTATTTAATAATTTTATTATGGATTCAGTTAAAGTAGAAGAATAAAACAGATTTATCTCGAAAATGGTAAAATATATCGAATAACACAATAGAATTACCGACTTCAAACAAACATGGACCTGGTATTTCTATCTACTTTGTACACGTCAATGTGACTCCTGTTATTTCGAAAATAGACACAACAGGAAAGATACGGGGAGTCTATCTGTAGAATACCAAACTGTTTCTATCCTCTATTTGTTGCTGTCTTCATTCTAACAGGTAACCGGTTTGATATGTCCTTGTTAGGAAAAACAAACAATCGACGGACGTGACGCACAAGTCTTTATCCAGTTTACGGCCGACTTGGCACAGTTTTATCATATTGAGTTAAGAATTACTATTTTTTCCACAAACTATACTTAAATTTAATACACACACACTGAAAAACAACAATAATTTTTATTTAACAATAACGACAAATACGACAGTTGCTAATCTGGTAGTGTCAAACGTGAAAGCAGATATGGAAGATGCCCGTTCCAATAGGGGCTTTATAAAAGTTGTGTTCCGAACGCTCGAAAGAGACGTAATGCCTTTGTCTAATTAACAGGAAATGACAAAAAAATTATATTAATTTTACCTACCTCAATATTTCTTCCGCTCTCACCTAGTTGAACGCATAGTTTTAAGCCATTGCCAACAAGGGCAACCATTCTACACATAATCAAGACAAAATGATTAAATACACAGAGTGTTTCTTACTGATTTATATAAATTTTAAAATTTAATTTCGACCTGAATAATAAAGCATCTAAAATTTCAATTTTTTCATGATAGTTGTATTGCTATGAGTTACAACTGAGATCCAAATTTTTAGGTCGCAAGAAAAAAAATATCAGGTAACTTTGAAAGGATATACTATATACTATTCCTTAAAGAATTCCTAATATTTCAGGGTGTGATTCCTTAGGTCATTTTATAAAGAAAAGTTCATATGATCATAAGTCCGCAACGGCTTAAATTTTTTGCTACAGGGTGTTGAATTTTTATTTTTTAAATGGTTATTTTTTAATATCTCTGAAAGTACTTTAGATATTATTTTTAATGTTGGTATGTGTTAATAGGATATGGAACCACAAATTTTAGTGAGAAAAGTTATTCAATTGTTCTACCAGTGGCGTCCCTGCAAACATGTCCTCTTGTATTTTTTACAAAAAAGATGGTACGCCACTGATATTTTCCATGTCGATATTTTTTTTGATTAGCCTAGTCAATTCTACATGAAAACGGTCTCTTGAGTTTTTCTCGCTTCTCTCGTCTCATTCTTGATTATCAATTAAATTCAAATTGCTTCAGTTAGCAGCAGTGCCATGTGGGCGGACGAAAACCCCCATGCCATAACCGAAACCCATTTCCAACAGCCATTTTTGGTTAAATGATGTATATTAAGTGAAGGTGGCCATTTCCAACAATTTTTATAAAACAAAAGTTGTCATTAATATTATTTTATCAATGTTAATAATAATGAGTTTCAATCTGACTTTAGTGGTTTTAATCAAGAACCATGCGCCTGACGAGAAAAATTCAAGAGACCGTTTTCATGTAGAATTGAACGGTCTAGTCAGAAAAAATATCCATAGGGAAAAATGTCAGTGGCGTACCATCTTTCTTGTAAAAAATATGAGAGGACATGTTTGCACGGACGCCACTGGTGGAACAATTGAATAGCTTTTCTAACTAAAATTTCTGGTTCCATATTCTATTAACACATACCAACATTGAAAATAATATCTAAAGTACTTTCGGAGATATTAAAAAATAACCATTTAAAAAATAAAAATTCAACACCCTGTAGCAAAAAATTTAAGCCGTTGCGGACATATTATGTTCATATGACCTTTCTTGATAAAATTACCTAAGGAATAACACCATGAAATACTAGCACGTCATTAAGGAACACCCTGTATATCAATACGGAAGGCGGATAGGAAAAATATTTATATGGCGTAATGATATTATTTCGAGTTTCCCTGTATTTATGACCACTAGATTCTGGACACTCTGTATAGGTTAGAGCGAAACCATCTTGCTTCTAATAGAGCAGCTCTGGTTGAAGTCGTAGCTACTAACGCGGGAGAGAGCTATATTATTTACAATCAAATATTTTAAAATAAATAGCTTGAGGCCTTTTACAATGTTATTTATTATTGACCAGTCACTTTGACGAGCTGAAGTAACAATATAACAATGCTCGTTTCTACGCTGTATTGCATAATCATAATAATAATGTAAAAGTAATGTTAGAAAAAATGTTCGTTTTTCGACTAATCGACTAATAAAGATCTGTTGTTAAATATTGCAGAGACAACAATGACCCATACCGTGATCACGGACAAACTCCTGATCAGTTGAATTGATAAAAACTGGTAGTGATAACCGCTCGTAAAAAATTTACAACCTGTTCATAATCTTAAAAGTTGTCGCAGAATTTATACATTTTTACACTAATAAAATAAAAGGTTTATTGACCAGAACATGTGTACAGGATGTTTCAAAAAACATGTGCCATCGCCCGCATAGTGGTTCTTTACTTAGTGGAATTTGGATTATGAACAGTACTTAATATAACACATATTTACACTCGCGGTAATTTTATTTAGGTAGATTTATTGTCAAACCAATAAATATTAATACTTGTTAAAATCGTGTTACGCTGCCTACTAAAATTGTATTTATCTTTTAAACTATATCTTTTTAAATTTTGGCTTGGGGTGACAGTAACCAAGTCGAATTTACTAAAAACCCCACGCAGCAGTTTTCTTTAAAAAGGTTAACGTTACAGAACCGGATATAGTCATGACAGGACACGCAATTCCACTGGCTTCATCTATTAATTTGCTGGGAGTCAATCTGTGGGTTAATATGTCTTGGCATAACCACGTTGTGGCAATCGCCACTATAGCTTCTCAGACACTCGGTGTACTCTTCCGAACCAAAAAGTTGTACACACCTCAACAACATTTGACACTATACAAAGCCAAAATTCGACCATCACTAGAGTGCTGCTCTCATGTCTGGATCTCTTCACCCAAACATACTCTTCGGCTACTGGATTCTATCGAAAGGAGAGCCATTCGTCTGATCGGAGACCATGAGCTGACGAAGAACCTCGACAACCTAGAACATCGAAGACAGGTTGGGTATTTGACTCTCTTTTACAGATAGTTTCATGGAAAGTCGGCTGACCTTGCCCTCGAGAGCGGCGAATAGTAGAAATACATAACGAACAACTGCCGCCCATCCATATGTGGTTAAGCTTAGTACTCCTCGAACTTCATTATTTAATAATTCTTTCATCTAGAGGACTTCATCTTTATGGAACAATCTTCCCGAGGTCGTTTTTCCCAACGAATATAACCTCCAACGATTGAAAACCAACGTGAATCGCTTTATTCGCACACGCACCACTCCCAGAGTGCCCTAAAGGATTTTTCCTGTAGTGCTTGTGTTTGATCATAAAAAAAATCAAATAACTATTGAGATATGTTTTTCAATCATTTAAATATCCAAGAAAACAAAATGTGAAAAAATCAGTGGAATACCTATTTTTTGTTAAAAATTATTAAAGTGCCTGATCGCACACACGCCCCTTTTAAACCTATTTACACACTTTTTTATTGATAAAGTATGTGCTGTTTGTGTACTTTTCATAACCCAAAATTCACTAAAATTACTAATACCGTTTCGGAAATATCTTGAAAACACCGAAAAAAATTAAAAAGTTTAACATCCGGTATATTTCAAACAAAGCAATTTCGGACCTATGTTGATAGTAACTAATATAACACCCGGTATAAATTATCGATAAATGAAAGCCATAAAATATAGACATTAGTTTAATTGAGATACCTAATTAAATTAATTAATAAAGTGTTATGAAAGTATGACTATCATTATGCATGAAATAATAATTTCGCGCCTGTTTAATTCATAACACGTTAAGGCACGGCTAAGTCTGAAGACATTGCCATTCTGATGTATAAGGACTTTGACCTTAAAACATAATAATAACATGTACATGATTCGGTGTAATTTTGCGGTTTGGTTTTTTCACAAATATAGTACATGGAAAATAAATGGCCAAAACATGCTTAGTTAGTTAAACATTAATGGAATTTCTATTGTTTTAATTTGTATTAATCGTAGTGTTTCAACTGTACTCCTTTTCACGTAAATACCTGTTAAACGCTAATTTAAAAGTTATTAAATTTATAAAACCACTAACAGAAAACCCTAACAAACCTCGCGTACTCAGACAATCACTGAATTGATCACAGATAGATATATTAATGGTCATATACAGGGTGTCCGGGAACATGTGGGAAATCTCCCGGATATGAAGAAAACACGTGAAAAGAATACTATAGGTTCATATAAACTTCTTTCGTATCGGCCTCCTCTTCGTAGATATGGGCTCCCAAAGAGCACCAATGGAATCAAGTTTTTTACACATAATTATTGAACCACCTGGTATATTTCAATTATTTTTTAATATGATGTATACCAGGTAAGACCCGTCAAATTACTACTAAAGAAACTGTTGTGAATTACTCACAGCTGCAGGGACGGACTAGCTGTAACACTCATGGGCCCATTTTTTATACGCCCTGTATGATGAGAACTTTGGACAATGTTTTTTACATACCTTTAACTATTGGCTAAAAATTAAGTACTCTTCATTCATGTCGCTAATCCTAACCGTTTTCGAGAAAACGTCATTTTAATTACATCATGTATTTGGTGTATCTCGGTAAGAGATCCATCTCTGTTCCTATGAAATGATGAACAAGATATGGGGATCAGTGCAAATAAAATGACGTTTTCTCGAAAACGGTTAGGATTAGCGACAGGAATGAAGAGTACTTAATATTTAGTCAATAGTTAAAGGTATTTAAAAAACGTTGTCCAAAGTTCTTATCATACAGGGCGTTAAAAAAATGGGCCCATGAGTGTTACAGCTAGTCCGTCCCTGCAGCTGTGAGTAATTCACAACAGTTTCTTGGGTAGTAATTTGACGGGTCTTATCTGGTATACATCATATTAAAAAACAATTGAAATATACCATGTGGTTCAATAATTATGTGTAAAAAACTTGATTCCATTGGTGCTCTTTGGGAGCCCATATCTCCGAAGAGGAGGCCGATACGAAAGAAGTTTATATGAACCTATAGTATTCTTTTCACGTGTTCTCTTCATATCCGGGAGATTTCCCACATGTTCCCGGATACCCTGTATATGTAAATTATATATTTCGTTTTTCTCGTCATAAGCACTGATTAAAACATTTTTTAATGACATTCAAATTGAAACTCACGGGTAGTGTGGTTTAAGATATACATAAAACATAGAACAAATTCGAATAATAATATCTAAAATACTTTAGGAGATTAAAAAATAACGATTTAAAAAATATGGTTGAAAATGTAAGCGATTGCGGATATACGTAATAGGTTCATTAACATTTTCTTCATAAAAGGACCGGAGGAATACACTCTGAAATATCAGTAGTCAGTAAGGAATACACTCTGTATATAAGCTCATAATGTAACACAATAAATGCTAAATATTCCAGACGGCATGAACCTCCTGCCTTGTTAACGATTTTAATCCTTTTGTCTTGATTAGGTGCAGAATGGTTGTCCCTGTTGTTAATGGATTAAAACTATGAGTTCAACTAGGTGAGAGTGAAGGAAATATTGAGGTAGATCGTATTTCTTGGGATAGGACGAACATACTTTGAATAAAACGTCAGATTTGTAAGATAAAATAAATGATGTAAAGCCATAAAAAAACTTAACGGTAAACTAAGCGTAAAATGATGCTTACGGTGGTATTGGGATATATTTATCTATCTGACGTAAACATCAGTAAATACTATACAGATTTTTTTGTTGTTTGATAACGCATTTGTTATTTTTCTTCGCAGCAATAACAATTTTCTATAAAATTCCTAGATAACCAATCTAATATCTACATATATAAAAACAGAACCAAATGAAGCACATGCCAACGTTTTCAAATTTTAATATTATTATTCTTTTTTGGCAACTTTTAATATCACTGGTCCCCTTTGCGAGCCAGTGTATGACAAAATTATAGCGTACGCGAACAAACTAACAAAGTATCTTCTTGGGTCCGCATACATTTATTCAACTTTATTTCTGGCCTACACGCAAACTTAGTGAAATAGCCAATATGTATGCTGGTATTGTTTTCAATTTCTTATTAAAAGTACTTTAACAAAGACTGGATTTGTGCATTTTGCAAAAAAATCTACTCGGCATAGATTTTTACTATACAGTGTGGTTCTTTAATGTGCCCCTCCCCCTCTCACCCCCCCCCCCCCCCCTCGTGCTAACGTTTGACCCGCTAACTTTTTTTATGAAATTTGGGTGTGGCCAATAGGGGAAGGTAAACTACCTTTTGACGCAAGAATGACAGTTCAAATTTCATATTTAATTCTCTTTACCAAGATGACGCCCATTCGCCATTTTCACAGCTAGAACTGTCATTATTTAATCAAAAGGTAGTTTACCATCCCGTATTGGCCATACCTACCCAAATTTTGTAAAAGAAAAGTTAGGGGGGTAGACTTTAAAAACCCGCTCTGTATAGTGACCAACAAAGTTCCATATAGTAAATTTAGTTTTAAGTGAGACAAAATTCTCCAACTTAAGTAATTTCACAAAAAAAAAATTATTTAGATTCCAGCAATGGTTGTTAATTACTTCGGAAACCCACATATGGACTGGAATTATAAAACCGAGCCAGAGCCAGTTGCTTGTCAAGGTTATCCAGAAAATAAATGCACCTGGCCCAGAGGTAAGGTTTTGGGCGGTTGCAGCGTAATTAACGGGATGATGTATACTCGAGGCACGCCGGCAGACTACGACAGTTGGGTTAAAGCTGGCAATCCTGGATGGAGCTATCAAGACGTCCTTCCAGTTTTTAAACGATTTGAAGATAATAAAGATATTGGAGCTCTTGTAGATGCAAAATATCATGGAGTAAATGGGCCGGTAACCACTTCAAGATTTAGACATCAACCTGAAATGGCATTTGATATTCTCAAAGCAGCCGAGGAGATTGGTCAACCTGTTTCAAATGATTTAAATGGTCAGCAATATACTGGATTTTCTATCGCTCAATCTACCACTAGGTAAGGATTAAATACCTTCAATTAAATTGTCCTTGATATCCTTTCCTCAAGTTCCCTCCTCTAAATCCTTGTTTCCAAATTGCCATTGTGATATATGATATAAATTAATCCTTATTCTTCAAAATCTGACGATCGACTAAAATACCTAAAATAAATTATGACCCCTCGTGGCTTACCAAATGTTGAACGAATTTAGAAATGCTTGTAGTAAATAAGTAAACAGCCAGCATATAAGAAGCTACTTCGTTTTTGAAAATTCCTGAGGAATGAACAATTTTAATGCCACCTACCCTTTGACGTTGCGACTTTTTTTTTGTAATTAGTATAACGCCTTCTAGCAGCCAACTTGGTAACTTAAAAGTTAGCTAAGCTATGCGAGTAACGGTTTCTGAGATACATTTCGGATTTAGGTCAATATTCCGTTTTAGGGAATCAATTATCTAAAGGTTCAATGTTTAAATTTTCTAATTAAAAAATTAATAGAAGCAGGAAACGAAAATTTGACAAATTGACAAAATTCTTGCATTAATTTCTTAATTAAATAAAATTTCAATCCTAAACTTCGGACAACTGTACCTCAAAAACTGGTAGGTATTATGCTACTTTTATGATAAAATTAAACATTAACGAAATATTGACCAAATAACGAAATGGCAACTGCGTCACTAGCCCTGACGCTTAAAAAGTTGTCACCTAAACATATTAAAGTTCTAAGTTACGTTAAAGAGTTATTGGATTTCCATTTGATCATCGTTGGTAGATTAAACTAGACATGCGCTCGCTGTACTGACATGGAACAAACTAAACAATATTCAATTTTCTTTTAGGGGCGGGGTAAGACTAAGCAGTGCAAGAGCTTACGTTAGACCCCAACGCAACAATCCGAACTTCCACGTAATGCTGAATTCAACAGCAACGAAAATACTTCTTAAACAGAATAACAACGAGAAAAGAGCAGTAGGAGTGCAATTGATGTACAAGGATCAAATACACACGGTTCGAGTACGACGAGAAGTCATAATGGGCGCTGGAGCTCTTAACACACCTCAAATACTTTTGCTCTCTGGAATTGGGCCCCGAGAAGAATTAGAGCAAGTTGGAATTACTCAAGTTCATGATTTACCAGGAGTTGGTAGAAATCTAAAGAATCATGTAGCTTTCTACATAGGTTCTAAGTTGCAAAAACAACCGTCAATTAACGATTTGGACTGGGCGACGGCTTTAGATTATATTCTCTATCAGTCTGGTCCAATGAGCTCTACAGGCTTATCTCAGGTACAAAATATACCGGGTGACCATAAAATCATTTTGCAATCCTTACATATTTCAATTATTACTGCTGTTAAAAATTTTAATCGAACGATTGATGGATGAAACACATTATTTGGCTTAAAAATAATTTCTGAATTATCCTCAAGTCAATTCATCTCCGTTGTTTTCCTTGTTCATATCTTGATATATTGAGTTGAAAGGTATCATGAGATGATTATCCTAAACTACCTTCTTGTGCCACATGACACATTTCGAAGAGAAGCATATTATGAGGGTCAGAACGCTACATATGATGCAATTCTACTATACCTCTTCAACGTAAGATGTAAATACACGCAATATTTTCTAAGATTATGCGCTGTATGTTTGAGACCCTGAAAATGTTTTTCCTCATATAACCATATTCTTACATATTCGTAAGAGAATCTTAAAATGCAATCTCAAAACGACACGAAGGCCGAAGAGAGTTCTTGAATTGAAAAGTAAGCATTAAGGCGCAGACCAATTTAATGATTAGCTAACACCTTTAGATACAGTTATTGACTCTTCAGTGTCATATGCAATATCCTATAATAGTTTGAATGCAAATGAAAAAAATGGTTGATTACTTAGGTGGTAATAACTAAAATAACTCAAAGCGCATTTATTATACAAGAATCTTTAACTCTTCATCTTAATGGTTAAATAAAAAGACAAATTAACTGAATATCTTTTCTGCAGGTAACTGCAAGAATAAATTCGCCACATGCTGATTCCAGTGGAACAAATCCAGATCTACAAATATTCTTTGCTGGATACTTGGCCCATTGTGCAGCAACAGGAACAATTGGAGATCCTACAGATCCCGAACACCCCGATGCTAAAAAAGAGTTTACCTTCTCACCAGTTACATTACATCCTAAGAGTAAAGGGTAAGCTCATCATTCTCTACCTATGGCTTTAGTAATTAAATTTTTAAGATTTTTGGCATGCAACAGTAACTAGTAGCTTTTATATAAGATAAGTTTGTGCAAAATAGTTCCTTAAAATATGCACCACTCGCTAGTTTTAGAGAAGTCGACTGTACAGTATAATATAATGTAAGGGTCACATTTATAAAAATCATATTCGGTTATGAACTATCTTTTTGTTATTTAAAATCTCTTGATCACTCTCTAACATGCGGAAATAGGCTGATCTTAAAACATAACCCGTAATTAAAATGATTGATCCGAATGGGGTCGCTTGAATATTTAGCGGAATTTACTTCCTCTCTGTTTCAGATACAATAAATATTATATTTTTTGGACACTGTCTTTACAGGACCCCTGAAACGCAACGTCAAAGACATAAATTTGGGACATAATCCATTTTCCAGTATTTTTATGTATACAGTTTCTACAAATTTCATACGTTTTTAATTTTCAGTAATAAGATTTTTTGGGAATCTATAGCTAAAAATAAAAAAAAACTATCCGAGAAAAGTGACCTAAGATGAGAGGAGCGAACAAACCCCATGGTGGTCTCTTCATAAATAAATATTTATTTCAAATCCAGTGGGGCATATAAGAAAAGGCATCTAAAAGGTTTCCAAGTAAAACATCAACAATGAAATGATAATAAAAAAAAAATCATTGATAGTTTTGGGTGTTTTTCGGGGTGCCAGATTCAATATTACACCATGCTACATGGTGTACGTTTGTTCAAAGTTCCTTTAGGGAGGTTTTAATGGTCGAGGATACGATTCCGTAATTATTTCTATTCCTCGTACGACAAATACTTATAACGTGCATACTAGTTGAATCGTTTTTTATGACTTGGGATGGCTTAAGATCGCGATCCATAGCACACTAAATATTAAACGCACGTCTAACAAGTATCACATAACTCCTTATTTTTTTTTCTCGAATTACATCCGCCCGCATACTTTTATACAACCGCACATCCCGAGTTAAAAAGAAATTTTATCGGTAGTATTCCTTTATGATAGCCTAGAAGTCACCCATTTAAATATTGACCATTTCTATACAAATTTGACAACCCAAAAAATTAATTATAATTTACAGATACGTGGGCCTTCATACGAATAATCCTGTAGACCCACCTAAAATGGTTGCCAATTATTTAACCGAACCCGAAGATGTGCAAGTATTAGTAGCAGGAATTCGTGTTATACAACAATTAGCAAACAGTTCTATTATGCAGCAGAAATATGGAATGCTGATTGATAAGGACGAATATGGAGACTGCGCGAAGGACCATGGGTAGGTAAACTTATAATTATAAACGTTTTTTTTTTCATGAATGAAACAAAAATTTACACGAGAAACTATCATAAAAATATGTTGTCTTTCTTAAGAAAACAATAACGTTCTTAGTAGTGTTGTAATCACTCGAGCAAAAAACCGCTTGATCACTCGATTATTGAAATAACCGACATCGCTCGATTATTAAAAAAACCGCCCGAATTATCTATTCAGGCGAAAACCGTCGCCCGTAACTTATTATCTTTCACTCGATACCCGCGCTTCACTTGCCGCCGACGTAATTTACCGCTGTAGCGTGATCGAATTAAAAAACTGCTCGTATATTCAAACAGTTTTTCGCTGGATAGGAAATACTCTAGTTAAAAATCAGGCGAAAAACCGAAAAATATCGCCGGTTATCTGATAGACGACCTCCGGTGACGTTCGAGATTGACGCTGAGCAAGTACACGACATACGTCTTTCTTAAAGGCACATAAACGAGAAGGTGCATATAAAAAAATATGCTGAATCCCTTAGCGGAGTCATCGCGACATGATTTGGTAAAGTTTTGTTTTAAGTGGCTATAGCCAGTGGAGTAGTTTAGGTCTCCGATTGTAAATATTAAAAAATTAAAGGATATAATTTTAAAATTTTTAATTACTATAAAGACGAGAAAACTTCTCAAAAATAACATAATAATAGAAATTGTTAATGAAAAATAACAAAACGAACAAAATGGTTAACAAAATATATAGAAAAATTCGTTGGTAATCTTATAGTAAACATTTTTAAATCTAAACAGGAACTTTTTATTATTAAACTCAAGAAGACTTCTCAAAAATAACATACATTATAGAAAATATTAATGGAAAATAAGAAAACGAACAAAATAGTTAACAAAACATAGGTATCGACAAATTTTTTTGTAATTAAAAGTAAGCATTCTTAAATTTAAACAGGAACTTTTAGGTAACTATGAATACATGAGTACATGAATTTAAAAAAATAATAACCAATTTTCTTATTTTTGAAGTGCACACAGTGGGCACCTGATAATTTAAAGTGGAAGACTTTGACAAGCTATTTTAAATATTTACTTATTTTATGCTCGTAGATTGAGAAAGATGTGAAGAAAGATAAACTCTTGGTAATACTTTTTGTTCGGGTTAAAAACGCACAATAATAAACCCGAACAATAAATACATATTAGTGTGATTTTTTGCAGTTTTTTGTTTGGTATCGAGACACGTGGTAAAAATTCATTATTCACAAATAAATAAATTTCTGGAATTTTTTTGGTGACACTATAATTTTTTAGCTAAACTGTGCCCATCCGTAGTTACGTGCCTGCTAAATACCCGACCTGATCACATGTAAAGGGCTAGGCAGCCCGTTAAGCAGTCAGTGACGTCATCGCTTGGTAAATTGGAATTTCAGGCGATTCACTCGAGCGATTAACTTGATTATGAATATCGCTCGAGTATCAAGTACTCGATTATTAAAATCATCGGTTTTTCCCAACACTAGTTCTTAGTTAATTTTATTCTTTTCCAATAACCCTTGAGAAAACCAGCACAACGAATCAAATTTCATTTTCAAATACGTAATGAATGGTTAAAAGTTTTCCTTCCTTTTATATTCGGGGTCAGCAGTTTATTTTGATTTTTCAGCTCTGTATTTTAATCAGCAATTTGAATATTCTGTTGCAAATAACGTTGAGGCATGCTATAGGTCTATTAAAATAGAATATTGTAATTTGATTGAGTACACAGGTTGATTCATTTAAATTTATAGTTGTTTTTTACAAGTCACATTATGCATTTTAGAATGCTGTTAAATAATTGTAAGTTAAGTTACGACCATAGTTGTACGAATTTTCACTTCATTCCTTTAACATTCTCTCTCCCCGAACAAACGCCCAGGCTTTTCCTGTGCTGGAACGGCTTAATTCAGTCACAATAAAATGATTTCTGTTGATTATTCAGTAAGACGGAGTCAAATGTAGACCATACGATGGCTGATCCAGGTTAAGAAAGGTGCACTCACGAAGCGTGGGTTGTTTTTGCTTATTTTGGTAATCGCGAGCTGTCGTGAAGAAGAAAACATATCTGTGACGCAAATCTGGATATTCCTGGCCAATAGCTGTATGCAATTTTGCTATTTTGGTGCTTTGTGGCACAAAGAATCACTTTTACTTGGTGCCAAAAGAAGATTGCGATGATGTTTCCTGCTGACCATAACTAATTGATTTAGAATATTGATGGCCATTTTACAGGCGACAGCAAATATTTATTTTCTTCTGATGGCATATGTCGGTGCAGAAAAAACTTTTCTATTGCCTTGGTACTAATAGTAATAGCCATAATTTCTAGAATTGTCTAATAATAATTAAAGTTATCTGAATTTCTTGTAGATACGACACTGATGCCTTTTGGTCGTGTGCTGTAAAATACTATACTGGACCAGAAAATCATCAGGCATGCTCTTGTAAGATGGGTCCGAAATCTGATCCGATGGCTGTTGTTGACAACAAGCTTTTAGTTCATGGATTAGCCAATGTTCGCATTGTAGATGCCTCGGCTATGCCGCTTTTGGTCTCCGGCAATACACATGCTACCATTGTAATGATGGCCGAACGGGCGGTAGATTTTATTAAAGAAAAATGGTTGGCTGGAAAAACTGTAGCAAATAGATTTGGTGCGGAAAGTGGTCTTCCTCAAAGATCACCAGCGATTACATCACCTACTACTATCAAGTAAGTTGTTATATACACGGAAAAAATACAATAGTAAAACTATTATAGTAAATATTTTATTTTAAAATTTCCTTTAAAATATAGTATTAATTGCATTCGTTATTAGTAATCCGCACCAAAATAATATTGTAAACATAATTTGCAAAAAACTATCGATAGGATTTCTAATAAATTTCGTAAAATCAAGTAAATACTAAAATATATTGTAAATTTTGCAAGGAATGTCCCATTTTCGACACTTTAATAGGATATCTCCGTAATTGTTAATGCTATCAAAAAAGTTATGTAGGTGTCATGTGCTCTTTTTGGATCAAACTTAAAATGGTAAAATCAAAATTAGAAAATTTTCGCTCGCTTAAATTGACAATTTAAAAATTACCCTATACTTTCTTAGTTAATAGAGATACAGAAAAATATTTTATACAGAAGTTTCTTTATATTGATTGTTGAATAATCCGCCGTTTTCAGAATAAGTATACGGGGTCAGGTAAAACAGTTATCGGACCTAACCTCATTTTTTTAAATAGAATACCCTGTATATTTTAATCTAAAAAGATACTATTTTAAATTCTCCTTTCAAATATATAACACACCATGGATGATATTGGTTTCCTAGGCGATTTATTAAACTTTATTACTTTAAACCACAGTGGACCATGAAACAAAAGCTAATATCCTAGGAACAACTATGTTGACTATTAAAATTTAACGTCAATTTCATTTCTACATATCCATTTGCGAAAATGACCTATCAACATTCTGAAAAAATTAATATTATATCAGTTTATATTCGAAGTGGAAAAACGAAGAAGTGGCGCAAAATGTATATTTTGTTCGCTGTCCGGAAAGATGGTAACCATTTAAGGTAATATTCCGAACATTTGCGATGATTCCCGTTATTTTTTACCTCAATGTGAATCTTTTATTTCCTTTCAAAGTAATAAAGTTTAAATAAATCGCCTAGGAAACCAATATCATCCATGGTGTGTTGTATATTTGAAACCATGAAATAGTATCCTTTTAGATTAAAATATACAGGGTGTTCCGTTTTAAAAAAATTAGGTTAGGTCCGATAACTTTTTTACCTGACCCCGTATACTTATTCTGAAAACGGCAGATTGTTCAACAATCATTATAAAGCAACTTCTGTATAAAACATTTTTCTGTATCTCTTTTAACTAAGAAAATATGGGGTAATTTCGAAATTGTCAATATTTTGATTGTCCCCCGTATCTCTTAAGCGAGCGAAAATTTTCAAATTTTGATTCTACTATTTTAACGAACAAACCCAAAAAGAGCACATAACCTATATTACTTTTTTGAGAGCACTAACAATTACATAGATACCCTATAGAAGTGTGGAAAATGGGATACCATGTACATATGTGCACGGAACAAACACTATAGTAAATTTATTATAGTTAAGAGTTTATTATACGATTTCTTATAAAATATTGTATTAATTACAATTTTCATTATTGATCCATACGAAAATAATATTGTAGATCCACATAATTCTGAAAAAACATAGTTAGAATTTCTAATAAATTTAGTAAAATTAAGTAATTACTAAAGTATATTGTAAATTGTACAACGAATGTATGGTGAAAATAATTCACCAGTAGTTAAATATTTTAAAATTTATGGTACATTTCACTTTTTCACATTCACATTTTTTTTTATTGTAAATATGGCTAAGTTTAAATTGAGTGTTGTAAAAATATTTTAACAAAAATAAAAGACATAAATGAGATGCAACGCATTAGTGGAATTTCGATTTTCGTAACAAATAACAAGTGCAAAAATTAACAGGAAACATACCATACGATGAAATCAAGTGACGTTGGGTACGGTTAGTAGATGGATGGATGCTTGCTTGGGAATATCATGTGTTAAAATTTTTACAAAAGATTTTAGTAAATTTTACAAACGATTTAGTAAATTTTACATAGAATTTTATGAAATTTTGCAAAAGATTTTAGTAAATTTTAAAAAAAGTTTTCATATAAATGGTTTACTACATATTTTTGCACTAAATATATAGGTTAAAATTTTGCCATAATTTAATGACAGTTCTTAATAAAAATTATTCCAGTTACATAAAGAGCCATAAATTCGGGTTAATTAGACTATTTTTATTGTAAATTTAAGTTTATGTTTCCGTGTAGCGAAAGTTTTGCAAAATCGAAAAGGGTTGGAATGGTATTTAAATAATTTGTTTTTACACTATAATACAGTTGAGCAGAGGAAATATTATGAATTAGAAAGAGAAGCTTAATTTGCCACGTATAGCTGAAACTTTAGTTTTAGTTTAAGTGGAAATTTAATCTAGTCAATTTTCTAAATTGAAACCCCCATTTTTAATTCTATTTTCCAATTCACTTCATTTTTGATCACATTTTATATATTTTATCATAACCTATGTCTAAATTAAATAAAATGAATTTTATTTAAAAAAAAAATAGACTGATAGAACCTCAAATAATGCACAATGTTCTGTAAGAAGTTGAAGATCGCCTAGGATACTATCAGGATGTTTCTGATGGTCAATTCAAACATTTATTAAATAAATATTTCACAATGTTGTCATTGAAACATTTATTATTTAAAATTAAATTAATTTTTTTTCTAAATAAAATTGATTTAAAAAATAACTTCATTTAGGTTTTGATTGATACATGAAATGTAAAAAAATGGAAGTGAAAAAGAAATCTTTACTTCGAGTCGCCGTGTATAAATAAAAATTAGTAAATTAATTTGAATTTTAAATTAATTTATTCGAACCAATTTGTCCTCACTTTACAGGGTTACCCATTTTTGACACTTTTGTTGTGTATCTCGGTAGTTATTAAGTTCAAGAAACTGATGTACATGTCAGGAGATGTATTTGGGAAGAACTAAAAATGATAAAAGCAGAACTTGTCAATTTTAAATTTGTCCGCTATAGTTTTTATTAAGTAGGTACTAATAATAGAAGAGACTATTTCAAATAAAAGTTTCAATATAGTGCCACCTAAAATTCACATCTACCGGGTCAGGTCAAAAAGTTATCGATCTAACTATCTTATTTTAAATGGGACACCTTGTGTATTTTAGCAAAAAAAATTACGCATTTTTATTTTTTTTCCTAAATATGTAACATAATATATTTTATTATTTAAATAAGTAAACAATTCCAATTTTCTTATTAAATCTGTAGTAGGCCGCGAATTGTATCGTCACGAAACCGTAATAAATATTTCCCTTTTCCACTGAAGGGAAATATAATACCTATTTAAATAGTTTAGTATGGTATTGATGAAATTCAGTTGACTTGAAAACAAGAAGGATAATTAATTTTATTTAATGACAGATCTATTTCGAATTATGAGTTTAACTGTTAGATAAGATGGTTCTCGAAAAATATGATATGTTATGCGTATACTTATATTGAATATCAAAGAAAGGAAGAAAATGTCTTAATTTGTAGTTTTAACGTTACCATGAGACGCAGCAACCCTCCAGTGATATTTTCAAAAGACTAGAAAGCAACCCGAAGAACTCTCGTAGCTATATTAAATCTAAACCTCATGAAACATTTAGAAAATTATTTTTATTAAACATCAGTTTTTTGATAAGTGTAATAATTTACCGAGATACCCAGCAAAAGTGTCAAAAATGGATAACCCTCTATATTATTAATTTTATGTAACATTTCAGATTTTCACCGTACACACAAAACAAGGGCCCTAGCCTTTTTAACACAGGTGTCCATGGACAGCATGCACACCTTCCGAATCCATACCTGGGATATAATGGAAAATATACAGATTCTAATAATTATTTTTATGAATATAACTACCCCAAGGATCGTCAACAAAGAGAACAAAATTATAGATACGTACCGGATATTGAGTATGACAGTGATTACAGTAATGAATATTATCAACCAAGCCAAAGCTCCTAGAAAATAGATTTTTTCATTTAAAATATTGTTTAATATAATTTAGTATTGTACAATAATAACATTTATTATTTATATTATTAGTTAATATAATAAAAAAGGTCGTTAGTTTAATATTTGTATTACTTCAACTTATAGTCTATTTTTAAAAGACGCTATGTAATAAATCAATAAATAATCAAACCTTCTTTTCCATATACGTTCATGATTTCTCGACATTGAGTTAAAGCAAAAAAGGTGGTCTACTGATGTTAGAATCTAAAATAGCGGAATTCTATCACGAATATATGAATATCGATATATTTTCTGAAAATGGATTTAAACGACGGCGTTTAAAATGATTGACCATGACAGTGGCGGTTCTTCCACCGGACACGTGCACCCCCAAAACGAATAAAAAAATATTAATTTATATTCATTGAAAATTATTTATCGTATAAAATCCGACCGTCCCTAATATTTTATCGTACCGTCAATTATCGTATAAAGTCCGACCCTTCCTAATATTTTATCGTACCGTCAATCAAACTGTATATTATTGACTCTTAATCCGGCAACCGTGCCTCGGTCGAGGTTAATGACGATTATGACGAGACCTGCTCGCATTTGCGATTAAGTAGGCGGGGCATAATGCAGTTTCTCTGTAGTGTGGGATGTTCTTAAATTGACACACACTGTATAATAGTTAACGGTAAAATATCTCTTACCAATAGGAATAGTTCTACATACATTCAGCATAGTTAGTTGGTTGTTACCTGAGCCTGAAACAAAATTATTTTATTAGAAGAAAACTAATATCAGTATCGACTATAAACAATATACATACCCATAACTAATGGTACACAGGAAAACTGCAGATTCCTTGGGTAAAAATACTGCGATTTGGCCATACTTAGTTTAGTTCAATAGCTGGTAATAACCGAGATACAGGGTGTCCAAGTAAAAATTTAATTTTCAATTTTCCTAAATAACTTATTTCTGAATCAATATTTTTGCACAAAATTTTGTGACTAGGGTTTTTTGGGAGAGAGGAATTTGAATTTGTTAATAATTTTGACGTAGATTGTAGGGGGCGCTCTCTGCGGTACTTTGAATAGATAAAAAGAAGTGTAACTTTCTTGGGCCTTAATATAATTATGTTTTTTTTTAAAATGTCAGTTTTTTCGTCATTTTTAAGTAATAAAGGTATACTTTGTAAATGTCGCTCCGACTAACCGTTTTCGAAATATTTTCAATTACAATTTCTAATGCGCCATTTAAATTTTGATTTGTAAATGTGAAATTTGGCAAAGTAGGCTTTGGTAAAAACAAATACAATGAAAGCACTTGAAACCTAATTTCTATCAAAGTTTATTTTCATTTGTCAGCATTGTGGGTGTTTTTAAGGAGTTTTTGAAGATACTGATATCAAAAATTAAACTAAAAATGCCGCGACATAACTTGTTTTCTAAATGCGAGACATGGTATGTTTATACGCGTTCTAAACGTAATAGTGGAGGATCCTGTTTCTCCCAGTCTGTTATATAGGCTTCTAAAAATTTTAAAATCTGGCTGCCTTCTATTTGGATACATTTCCAAATACCGCCGATGTTCCCCGCGTCCGTTAAAATTTTCTTGTGCGTATAAACATACCATGTCTCGCATTTCTCCGTTAGAAAACAGTTATGTCGCGGCATTTTTAGTTTAATTTTTGATAACAGTATCTTCAAAAACTCCTTAAAAACACCCACAATGCTGACAAATGAAAATAAACTTTGACATAAATGAGGTTTTAAAGTGCTTTCATTGTATTTGTTTTTACCAAAGCCTACTGTGACAAATTGCACATTTACAAATCAAAATTTAAATGGCGCATTAGAAATTGTAATTGAAAATATCTCGAAAACGGTTAGTCGGAGCGACATTTACAAAGTATACCTTTATTGCTTAAAAATGACGGAACAACTGTTATTATTAATAAAAATATAATTATACTAAGGCACAAAAAAGTTACATTTCTTTTTATGTATCCAGAGTACCGCAGAGAGCGCCCCCTATAATCTACATCAAAATTATTAACAAATTCAAATTCCTTTCCCCCAAGAAACCCTAGTCACAAAATTTTGCGCAAAAATATTGATTCAGAAATAAGTTATTTAGGAAAATTGAAAATTAAATTTTTACTTGGACACCCTGTATCTCGGTTATTACCCGCTATTGAACTAAACTAAGTATGTCCAAATCGCAGTATTTTTATCCAAGAAATCTGCAGTTTTCCTGTGTACCATTAGTTATGGGACACCCTGTATATAGAGAGGCATCGCAATAGCATAGAATAGTTGTTATTACATTACCTTATTTTTTAGTTAGGATAAATTAACGTATCAAAAATGTATTATTTCTATCTCTTTAATTTTTTTAAAGAAGCAATGATAATTGAAATTGATGTCAACATACAACTAATATTTGCAACAGGTAGAAAGCATTTGCTTTAAATTTTTTTAAAAGAAAATATATATATATATTTTTTTAAGTTATATTTTTCTTTTCTTCCCAGGCAAGATAATTTTTAAATCGATTTATCTGGGAATAGTTAACTCATGCAAAATTTTTTGCATCAGAGAAGTGGTATGTATGTATTATCGAAAAATTACAGCAGAAACACAGTGGTATTTCCACTTTTTTCTAACAAATAATATCACTTTGACGAAACAAAATCTGATTTGTTTGTATTATAAGTCAAAAGCACTCTAACAAATGGTCTAGTTTAGGATACCAAGATCTTAGTCTCAATAACAAGAAAATTTAGTGAAATTGGCGACAAGAAGAAATTTACTATCGAAGGCCAAATTTTATTGCTACGACTATTCTAGTTGAAGTCACTAATACCTCTTTCTAAGTCAACCAAGTACTTCTAGTACCCGTTAGAATAAATATTTATGATAACCAATATAGTTAGTTATTAGGAACAACATCATATTGTTGTTTCAACAATTGTGTTTGTTAATTATTACCTATTTTATTATTAAAAAAAAGCAAAGAAATATTAAATACCAATGTATGGAAAAATAATTATTTCCAGACCACCCGATGATACCTTATACAATAAGGGGGTATTTAGTCTACACAGTAGCACTTTAAAATACCATTTCAGATTGAATGGTACTACCAAGAAAAGGAAGCCTTTTCGATTGATAGGATGTAACCAACTGCAGACCGATATCGAACTCTTTAGTGCTCGTCAGTACAGAGAAGGGTACGTACATCTAATACTTCACGCTGTATTATCAACGGTAGTCCAGAAAATACAGCGCGCAGCGCCATCTCCTAGCAGCAAACGGCGGCAGTTGGTGTGACGTCAGGTCTCACATTGTACCTACTTATTACTACTATATCTGGCCAATAACAATAACTAAGTAAATTAGTATAGGGAGCTAATTAATAAAAAAGTGTTGATTTCAACATGATAATGTAGTTATGTTAACTAAGAAGTAGTTAAAAATAAGAGTTAGTTCTGTTAACTAGATCATATTATTCATCGTAATTCAGTTAAAATGAAAATTTGATTTTCTAACTAGAAATTACTTTTCCATAAGCTAAAACTTTAACAGCAAGATAAAATTAGTCTTAGATACCAATGCATTTTTTATAGTGTGGCCAAGAGCGGTGTGTCGGATAGAAATTTAATAAAAATAACATTCAAATGCTAAATGAATAAGAAGCTAGTTAGTTACAAATGGAGCAAGATCACCTACAAAAAATAATGAGGGAATATAGGAAAGAACCACCTGAACAACAGCAGTTGCCTCCAGCTTCAATGCAAGCAGCACCAGCACAGGGGTTCTATGGCAGCGCCAACGTCGTCTTAAAGCCAAAATATAGTTAACAATTACCAAAATTGCAATTTTTATTATTCAATCAACAATAACAATTACAATTTTTATAATAATATTTTGGTCAAATTATGTGTTCTTTCAATTTTTAAATAAATAATGTAATTATATTCAATTTCTGTAAGTTTATTATATAAATTACAATAATAATTTTCAATTTGTTAAGTTAATATGTTCTATTTGGAGAGATATGTGAAAATAAATTTTACATTCTTATTGCCACTTTTTCTCCTCTATAAGATAATTTAATTAAATTTCCAATCCGACGAGTATTAAGATTTGCAGTAGGATTATAAGTTGCCACATACAATCATATATTTTGCTAATGTAAGCTACCTGGAGTGGGCAATTTTTTCGGTGTCTTAAAGAAAATCTAGTGACCAATTTCCACTTGATACAGCCATACAATCGAAAAATAATAATAATTTTTTTTCTGTTTTATTTTAGATTTATGCGTTCTGCTATCTTCTTTTTATGGTTTTGATCTGGGGATCGCTCGCATTTTTCGCGTCTTTTTTTCCTAATTTTTTAGTTTTATCTACCAGTGCTCCTCTCTGCTCTTCACTATCTTGCGCCTGGGTCAGTTGATACTTTGATGCCTATTTGATTGAATTGAATTTTATTGTCTTAGTAATTTCTATAGTTTTGTTTAATTAATTATTAATGTCGTATTTTGGGCTACGCCACACAGGCATAGTTAATCTGTGCCTTGTGATAACGGTTGGTATAATCGCGGTATAGTCTAATTTATTTTTTATTTATCTACTTAAGGTTAAATTTATTTTTATTTTTATTGTGTTTTTTAGATAAATAAATTGAATTTGATTTTAAATTTGAAGAAATAATTCTGATCTCTTCATAAATCATTGATGTTACCCAAAAGAGGAAGGTTAGAAGATTAGCACAGTTTTCCAGCTGCTGACCTATCTCGCCTTTAAACTCATTAAATCCTTTCGTTCTACCATCTAAATGACAAAAAGATGTCGCAAAGGTAGCTCATTTCCGAGGAACACACAAACTAACCATTGTATAGGTCCCCACCACTAGCGCATGAAGATTGAAGGGTGCATCAGCTAGTGTGCAGATCGAATAGGAAGCAGTCTATGCGCGCATGCGCAATGCGCATGTTGCAGTCTATTGATATTCATATTAGAGCTCCTATTCGAAACTTTTTATTAAATAATCGAAACACGTAAAAATCTTTGAAAAAGTTTCAAATGTGTGCTTTTTACAAAACTTTACCGCTCTTGCGGCACCTCAAAACGTGTTCCAATTTTTTCATATTTTTTATCTTATCTACACCAAAAGGAAACTTTTTCGCGATATTACAAAATTAAAAATCAAAACTTTTTTTTGGTGTGTAGGGTAATTTATCCCACAAAAGATTAAATGTAATAAAGTGATTGAAACGAATATTTTTGGTTTCGTTCGGGTGTTGTTTAATTTTTGAATTACTCCTAAAATTTTGGTAATACAATATTAAAAATTGTTCTCAACTTTTTTTAAACGAAATCTAAATAAAGCGCTGTAAAGTTTTGTTTAAAATATATATTCCTCTGGCGTTAAACAAAAGTTTAACATTTAGGTAAAATAATATTTTCGAAAAAGAATATTATTAAACCTTTACGAAAACAAGGGTATTTTAATTATACTGTTAAATTACTTTTAAAAAAATTAGAAGAGGGAATGTTGATGTCAAATAAAAGTTCCAATGCTAAAAATAAATATTGGCGGTTACGGTGTTGATTTTTTCAATGCTGCAAGGGTAAAATCGCACTTTACAATATACAGTGTGTCCACTGATTGACTATCGAAGAGGGAAAACTTTTTTATTTGTGGGTTTATGAAAAAAAGTTATTTTTCATAAAAACTCCTGCTTGTTCTCCAACGACCAAAAAGTATATTATTTTTTCAAATTTATATACCGGGTGTTCAGAATTTAGAAAAATATGAAGAAAGCTAAGAACAAAGTACCCTTATGTGTAAAGATAGGATAAAAACTAATTAGTAAAAGTTGTTGTGGTTGAGAACCTACGTCTCATTACCAAGTTTTGACTTATTAGCTAAATGTACAGAGACAGGCAAAAAATTCCAACTCATAAAATATGATTTGCTTTAAATTAACGCATTTTACAAATTAGTTAATCTTTAGAACGTATTTCTTTGTATAATATTTATCTTTATACGAGGAATTGTCGAAAACGGCTAAGTAACTACCCATGTTATTAAAAAATCAATACGTTTTAAAATAAAACCGTGCACTATTCATAATTAAACGAATTTATTAGAGAACGAATGAAGAGTAAAAAATTGTAACAAGTATAACAAATGTAAGTGAAAAAAGGCAGGTTATCAGCAAAAAAAAACTATTCAAAGGTTTCTCCAGCAACCTCCTCGCATCGTTGGACTTTCTTAATAAATGCTTTATATGCATTTCGTATCTCTTGCAAAGGGATAGCCTGAATCGCTTCTCTAATTCTAATTTTTAAATTGTCAAGATCAGGTTCCAAATGAGATGCATACACTTTCTGGGTAAAGTAGCCCCATAAGTAAAAATCCATTATTGTAAGGTCGGGACTTCTTGGCGGCCAAGGGATTGGTCCATATCTCCCAATCCAGCGCTCCGGAAATTGTCGATTCAACCATTCCCGCACAATAACAGTGGAATGCGCAGGATGACCATCTTGTTGAAAATATGCAGTTTGCCTGTCAATAAGTGGCATATTATTTAAATAATGAAAAAAAATTGAATTTAGCATTTCTAAATAACTATGCTGATTCATATTTGCTTCAAAGAAGTACGGTCCAATTATTCCGTTGTACGTAACTGCACACCAAACGTTAACTTTCTTGGAGTACTGTCTTCTGCAATGAATTCGAAAATGGGGATTCTCAGTTGACCAGTAACGTACATTTTGGGAACTAACCACTCCATTAGTTGAGAAAGTAGCTTCATCGGAAAAAATAATATTATGAAAAAAGTTTCTATTTTGTAAGTATTTCTGACCAACCCATAAGCAAAAATCAAGTCTTTTTGCATCATCATTTGCTTCTAGAGTATGAACAAATTTAGGTTTATATGGCCTGACTTTATTAGCTTTAAAAATTATTTGCAAATATGATTTACTAATGTTTCCAATATGGGATGCTCTAATCCTTAGCGATTTTTTGGGAAAATGCCGAACGGAATCCAGCGCAAGAGTTGCCCCAACATTTTCTTCTTCATTGATAGGAGTCTTCTTCTTTTTAATATTTAAAACGCTTCCTGTTCTTCTAAATTTTGAAACAATAGATTTAACTGATATTCGGTTAACGGTAATATTTGGCCATTTCTCGTTAAACATTCTTGTGACATACGAGTATGAGATATTTTCCCCTAAACCATAACATTGGACAATAAATACTTTTTGTTCTAACGTTAGCATTTTTTTTCACTGTCATAAATTAAGCAATATGACATTGACAACATTTTTATTTGTTTGTTCATTTGTTAAATACGTCGCTCCGCGATGTGTTTTCAACGCCGTCTTGTCGGTAAAATGTACGTCTATTGTCATCGCAACGTATACTATAAAGTTTTTACAAAGAAATACGTTCTAAAGATTAACTAATTTGTAAAATGCGTTAATTTAAAGCAAATCATATTTTATGAGTTGGAATTTTTTGCCTGTCTCTGTACATTTAGCTAATAAGTCAAAACTTGGTAATGAGACGTAGGTTCTCAACCACAACAACTTTTACTAATTAGTTTTTATCCTATCTTTACACATAAGGGTACTTTGTTCTTAGCTTTTTTCATATTTTTCTAAATTCTGAACACCCGGTATATAAATTTGAAAAAATAATATACTTTTTGGTCGTTGGAGAACAAGCAGGAGTTTTTATGAAAAATAACTTTTTTTCATAAACCCACAAATAAAAAAGTTTTCCCTCTTCGATAGTCAATCAGTGGACACACTGTATAATTGTTTTATTCAATTATTTATATTTATGCGAAAATACGGTCGAATAAAGCCCATTTCAGTTTAAATATTTACAAAATAAAAATTTACCGCTGGACAAAATTTTAATATACAGTGTCCCCAAAAAATCGTCATCAAATAGAATTATTTCTAATTGTTGGTTTAAGTCTAATTATCCTTCGGTATTAGTTCCTGCTTGTCCAAGAAGGAAAACTGACACATAAAATAGTATATTACATACCAAGAGTGGTAAGACGCCTATTATATATGATTTCGAAACTTACTCGCTACGATCGTACAGTAAAGAGTGTGTAATATGCTTATCACTCGAGTTGTATACTATACTTTTGCTACGACTTCATATTTACTTTTATGTTAAATTATCGAAATATGCTAATAAAACGCTTTGAGTCGGTACTCACATGATTATCAGTATACCAGTCAATATATTTTTGATCCATTTTTCCATGCCACTCCCTGGATTTTTCTAATAATGAGTTATTAGCTGCGGAAGCAGCTTATAATGTAATTTACCGTGGCGTTCCCTCAATCTGAATATCGTAGTCACTCATACTTTACCCAAAAATATACAAATCATTTATGTTGCCAATGCGACCCGATGAAATTTACAGCCGACTTTGCATTAAATCTATTGGAAATACTGACTGTGTTGGCATATCACGTGTAATGTGATTTGTGGAACTGATACGTAATATATATTACGTAGCAGTCATTACGTTACAGAAGTCAGTGCGTAAGAAGGTTCTTACTAATTTAGGAGTAGAAGAACATAATTACGTATCTTGTGTTACCTTGCAAATATGCTATTTAAAAAGAATCCAAAAATACTATCATTTGTTTGAATTTTGAAAAATTTTATTAGAAAAAATTATTTGTTTTATAATAAATGCTAGATTACAAATTTTCTGCAACTTTCTACTTTTTCTCAAATGTTCTTTAAAGGATATAAAAAATAAATAAAATTAATTGGTTTTGTTAAATTTTGGATTGTGCTAAAATTTTGAACAATTTCAGATCCCACTTCTTCATTAAAGGGATGTACAAATAGTAAAATATAAACATATGATTACCGTTTTTTAAAATTGTATTATAATTTATTGTTTTACAGCGGAAACATTAATTAAAAATTAATGATACGATATATATATCTATTTTTTTACGCTTACCTTTGAAAATAATATATACGGTGTTGAAAAAGGTCGGTACCCCGGAATAACTCCGGTGCATCGCACTGCATCGGAAAATGTCTTGGAAAAAACTTGTTTGGTTTTGAAGTTTGCATGGTAAACCATCCCCCCCCCCCTCAACCCCCGGGCGCCGGTGGGGGTAAGTTAAGATTTTCAAATGAAATCCCATATTTGTTATTAGCGTATCGGGCTCGCCGACCAAAAATAAACATCTTTTGTCCGAAAAATTTTTTGGGCCCATAATTCACCAATAATCACGTGCATTTTTTAATACAAGACAGAGAAAAAGAGTATTTCCGGGATAAAACTTGATTTTCGCACGGTTTTGATTTTGCATTTCTGATGGGGATTATTGGTGAAGGATAGGCCCAAATAAAAAAAAAAATTCGGACAAAAAATGTTTATTTTTGGTCGGAGGACACGATACGTCAATAAAAAATATGGGGTTCCATTTGAAAATCTTAACTTATCCCCACCCGCGCCCGGGGGGAGGGGGTGGGGGGTGGATTAAATTGGAAACTATTCCTCCTTCAAAACCAATCAACTTTTTCCCTAGACATTTTCCGCTGCAATGCGATGCACCAGAGTTATTCCGGGGTACCGACCTTTTTTCAACACAGTATAATGATTTAAAACTACATACTTTGTTCCTATTTTTACACAGCATTATTTATACTGGGTGCCCTACTAACAGAGGATGACGGCTGTATCTCGCGAACAGTATTAATTACACAGTTTAGGGGAAAAAAAATTTCAAGAAAAGTTGACAAGAGAAATAAAATAGTTGGAAATACATTTTAGCTATTAGGCTGGCCGCTAGAGGGCTTAACACTAATTACAAATTAGAAGTTTGCCCGTAATTTCCATAGTTAATAATTAAAAATATTTCCATTGAAATCTTTATAAAATTATACATAATTTTAGTGCTGAATATTTTTCTATAGCTCACCAAATATCGTGGTGGGGGACAGCAGACATTTAATTTTTGAAATTTATAAATAGTAAATAATCCTGTTTTGAAACTCTTTAATAATATCTAATTTTTTTAGTTGATGCTAAAATAGGCTGGAAACGTGGAAATATATCGAAAATGGGAAATATTCAAAAAATATGAACAAACGCCTTGATTTTTACTTTTACACAATTTGATGATTCAATTAGTTTTTGACATCTGTAAAAGTTAAGACGTTGTCAATAGTTTTAAATGGGAACTTAGATCATCTGATACATTGGTTGGAAGGTGATTTCAACGTAAGGACGTACACCGACTTTGGTAATGGGCTGAATAATTATAACAGCTAAATTCCAGTTTTATTCCCACACTTATATCAACCTACACATCATATTTTATTTTTACTTACGCATTGGATCGTTAGAACCTTATAAAACGTTACAGTATTAAAAAAAAATTCGAAATTTATTTGACATCGATGTGACAGGACATCATACCCTTTTTAATTATGCCAAAATCACTTTTGTCTGTAAAGGCATAGGGATTTTTAACAGAGAAATAACCGCAACTCTTTTATGATTGACGCACCCTTTATCCCTTTCGCGCGCAAAACCAGATCAGGATCCATAAAAAATAATATTTTTTTAATGCTCTTAAAAAATATAATAATCTGGTACCTAATAAAAAATTTAAAAGACATATTATGTCATTTTAATATTTTTTTACGAGCTTTCTCAACTTAATATTTTTGAATGCCTTGAATTCTATTGATCATTATTTTACAAACTTTGACATTTTAGGATCATCCGAAATTTTTATACATGGTGTTATGGAAATGACGTATTATATTGAAACCGGCAATTCCTGAGATAAAGACAAATTGAAGAAACATAACCATAAATGGCGCTTTCAATTCTTTCAGAAGTAAAAGTGACCTGACGTCAAACCAGAAATACACTTGTGTGGTACTGCGATACATGTAAGCAATCAAGGAATTCTGGCCGGTGTTGTCATATGTACACCTTAAACTCTTTAGACAAAATAATATAATTTAAACACTTTTCCATTCTGTAATACCTTTTTGTACAATTAATTGAAGAACATTTACGACGGATATGGAATAGTAATAGCCACGTACGTCACTAGGTCAAGTGCCAATGACCTATTGACGGCTTACATCGGCTGAGCGAAGTAGTTTCATATAGACCCGCACGCCTGCGTCTGTTAGTTGCAGACCAACCAGCGGCCGGATACGTTGTCTCGTCGATCACCAACACACTCTCATCAATCCGCTCTGCTTTTTCAGTTTACGCGTGTATCTTGCCCGTCCATGAATAATCTTTGAATATTGTTTTTTGATGCGTTTCTTCTGGACGTCAAATTTCTCGCGTGTAATAAAATCTAATAATCTGTAGTATTATCTGTATTATTGTATATTCGAAAGCTAACTGTCGGTTCTGTTTCACTATTACCGTGTGTACATAAAGTATTTCCAGGAGAGTTCCCATGAAAAAGAAAAAATAAACTGATTGTGTTTTTGTGCCTGGATTTCCTCGCTCTTTAGGTATAAGGATAAATACAAGTAGGTAGAAAATAATATTTTATATGGAATTTCTGTTTTACATTAACTTTGACAACATTGTTATTGGCTCTGAGTGAAATGTATGTTGTACAGTAGCGCGGACTGACCTGTGAGTAAGAGTGTTTATTACCCCCCTTTTAAAACGGTCGATTTAAAAAAAATAAAATATGTAGCGCTTCTCTAGGACACACAAGGAGTCACCCATTTAAATATAATACGTCATTTCCATAACACCCTGTATACATAAAATTAGTTGACACGTATTTCTGGATTTTTTCGAAAAAAAATTTTTTTCGAAAATATCCACACATAAATTTTTGATAATTTGCTGGATTCTCTTCAATCTTCTCATATCGAAGACATTGATCTTACAAAGTGGCGTATCTCAAGAAAATACGTTTTTGACACAATACCAAAAAATTATATCATAATATGCACTATACTTCCATTTTTACGAAAACTATTTTGCCTTCGAACAATACACATGACTTGTGCGGATGTAATAAAAATAAATACCTTCGATGCTCAGCTGGAGAGAAAAATGGACTCTCCAAATTATAATGATGTTAAAAACGGGCCTTTAAAATTCCTTACCTTGTATACTCGGAGAAGGGTTTCAGCAGGCCTGCTTGGGGTATCTCCTGGTTTCGTTAGTTGCGGATGCGGGTGATAAAAATGAAAATTATATTCGTTCACTCCCGAAAACAGTCCGGTCGGATTCACGGAATTAACTCGGACGACACACGCTTGTGTGGACGGACCATTTCCGCCCACCAAAATACGTAGTATTTTAATTAGGTAGGTAGAGGACAGAGTTTTAGCGCCGGTCGTTTAAAACTACCATTGGCCGTCTGAACCTTAGCGACTCTGACAATACCGTCGGGGCCAGGATACCTCCACTATACGCCCCAGAGGCCATTTAAGTGGTGAAGTAGTATCCTGTTTAATAATAACAAGCGTACCTGGTTGAAGATTGAAGGAAGGTGAGGTCCACTTGGGTCGTTGATGTAACGTGTGCAAATATTCATTAGACCATCGAGCCCAAATATGCTGATGGATGCGGGTAACAACTTGCCATCTCGAAAGCCTATTTAGGGGAAGATCGAGAAGGTCAGGTTCCGGGGGGGCGGTCAGAGGCTCTAAGGTCAAAAAATGACCCGGGGTAAGGGCACTTAAATCGTTGGGGTCATTACTAACTGGAGTGAGCGGTCGCGAATTCATGATAGCCTCAACCTGAATAAAAACTGTTGATAGCTCTTCAAAAGTAAGAATCAAATCTCCAACAACCCGGAGTAAATGGGTTTTGATAGATTTGATATTGGCCTCCCAAAGGCCTCCAAAATGGGGAGACGAAGGTGGATTAAAATGCCAACTAATAGTCTCTTTCACCGCAGCTGCCTCGGCGTATTGATCCAGCAGTTTACGAGCCTTGACAAAATTTGTTCCGTTATCGGAATAGACATGCGAACATCGACCACGACGACCAATAAAACGCTTAAATGCAGCAAGAAAGGCGTCGGCCGATAACTCGGAAACGAGTTCTAGATGAACAGCCTTAACGGATAAACAAATAAAAAGACAAAGATAAGCTTTTAATGTTTTGGCACCACGAGTTTTAGACATGGTGATAGTAAATGGGCCTGCGTAATCAATACCAACGTGAAGAAAGGGTTTAAAACGGGAAACCCTTGCTAAAGGCAAATCGCCCATTGGAGGAGCCGTAGCAGTAGGGTGAGTCTTAAAGCATCTTACACAGCGTGACAAAACACGTCTGATGGAACGTTTAGCGGATAATATCCAAAACTTTTGTAAAAGTAAAAAATGAACAGTTTGTATCCCCGCATGGAGATACTGCAGATGAATAGATTCAATAATTAAGTCAGTTAGAATACTGCGACTAGGAAGAAGTGCGGGAAATTTACGATCATAGTCAATGGGAGCGTGTCTTAGTCGACCTCCCACTCTCAAAATTCCTTGGTCATCCAGAAAGGGTGAAAGTTTACGTAAAACTTTAGGAAGTGGTTGCCCTTGACCAAGAGCGTGAATTTCAAGTGAAAATTTTAATTCCTGAGTGCGTTTGACAAATAACAACAGTGCCTTGTGAATTTCAAGGGGAGTAAGAGCACCTGTAAGGGGGGGATGGTTGCGGATTTTAATTTGGCAATTATGAATAAATCGTAGTACATATGCTAAGATGCGGGATAAAGTATTAACCGAAGAATGGGATTCAACTAAGGAATCAAGAAAGTTAGGTGAAATAAAGGCAGCGCAAACTAAAGGACGCTCTTCCACAGTAACTTCTGGAGTAAGCGGAATGTCAGGATAATCCATAGTGGGGAAGTTATGATTAGAAAGAACGGGTGCCGCCCACCATAAGGAACAATCAAGTAACTCGGATGGTAGCATTCCCCGGGAACCCACATCAGCAGGATTATCCGAAGACGAAATATAAAACCAATTCGAAGGAGATACCTTCTCGTGAATAGCAGAAACTCTATTCCCGACAAAGGTACGCCATTTGTGCGGTGAGGATTTGATCCAACTGAGAGCAACAGTGGAATCAGAATAACAGTAAACCTTTTGAAAGTGTAATTTTCCTTCAAAAGCGGTTAAAACGAAAGAAACCAATCGAGCAGCTAGAACCGAAGCACAAAGCTCAAGTCTAGGCAATGAGACTCGTTTGAGTGGTGCAATCTTTGCTTTAGAACAAACAAAATGCACTGAAATATTATTGGAAGGTGAAAAGCATCGAATATATAAACAACTACAAAATCCCTTTTCACTTGCATCTCCAAAACAATGTAGTTCATAATGAGATGTTCCCTCCGGAAAGAGCAGACGGGGCAAATTAAATGAACTTAAACAGGACACATCGTTCAGGTAACGGTCCCAAAGCCTTACAATTTCTTCGGGAGGTGTTTGATCCCAATCTAACTTTAAAGTCCAAAGTCGTTGAATAAGATGTTTGAGGGGAAAAGTTATCGGCGAGGCTAGGCCTAAAGGATCAAATATTCGAGCAAGATTAGATAAAAGGTTCCTTTTAGTGCAAGGTCGATCTGGAAACTTCACACAGAAGCGAAAACTATCAGAAGAAGCATTCCATTCTAAGCCCAACACCTTTAAGGAAGTTTCATTTGAAGGAGAAGAGTCAAAACTTACTGGATCTATTGCTACAAGGGAAGAGGGTAAGTGACTTAAAAGTTTAGGATGGTTGCTTGACCATTTCTGAAGTTCAAAACCTCCCTTATGTAGCAAAGAAGTTAGTTCGTTTTGAAGAATTAAAGCACGCTCAAGCGAGGAGTCACCTGTGACTATATCGTCAACGTAGGTGCTAGTGCGTAAAGCTTCAGCAGCTAATGGATAAGACGTTCCATCTTCCTCTGCTAATTGCAGAAGAGTGCGGATGGCAAGATAAGGTGAACAAGTAAGGCCATAAACAAGGCGGTTGATGCGAAATTCCTGAACGGGGTCAGTGGGAGAAAAACGCCATAAAATGCGTTGATAGTCCTGATGCTCAGGAGTGATAACAATCTGACGGTACATTTTGGTAATGTCCGCAGTTAAAACAATTTTGTGGATGCGGAAATTAAGCAAAATTGTAAAAATGTCATTTTGAAGTTTTGGACCAATATAAAGTTGATCATTGAGAGAGGGTTGATTTGGTAAATGAGCTGAACCATTGAAAACCACCCTCAATTTAGTAGTCAAACTATCTGGTTTGATAACACAATGGTGCGGAAGATAAAATGAATTGTGAGAAAAACCAGAGGCGGGTTCCATATGGCCAAGATCAAGATATTCTTGAATAAAATTACGATACTGATCATAAGTTTGCGGGTTTTTAAGGAGCCTGCGCTCTAATGAATAAAAGCGGTTAAGGGCAAGAGGACGAATTTCTGGAAAAGAGGGATTATCGTCTTTAAAAGGAAGATTTAATATAAATCGTCCGGACTTATCACGCCTATAAGTGTCCATGAATAATTTTTCGCATTGAATTTCGTCAGGAGATAAGCATTTAACCTGTGGAACTTCCTCTAACTCCCAAAATAATTTAACTTGATTCTCCAAAGAGGCAGAATCTTCAATATGACAAAACATCGTAGTAATCGAGGTAGTGGGACAGGGCTTTTGAACGGTTCCCATTAAGATATATCCAAAAATGGTATTTAGAGCATCAGGGGCTCCTACGCGTCCTGGGATACGCCCATCTAGTAAAACCTTAGAAAATACATCAGCGCCTAGTAATAAGTCGACAGAACCAGGAACATGAACCTGATTATCGGCCAGGCGAATGTTTGAAACATGGGGCCAAGTTTCAATTGGAAGTTTATAAGTTGGTAAATTATCACATATTTTATTAAGGATAAGCGCATCAATAGAGAATATAGGATTCGTTTGTTGAAATGGACGAAATGAAATAGTTACTCCTTGATTTACCAATGTATTCATGGGTCCTAAGCCATTTAAATTGACTGAACTTTGTACAGGGTGAAGTCCGAGGCGTTTAACACATTTTGAAGTTATAAACGAGGTCATGCTTCCAGAATCCAAAAGACATCGGACGGGTTGATAAGTACCTCGGTTATCTAAGAGTTCGATGCGGGCGGTGGAAAGTAAAACACTAGATTTTGAGGAAGTAAAACAACTTTGTGTAGAATGTGATGCGGGTGTAGAATTTCCTTGATGAGTGGTTTGAACAGTAACCGGTATTGGCGATAAAGCTGTTGGGTGCGGTGGAGAGGTATTTTTTGAAAAATGTAATAACGTGTGATGTCTCTGACCACATGTATGACAACTACTTTCGGAACGACAAGTAGCAAAGCGATGGGTATGGCTTAAGCAATTAATACAAAATTTATGTGTTTTTGCGAATTGATAACGATCATAGGCTGTTTTATCTAAAAAATTCGAACATTTAAAAATTGTATGATCCGTTTTATTGCACACTGGGCATTGAGGATCGGAATTTTGCGTTTGAACTAGTAAGGCAGTATGATAAGGCGATTGAGATTTAGGATGCACAGGCTTTCGAAATGTAGGCTTGTGTTTTTTAAGAGGAAAATTAACATTATCCAGAGCCATACAATTCTTCATCAAAAAATCTGATAATATTTTATACGTAGGTAACGCCAGGGAATTATCATAGAATAGCTCAAATCTTGT
The DNA here is from genome assembly GCA_963991005.1 of Barypeithes pellucidus. NCBI lineage: Eukaryota > Metazoa > Arthropoda > Insecta > Coleoptera > Curculionidae > Barypeithes > Barypeithes pellucidus. The sequence goes on along the minus strand of OZ022556.1, from coordinate 32,398,226 downwards.
AACAATTGCAATATCGACACGTTTCAGTATCATTTGGACTAAAATAAAGTCCCAATGATCAGTTGGTAGTCCTAAGTTTTTTAACGCTGCTATATTTTCAGCAAAAATATCTAACAAATTTCGAAGGTCATTTGAATTATCACAAGCTACTTTTGGAGCATTTTCTAAATTATTCCACAGTGTGGCAGCCATTAAACGAACGTTTTTGTAACGTTTGCAAAGTGTATCATACGCAATAGTATAATTTGTAGAAGTTACAGGAAGATGTTGAATAACAGATAAAGCTGAACCTTTAAGTGTAGAAAGCAAATAAGTAAATTTCTCACAATTAGCCAAAGTGGCATTATTATGTATTAAAGCATCATACATGTCAATAAAGGATTGAAATAAAGTTATATCACCTGTAAAACTAGGCAAACTAATTTTGGGTAATTGATTTGAAGTTATATTTCCACTAGGGTGCGAAGTACCCGCTGACGACTGAGAAGCTGATGCTGAATCAGACGGTAATTTAAATTTAATTGCTTTAATACCATAATAGAACAAATCAAATTCTTTTCGAATCGCATCTTCAGCCTCAAACTTCTCCCCATCATCGGCCACTAAACAAATAATACACTGGTGGCTTTCATAGAAGCCTGAATGCCTTTTTTCGATATTCTCCAGCATACATTTAAACCTCGCAACCTGAGTGGTATCACCTCCTTCAACCTGCTTTGCGACCTCATACATTTCTCGTAATTGAGAAAGTTCTATTTTGCGTAACGCTTGATATTTTTTAAGTTTATCGGACATTTTTACTCCAATAAAACCGTATTTACTTATAATTAACAATGCAAACTAGTTCACGTGCAACAAATTTGTACGTATCTGAACACCTTTAAACTCTGTCTCCTACAAACCTAAAAAATGTATTAAGGAATTTGATAAAAAAACCGGTACGTTCGTCGCCAAGCAAATCTAATTCCAATGCGTGGAAACGGAACTGTATTAGTTTAATTTTTTAAAAAGCGTAATGAAATAAAATTATTGATTGATGAAAATTATTAATTTATAAAAATAACTTTTAAAACCAGAAAATATTTAGTCTATATCCGGTCTCGAAAGTGACCAAAATGACTTGTGCGGATGTAATAAAAATAAATACCTTCGATGCTCAGCTGGAGAGAAAAATGGACTCTCCAAATTATAATGATGTTAAAAACGGGCCTTTAAAATTCCTTACCTTGTATACTCGGAGAAGGGTTTCAGCAGGCCTGCTTGGGGTATCTCCTGGTTTCGTTAGTTGCGGATGCGGGTGATAAAAATGAAAATTATATTCGTTCACTCCCGAAAACAGTCCGGTCGGATTCACGGAATTAACTCGGACGACACACGCTTGTGTGGACGGACCAACACAGTTACTTTTTTTTTGGCAAAACAATCGTTATTTTAAAACAATAATGTACATTTACCTGAATACTATACTCTAATCAGTGCCTGATAGTACTGGCCTCGAGCATCCATAAGTAATAAATTCACAATGCTGGACCTATTCCTAATTAAATCCCTAAATACAATTTCGCTCGTTTAACAAATTGACATATTTTCTAAGATCTCTAATGCCCTCTGGTATTTTATTATACTCAATCCTACATTCGTCCTGGTAGTTACACAATATATATTATTTTCAGATCTAGTTTCGTGACTGTGTATGTTATAGGCCAATAAGGTATTTATATTACATCTTTGGTTATTTTTTTAAAACTTTATACACTAATTTTACCTGTTCTAATTCTAGAAGCATCTCCAATTTTGGTATTTTCAACTCTCCTATATAAAGTTTCTGAACTTGTCAACCAATCATAATTTATGAGAATTTTTAATACTTTATTTTGGAGTAATTGGACTGCGTTAAAATTAGTTTTCCCACATGTTCCCCATATTGGCATTAGATATCTAAAGTGTGACAGGAAGAAGGCATTTTACACATTCAATTTAGTTTTATTGATTCGATTTAAGATTCGACATCTGTATATTATAGGTATCATAGGTAGTCATTTGTTTGAGAGATGCCTAATGTGTTGGGACCACTTAAGATCATTGTCAATCACCATACCCAGATACTTAAGATTTTGAACTTCTTCTAAAATTAAGTCATTTATTTTAATTTTAAATGGTCCATTTGCTAATTTTTTTGTTTAAATATCATATATTTCGTTTTGTCTACATTTATCTTCAGTTTATTATAATATAGCCAACTAAGATAATATAAATTTAGGTCATCATTTACCACATTATTCAATGCCTTCTCCTCCTCATCGGTATACACTAATACTGCGCAATCCGCAAATTTAAAATGTCTAGCTTTGAGATTTGCATACCTTAAATTCAGAACATAAAGAAAATACAGCAGAGGTCTTTTAAATACACTTTCAAGTTCCAACCCAATTCGAATCTAAATTATAGTTACAACTTAAAATTGCTCTCATGTTAAACCTTAGAAAATGAGTTCCGTCACTTTGTAAGATCAACGACGATATTCTGGTATTTTTTATTTTCTACTTTGTTACGTAACTTTCGAAGTGTATTAAAAAAAATTGTCATTGTGAAAAAATGAAAAATAATAACAATTTAATTATTGAAATAGTTTTAACTTTAACCCATCTTAAGTTAATTTTAAAAAATACCATTTTATTCTTTGTCTCTTGTCTACAAAACTCCTTTTATGAAAAAGTGGTACCTCTTTTAGTTCGTAAGTTATTAATTATTTACAACCGCAAGTGACGCAGATCGCGGGGAATGCACCAGCGTACCGGTTCGAAGCGACTACAATCGAGCTCGGTACAGTGTAAATCATTAATATTGCCATCTAGTTCAGCCAATCTTCGACCCATCGCGCGCTGGGTAACTTGCAATCGAAAATATTTAATAACTTCCGAACTAGGTATCACTTTTCGTAAAATAGCTTTTGTAGATAAGAGGATGAAGAGCAAAATACTCTTTTCTTAAAATTAGTTTAAAATGTGTTAAGAGCATGTTAATACTATTTAAACAATTAAATTGTTATTATGTTTCATTTGTTCACAATTACAATTTTTTTAATAAACTTCGAAAACTAACGTAACAAAGCGTAAACTAAAAAAAGATCGATATTTATCCGATCAGTACAACTGGAGATATTAAATTTCAAATATCAGAAGATTGGAGAAAATCCAGCAAATTATCAAAATCAAAATAAAAAGTCTGTTTGCTTTTCAGGTGGTATTAATATCAAATACCAATGTGTGGAAAAATTATTTCCCAACTATCCGATGATCATCGGGTAGTAGTGAAATAATTTATATACATTATATTACGTTATATAATAATGATAATAGGGTGGTTTCCACACATTGATATTTGAAATTATCATAAATTTATGTGGATATTTTCGAAGAAATTTTTTTAGGGGAATTCTGAAATACGGCTCAACTAATTTTGTAAAAAATATATCGGAAAATTGTAAAATGTCAAAGTTAAAAAGTGTGCGGTTTGTAAAAGAATGACCGCTATGACAAATTAAAGCTTTAGTTGTAGATTTTTTTAAAAAGTAATGCCTTTCGGCCAATAAAGGTACATCGAAACCCAAAACTACTCTCCGTGGAGTATGTTAAGTCGGAAATTGAACTACACGAGAATGCACTTATTCTCACTCATTCTCAACGTTATCTTTTGAACCGTTCCGACTTCTTCTGTGAAATATTATCACAGTGTCTCTTTAGGGGTCATACTCTCTCTCTAGCTGGGTCCACAGGCATATATTATTCTGCTCAATGCAGATAACGATAACGGTGTGTTAAGATCGCGGCATCGCCATCGGTAGAATAATTGTTACAGGATACAACTGTCTGAATAAGCTCCAAAAAGAACGGAAGCTCCAGAGTTTTTTTTTTACTTCTATATATTTTATTGCAAGTACAACTAATCATACTAATCCGCTAAAGCCGGAACTTATTCCTTTGTATTATCATTATACGTTGTTTCTTTTTCTTTTAAAATAATTTGTATATACAGGGTGTTCAAAATTAATAGTTCACAGTAAGACTGCTTCTTTAAAAATATTGCGATTAGGCCAAACTTTGCCTAATTCAAAAGATGATAATAACCGAGATGTGAACCGAGTGAAAATTTTATTATCAAAGTTCATAATTAACTTACTTTGAAATAGTTTTGCATACAATTTTTGTGATTTCGAGTTTTTTGGTGCGTGAAATTTGAATTTGTTAATAATTTTAATGTAGTACAATAGGACTTCTAGCTTAACCTATTGTTTTAAAGTTATTATTTTCATAATTTTAAAAATATCTGTAAATCAATAACACTTTAAACAAATAGGTTAAGCTAGATCTTATTTTGTAATCAGAATTATGTGTAGTTAAATTAAAAAATAGAAATAACTACCTATGTATAATGTAATAATTAATATCTAATAAAAATGTTGCAATTCGTAATTTCAATTTTTTAAAAAGCGTACTGAGCACTATAAAAGCAAAAATTTTGTAATTTTGCATTTGTTCGGAGCACCATTATTGGTTAAAAGTAATGAGAAAATTGATATTTTTATTTCTATGTACCCGGAGTCCAGCAGCGATCGTCCTCTACAATTTACATTAAAATTATTAACAAATTCAAATTTCTCGTCCCAAAAACCCCAAATCACAAAATTTTATGTAAAAATATTGGTTAATAAGGAAGTTACAAATTAGAAAATACTGTTTGGTTCTCTTAACAAAGCCTAATGCTTTATTTATTAACTATAGTATTTATATGAGGTATAAAGTCAGGGAAACATCACGGGTGACAAATAAATTCCTTGTGGTGCATCTGATATCCAATTCAGCGCCATAGAGCTGGTATTGGAAAAGTAGTTAATGGATCTAGATAACAAAATTAAACGCATGCTTCATCAACATTTTGAAAATTATATGTTGTTGCCTTTTTAATACAAACTATTAACAGTTTTAAGTTATCTCCATCATTTAAGGCACAAAGTTGAACCGAATAGAAGAAAATCTAAGAAAGTAAATACAACTTTGGTTCTACAGAGTAACTTTTAAAAAATAAGTTTTAAAAGGTTTGTGATCCATTGACTCAATGTACAATACGATACGAATACGGATATCTCTCCCATCTTCCACGGTCTAACATGCAACCCAAAGAATAAGCCTTGCAACACGAGGGAGCCGCGGTGGTTGATTAATTTCATAATTATTAACTTTAGCGTTTCGTCTTGGTAAATAATGACTTAATTGGTGAAACACAATCAGAAACTACATCGTTATCAAGATAATAATAAATTTTCTGAGCTAACAGTTTATTTTTCGCCTCCATAAATTTTCCTTTTAAGTTTCAGTCTGTGGCAAAACGTTGTAGTTTGCGTAATTTATTAAGGATCTTTGCACGAGTTTTGGCCAAACTTCCTTAAATGACCTCAGCTGTTAGAAATTTTACAGCTATCAGCGTGATTTAAGTGTAAATGATTTACGAGTAATTTGTACGAATAATTAAAATAGACACTTCTTAAGAAGTTTCCTGTAATTAAGCAAAATTTAAGAAATCTTCCATATTATATATATTTGCAGGGAAAATCTGTTTTTGCTGATAAAGATCTATTCCATGACTTATACGAATATGAGCATTACAGGGTATATATACAGGGTGTCCGCTAATTAATGGTACATGGAAAAACCACAGACTCCTTACGTAAAAATATTAGGATTTAATTATACTTACCTATATCTGATATTAACTGAGATACAGAGTGTTAAAGTGAAAACTTCATTTTTGTTTTTCTCTAATAACTGAGAGAAACTAACGTTTTTTTTACAAAATTTGGCAATTATGTTTCTTTTAGGACGAGAAATTGATTTTTTTGAAATTTTAATGTACAATGTAGAGGCGCTGTCTGCGGCATTATTTGCACATTTATTAGGTCATAACTGTGTGCCTCAGTAAATTTAAGTTTTTAATGAAAATAATACTTTTCTCATATTTATTACGTAAAAAAGGTATACTAAGTTCAGGTCGACCAGAGTTACCGTTTCGGAGATATTTGCATTTAAATAGTTTAGTGCACCCTGCCCAATTATTATTAATTTGCAAACAAAATTTTTTTCTTAAAGTAACCTATGAGAAAACAAATAAAAAATTTAGAGATGCAGTTGCTATGGAACAAAACATGTTTCATTTTTGAGTTTATCATAAGTTTGTGTTTTCATTGGTGTTGGTTTTTTTCGACACGATATTTTCTAGGGTCAAAGTTATTTTAATTAAAGTAATTTAAAGAACAATCCAATTGTTGTATTTATTATTCCCAATTATCATTAATAGAACGTTAATTACACTGGGAAACAAATTTCAACTTTTTTTTTGTTTCCTGAACAAAACCTATTTTTTTGGATTCAACTGTACCCAAGTAACTAAAAAATACCTATTAAAGATTTTAGTTGGCTCGCAAAAAAAAAATCTCAATTATTTGTTACAAAATTTTAATTCATAGGCATATACAATGGACATACAAAATACAGATAACAATATATTGTTGGTTCAACAAAAGCAACTAAATAGCACATTTTTATCATTGAATCCAAAGTTTAGACACTCATTTTGCGCTTCTTAGCTTGCCTTTTGAAAGCAGCCTCTGGGGCATCTCTCGTAATAGTCCAGCAGTAGTCGGCTAACATCTCACAGTTCCATTTTCCCTGATATCTTCTTTCCATGTTCGAAATATCCTGGTGGAACCTCTCACCGTGTTCGTCACTTACAGCACCACAATTTTCCGGAAAGTAATCCAGATGAGAATCCAGGAAATGAATTTTCAACGACATATTACACCCTAGGTTTTGGTAACACAAAAGAAGTTGGGCAACCAGGTCTTTATAATTTTCTGCTTTTATGTTTCCCAAGAAATTTTTTGCAACCATTTTAAAGGCATCCCAAGCGTCTTTTTCCTTGCCTTCAAGTATGGAATCGAATTGCGCATCTCCGAAAAGTTTCCTAATCTGGGGACCCACAAATATTCCCTCTTTAATTTTAGCGTCACTGATTCTAGGGAACTTTTCTTTTAAATAACTAAAAGCACGGCCTTCTTTGTCCATTGCCTTCACAAAATTTTTCATAAGTCCCAATTTTATATGAAGTGGCGGTAGTAAAATCTTTTCTGGGGCAACTAATGGCGCGCTGGTCACATTTTTCTTTCCTGGCTCAAAAGACTCTCTCGGTGGCCAAATTTTCTTTCTGTAGTGATCCGATCGTGCTCGACTGTCCCATTCGCAGAGGAAGCAGCAGTATTTGGTATAACCTAGCTGCATTCCAAGCAAGATCGCCACAACTTTTAAATCCCCACAAATTTGCCATTTATATCTTTCATATTGTATGGTCTCAAGTAACAATTTCAAATTGCTATATGTTTCTTTCATATGGACTGCATGACCAATTGGGACTGAAGGCAATTTGTTTCCATTATGGAGTAACACAGCTTTAAGACTTACTTTTGAGGAATCAATGAAAAGTCTCCAGTCTTTTGGATCATAGTCCAGATTTAAAGCTGCCATTAATCCCTCAATGTCCCTACAGGCTACCAAATTGTTATCCATGTTAAAAAATGGTGTTAGGTTTTTCTGACGGCTTCGGTACACAGAAACTTTTACTTCATCTTCAAGTAAATTCCATTGTTGCAATCGAGAGGCCAATAGTTCTGCTTTTGTCTTGGGCAGTTCCAAATCCCTTATAAGGTCACTTAATTCACTTTGACTTATTTTGTGAGGCTTTTTACTTGGAAGTTCACAGACAAAATCGGAGTCTTGCGAGGTTGATGGGCCGGCGACATTTTCCGGTACACTACCGTTTGAATCCTCTTGATCATCATCAGAATGAAGGGTATATTCCTGAGGTGGATTAGGTATAGGCAACTCGTCACTATGAGGCACCGGGCGTATGGCGGATTGTAAATTTGGATACTGTATCGCAGACCTTTTTTTCTCTGAAAAGCCTTTTTTGATGGGAGGTGTCAAACAAAAGTAACAGTCAGTAACGTGGTCTTTCGGTTCTCGCCAGATCATAGGAACAGCGAAGGGCATCTTACGGTTTTTTCCACTTAGCCAGCCGCGAATGTTGGACGCACATTTGTAGCAGCAGATATGGGGAGCCCAATTTTTATCCTGGTCTCCAACTTTGCAGCCAAAATACAAGTGGTAAGCCTTTTTTATTAAAGGGCTAAGCGTACGTTTTTGTTTCACAAAAGTCATTTCACCACATATATAACAAAAATGATCCGGCTTATTTACACAAACTCGCGACATGTTGCTCAAAACTCTCTAATTTCTCAAATACGAACAGCTCTCGATCAACTGGTGGTTGAAATACAACTAACTAACAATTTAGGATTTATATTATATGTATTTAAACCCCTTATAAAGTACACCTGTTATAATAAATCCAGGTATTTCTCATTTAATGGTGAAATTTTCCCATATATTAAGGGCAGGTAGGTAAATTATCATAATTGGGATGGATCTATAAAACCGGAGCCAACTGAGCCTTTTGCAAGACAGATTGTTAATTAGTATAATAAAATAAGTAAGATTTTGCTATTTTGGTCTCGGAAACATTTTTGCTGTTCCCCAGTGTTATCATGTAAAAGTTAAATGGTCAAAATATTTGCTTGCCTGAGCTAACGCGCTAACAATTTAAATGCAAATATCTCCGAAAGGGTAACTCTGGGCGACCTGAACTTAATATAACTTTTTTACGTAATAAATATGAGAAACTTATTATTTTTATTAAAAACTTAAATACACTGAGGAACAAAAAAGTTATGAAATCAATTTCTCGTCCTAAAGAAATCATAATTGCCAAATTTTGTAAAAAAAAGTTTGTTTCTCTCAAAGTTATTCGGGAAAAATTAAAATTAAGTTTAAACTTTAACACCTTATATGTATCTTAGTTAATATCAACTTTCGGATATAGGTAAGTATAATTGAATCCGAATATTTTTGTGTAAGGAGTCTTTCGTTCCTCCATGTACCATTAATTAGCAGACAACCTGTATATATATATTACGTAACAGTTCCATAAATCACAATACCCGTCATACGCCAAAGCCGCCAATGGTTCCAATAGATTTTATGCAAAATCGGCTGTGAATTCCATCGGATCGCCTTGACAACTTAAATATCAACAAATTATCGTCAACATATTTAATTTGGATATTTTTGGATACAGTGACTACGATATTCAGATTGAGAGAACGCCACGGGAAATTATATTAGAATCAGCAGCAAATAATTGATTACTAGAAAACTCCAGGGAGTGGCACGAAAAAGTGTATCAAAAATGTATTGACAGGTATAATGTGAGTACCGACTCAAAATATTTTATTAGCATATTTCGATAATTTAACATAGAAGTAAATATGAAGTCGTAGAGAAAGTATAGTACAAAATTCGAGACGTAAGCCTATTACACACTCTTTCGAAGTTTCGAAATTGTGTATAATAGGCGTCTTACTTTGTATGTAATATATTATTAATTGGCCGGTATTATAACATCGGTTCTATGTGAATTTAAGAGTAAAGGACACTAACTGATGGAACTCAAGTATTATTCTTCCAAAGTCTTCAATGTTTATTTAGAGTACTTCAAATTCTGGAAGAATTATTTTATTTGACCAGAAGTAACTAGTCCCTAAAGAAGAAAATGATCGGAACTGCGTAACATTCCTATGAATGGAAGATAAATAATTACCATTCTAAATTGTTCATATTCATATTCTACTAACTACACTAATTATATACAATTTTTATACAGCGCTAAATTTACTACTCTTTTTAAATTAAACTCTTTGTTTTAATTTTCAAAGATAACGTTGATAAGCGTTTTTCGTTCCCTTTTGTTATTATAAGCAGAGCGGGAAGTGATTCATGACCATGACAAAATTTATGGCCATTTCGGGGTCTAACATAATTTATCTGGCAAAGAGATTAGTTGAATAAAGTGCGAGACAACGGCTGGACCCTTCACTCAGCCCTTTACATCTTAAAACACGTGTTGCAACTTGTTCCGTTAATATTAAAATATAATATAGCATGGTTAGTATAACGATAAATATTAACTGTTAGTACAAAATGTATACTCCATTTAGAAATTATTCGCAATCTTTAGGACATTTTCATACAGTGCGATCGCGATGAGATTTTCCGGTTGTGATATTTCGCCGGGATATCGTGAACAGTCAAATTTACGAGAAGTTTCACACAATGCCGAAGCGACAAAAAAAATAGTAAAACATTAATAATTAATTTAATATCTGCTAACGTAATTTTAGACCTTTTAAATATATCAAACATGCTTTATATGACACGATATACGAAATCTGCCAAGAATCTTACATATAGGGTGGCCAATTAGTGCGACAAAGCTCAATATCTCTTCTGCCGCTAAGGATAGCGCCGGAAAACTTTTTTCACAAAAGTTATTAAGCGTTAAGAGGTGCAGCTTTTAAAAGTATTTTCGGCCATACAGGGTGCTCCAAAAGGGCGGTGTTATAAAAGTCTCATATTTTTTAAATGGGACATTATGTATATTTTTACATATTTGAATTCACCGTAAAATTCTGTACATAGCACCGTAATTATTTGTACACATTTTTGCAACGTGGAAAAAATGAATGGAAAATTCCTAAAATTGGTGCAAAAACACATTTCAATGAAATGTGTAATATTTCTTAACTTATAATAATTTTAAATAAAATATTTTTATGTCGGAAAGAAGAATGTTGACAGAAGTCCCCTATGATAACACATATCAATATTTTTATACAGGATATTTTCTATGGATGTGCCCACATTTTTTAAATGAAACACCATGATTACTGCATCTTGTAGATATTTTAATCCTCTCTAATTTTTATTAAGGTCTTTCTATGCCTATTTCAACCAATCTTGGTGGTATTTCAATTTTTATTTAAACTCGAGCAAAAAAAAAATGGATGTATTTTACCATTCCTTTTTCTAGTCACCTATGACAAAATAAAAACAAAATGTTGTAATTTAAAAAAAAATATTTATTCATACGGGAGGATACGATACAAAAATATTTTAGCGATTCAAGCTTCTGGACAATTTCTAAAGTAAATTATTACCTAATTATTTGTTCAAATAGTGACCCCCATTAACTTGAACACATAATTCAATACGTTTTTTAAAAGAATAAGTCATGTTTCTACACATTTTCAACTATTTTCAAAGTATTACTCGGCAAATGTCTAGAAATATGACTCGTCCTTTTGAAAAACGTATTGAATAATATGTTAAAGTTAATGGGGGTCACTATGAACAAATAATTAGGCAATACTTTAAAAACAGTTCCAAATGTGTAGAAACATGACCCATTCTTTTGAAAAACGTATTGAATTATGTGTTCAAGTTAATGGGGGTCACTATAAATGAACAAATAATTAGGTAATAATTTACTTTAGAAATTGTCCACACGCTTGAATCGCTAAAATATATTTGTGTCGTATCCTCCCGTATGAATAAATATATTTTTTTTTAATTACAACATTTTGTTTTTATTTTGTCATAGGTGACTAGAAAAATGACAATGGTAAAATTTTTTATTTTTTTTTTTACATTGTATAGGTGTTTTTTTTAATTTTTTTATTAAAACTAATGTATATGTAAAATTCCAGATGGTCCTAGTTCTATAGGCATGTATGTATGAGCACCTAAGTGATTGAACACTTGTATTGTGCTTAAATACTTCCACTTTTTCTGCTCGAGTTTAAATAAAAATTGAAATACCACCAAGATTGGTAGAGATAGGCATAGAAAGACCTTAATAAAAATTAGAGAGGATTAAAATATCTACAAGATAAAGTAATCATATACAGGGTGTTTCATTTAAAAAACTTACGAAACTCAGGTTTCAAGTTCGTAATGTTGGCATATCCATAGAAAATACCCTGTATAAAAATATTGATATGTGTTATCATAGGGGACTTCTGTCAACATTCCTCTTTTCGACATAAAAATATTTTATTTCAAGTTATTATAAGTTAAGAAATATTACACATTTCCTTGAACCATGTTTTTGCACAAATTTTAGGAATTTTCCAATCTATTTGGCAACGTTGCAAAAATGTGTACAAATAATTACGGTGCTATGTACAGAATTTACCGATGAATTCAAATATGTAAAAATATACATAGTGTCCCATTTAAAAAATATAAAATTTTTATCACACCGCCCTTTGGAGCACCCTGTATGGTCGAAAATGATTTTAAAAGCTGCACCTTTTAACGCTTAATAATTTTCGTAAAAAAAAGTTTTCCGCTATCCCTAGCGGTAAAAGAGATATTGAGCTTTGTCGCACTAATTGGCCACCCTGTATAATCCAAAAATAAAGAAACTGTCATTTTATTGATTCTATTTACTTGCTTGTTTCAAAGTTTAATGAAAATCTTAAGATTATTCGAATACCATCGAAAAGTTGTTTGAAAACTATTTTATAAAAAAAGATCTTAGTGATTTTAACCTAGAGTGCACCTGCACATTGTCACCCATAGTTCTGAGAGGTTGCCGAGAATGCCGATAGTTTATAAATTAAATAATTATTCAACACTTTTCAACTGTTGTCGTCTGTTCAGATAAACAATACTTTAATGTACCTATTAGACATTATCTGAATTACTTTCTTCAACTTTATGTTATAGTACTTTTTATTTAATTTAACCAATACCTACGTCCCTTAAATTTAAATCGTTTATTTTCCTGGAAAAATAATTTTGATAAGCCTTTTCTTCTTTTATTATTATAAGCAAAACGGAAAGTGATTCATGACCGTGACATAATTTATGGTCCTTTCAGGGTATCCCATAATTTATCCGGGAGAGAGATTAGCTGGATAAAGTGCCAGACAGCGACTGAACCCTTCACTCAGCCCTTTGCATCCTCTAAACACGTGTTGCAACTTGTTTCGTCAAGATTAAAGCCAAACCACAAGACGGCTACTTTGCTAGTGTAGCGATAAACAGTTATTACTACATGCATCTTGCGTTGATCGTTTGGTTTAAGTTTGCCTAAAATAACTCAAGCCTTTGTTAAGAAGGTGTGTGTGTGTGTGTCTGTTGTTCTAATAAAGTTACGTGACAAAACATGTCCGAGTATAATGAAACTTACTGGCATTTGGTTTGATCCACAATTATAAGGTTCGGTTATATACAGGGAATTCGTTTATTATATTTAAACGGGAGAGAATTCTAGAAAAACAGTACACACTTTTTTTTTAAATCGACCGTCTGGACACGGAACTCTAGACGCTCCACCATCCGTTGAAAATCATTTGTTTTTGATAGTTTATTCAACGAATTAATGTCCATCCAGGCTGAGAACGTCTTGCATCGTTTTGTGTCGCGCCATGGTGTTCATTCAGAGGAAAGAACAAATAAGTAGGAATTCACCCTGTAAACACAGGACGATACCTCTAGAGAATTCCATCATTTATATTTCGAGTTACAAGAACATCCTGATCTATTTTTCAGCTACATGAGAATATCCATTGCAATATTTGATTACTTACTTAGATTAGGTTCAAAAAGCTTCACGAATTACTAGAAAAATTGTTATATTTCACCTGCAGAAAGGCTGGTTATTACAATCAGTTTAGAAAGTAAATAAATATTATAGATATATTTATGGTAACTAACTAAAACAAATTCAGTGCTTCTAATTCTAAACTTAAATTATGAGTAATAATATTAGAATATATTATTGTTGTTGTTCATTTGGTTGCAGTTATTGATTTGGTTCGACGTCCTCTTCCACATCCCATTGGCTTCTTCGGATGAACGTAGACTGGCGTTGCATAGGATAACAAAATAAAATATTAAACTTGTAAGCTGGGAGTATTACTCATACTCATACTCGAAATGAGAACCACCTTTTCTAATACAACTAGACATATTCGTCGCATATCTGTAGTGGTTACGCCTAGCCTCATTTCCGCCTTCAATATTTCTACTACCCCATTAATTTTTAGAATAAGATGGTTTCCATCTCGAATTTTCTCATTGTTTACCAGTTCCTTTATTCGTCCCCAGATTTGATAGCCGACGGGGTGCAGGTCTGGAGATCTCGCTCACAGTAATATCGAGGCATTTCTCAATATCCATGTTTCAGGAAATTGATTATTTAGAAACTCACAACGAACAAACCTTGTCATAGACAGGACTTCTGTCGTTTTGGTATATGATTTGCCCTCTTACATCCAATAGCACTTCATCCAAAATATCAGGTAATTTATTTATTTAAAATTCTAAATAATTTTCACCATTTATATTGCCAGGAAAAAATATGGACCCGTGAAAACTCTACCTACCTCTACCTGAACAAATATGGACCCGTGAAAACTCTACCTACCTCTACCTGAACAAAGTTTCTGTTTTCATATGTGGGTTTCCTGTTGCCCAATAATGCAAGTTATGACAAGAAATGGTTTTTCGAACTGGGTCACCTTCCTCCTCACAAACCTCTTGCACGGGGGTATAATGAAATGGATCCAGTTTCTTAGAGTGAATAACTGACCACATTGTCCATGTAGATAGATTTAGTTATTCGCCTATTTTACTGGTACCCACAGTATGCTTTGCTTGACAAATATCCAAAGTTTGCAGATCTACTTCAGCGTGATGTTGTTGGTTGTTTGCTCTAGGGCCTGTGTGATGTAAATTACCACTTTCGTTTATATATATATATATCCGGTTTCATAGCGTTCTACGCCTTCCGGTTCCCAGTTTCCATGCTTGTCGGTTTTCCCATTCTCTTGGCTGTAAGTTTCGCTCTGACATGGCTCTGCGTATTCCATCTATCCAGGTTGACTTCGGTCTTCCCCTACTTCTTCTCTCTGTTGGAGTCCAGTTTAGTATTTGTTTGGGGATCCGCTCATCGCCCATCCTTTCTACGTGTCCGTACCAAATCAGTTGTCGCTGGTCAATGTCATCTAGTATTGTCTTCTGCACGTCCATCATTTCTCGAATTTGATTATTGTTTATTCGATCCATTCTAGATTTACCGGCAGCTCTGCGCCAGAAGTCCATCTCCAGAACCAGCAGTCTACGTTCTAAGCCTTTGTTCATCTGCCAGGTTTCGCATCCATATAATACAATACTCTTAAAAACCGTGTCATACAACAGTTTTTTCCTTTCTTTGGAAATTTGGCTTGACCATAGTATTGAATTTAAGCATCCAATTACTTTTTTCCCTTTCGTTATTCGATCTTCTACTTCTTTTAGTGTCCGGCCCGTTTTTTCAATTTTAGTTCCCAGATACGTATATTCATCACATGGCGTTATAGAGATGCTGCGATCGATTTCCAGGTCTTGTGATTCTCCGCCAACGCATAAGTATTTCGTCTTACTAAAATTTACCATCAAACCCCATTCACCGTACTCCTTTAGCAACCTTCTAGTCATAAATTCTAGATCTTTGTCTTGAGCTATTACAACCTGGTCATCTGCAAAATGAAGCGTGTACAAGTTCCTGTCATTTCCGAGTTCCATTCCCATTCTGTGACATGATCTTCTCCATTTTACCAGCACTTGGTTAAGGTATATCTTAAAGAGAGTTGGAGACAGACAGCACCCCTGTCGAAGGCCCTTTGACACCGGAAAGGGTTGCGACAAATTGTTACCCGTCTTTATCCGAGAGCCGGCTTGGTCGTAGAGTTGTTTTATGGCCGATATTATTTTCTCGTTTATTGTGGAATGTTCTAGTACCTGCCATAATTTCTTTATAGGGACAGTATCATATGCCTTTGTAAGGTCGACAAATAATAGATGGGCCTCTCTTTTCCGGGCGACCTTCTTCTCGTTCAACTGCACTAAGGTGAATATGTGGTCAATGAAGGATCGTCCGGCTCGTTTATATGTATTATATATATTAGAGAACACGGTCACTTGGAGTACTCTTCTTTGAGGAAATCTATCACGATATAATCGTTGACCAGCAACTGCGTTGCCGTCGGGTCTAAGGTACATAAAGATTATATCAGTATATTCAAGATTCCACAAAGCAGCTATTATACAAAATTGAAGTGATGGGATGTGATATGCTAATAAACAGGGTAAATATAAGTTCAGTTTTTGCGGATATTTAAACTATTATTTTATAATAAACTTTATTTTATTACTTATAATGTTAAATTTGGATATTACAGTAATTAATTTTGTAAATTCTACTGAGCTACAAAAGTATTTTATTACATTATATATCTAACGTCGATGAAATACGTATTTAACTTTATAGGAACAAAAATTATACAATCAGATAAAATGTTTCCGAAACTATTATTACAACTTTTATTCACCTAATTCGGTAAAATTCGGAAAAACGATGCTGCGTAACACTTTGTTTAATAGCATATACGCGATCGCGACCGTGACTGCGATGGCAATCGCAATGACGTTTGCGATAGCACAGGAAAGCGAACAGATATACGCGAGCACTACCGCGGTGGCGATTGTGATACAGTCGCATCAGAGAATCAAAAATGGATTGGAGATTGATAGAACTGCTTTTTGCAATATTATTGGACGAAGAAGACCACAACTTACTTGCAGAACTATTTTCTTCGCATTCCACTGTAGATTTCCAGGGAAGAACACCACCCGACATTCCTGCAATCCTGAGAGGACTCGACGTCAAAAAAGTTACTGGTCCAGACGAAATTCCTATTATAGTTCTCAAGACATGCGCCGATGAACTAACACCAGTATTTTGTAGACTTTTCAACTTATCCTACAAAAAAGGAATATTTCCATCTTGCTGGAAGACGGCGCGAGTCCAGCCTATTCCAAAGAGAGGTAACAGAACCCTTCCTAACAACTATCGACCAGTCGCATTGCTTTCAGTTATATCAAAAGTAATGGAGAAAGCTATTAACCAACATCTTCTAAAGTACCTGGAAGGCTTCAACATCATCAGCGATCATCAATATGGTTTTCGGAAGTCCAGATCAACTGGAGATCTTCTAGCCTATGTCACCCATATTTGGAACAACGCAATCGAACATCATGGGGAGTCTCGGGTTGTTGCGCTGGATATTTCTAAAGCTTTTGATCATGTTTGGCATGAGGGGCTTCTAAGTAAACTGCGATCCTATGGTATGCCCAATCGATTCTGTGCATGGTTGTCTAGCTTTTTTAAGGACCGCTCTCTGCAAGTGGCGATTGACGGATTTCTCTCAGACACCTTAACCATCAATGCCGGTGTTCCTCAAGGGTCCATATTGTCTCCCACTCTCTTCTTACTCTACATTAACGACCTTCTAGTGAAAACTAAAAATCCTATATTTAGTGTTGCTGACGATAGCACACTTATCTCATCTTTCTCTTTGAATGCGTAAGCATCGGCTGCCGACGCACATCTTCGCAGACAGCATGAAGTATCACGCCTCAACAAAGACCTGGAAGAAATTTAGGCTTGGGGTGACAGTAACCAAGTCGAATTTAACGCTAAAAAAACCCAGGCAGCAGTTTTCTCTAAAAAGGTTGACATTACAGAACCGGAAATAGTCATGGCCGGACACGCAATCCCACTGGCTTCATCTATTAATTTGCTGGGTGTCAATCTGGGAGGAAATATGTCTTGGCATAACCACGTTGTGGCAATCGCCAAGATAGCTTCTCAGAAGCTTGGCGTACTCTTCCGAACCAGAAAGTTGTACACACCTCAACAACTTTTGACACTATACAAAGCCCAGATTCGACCATCACTAGAATACTGCTCTCATGTCTGGAGCTCTGCACCCAAACATACTCTTCGGCTACTAGATTCCATCGAAAGGAGGGCTATTCGTCTGATCGGAGACCACGAGCTGACGAAGAACCTCGACAGCCTAGAACATCGCAGACAGGTTGGGGATTTGACTCTCTTTTACAGATATTTTCATGGAAGGTGCTCAGCTGACCTTGCCCTCTTAATTCCGCCCAGAGCGACGAATAGCAGAAATACACGACGAACCACTGCCGCCCATCCATATGTGGTTCAGCTTAGTACTCCTCGAACTTCACTATTTAAGAATTCTTTCATCTGGAGGACTTCATCCTTGTGGAACGATCTTCCCGAGGTCGTTTTTCCCAACGAATATAACCTCCAACGATTCAAAACCAACGTGAATCGCTTTTTGCGCACATGCACCACTCCCAGAGTGCCCTAAAGGATTTTTCCTATAGTGCTTGTGTTTGACCATATAAAAAAAAAAAAAAAAAAACAATAATAAAATGCAAAGGAAAGTAGAGCCAGTAATAATTATTACGTTTTATGAAAAAGTGTTTCTGTTAATCATATTTTGAAATTATTGAAAAAAGACAGAAGGAATATTTGGTACATGAAATTAACAAAAACGAGCGAAGTTTTTAACACTGATCGCCATCGCAGCCGTGGTGGCGATCGCGTATGTGTTCCACGCTTAATGCCTTTAAATCGCCTCCATACTACCTTACTATTGTTAAATAGAATTTATCGATGTCATTTTTTACTTTGGCAGACACGATTTGGATAACTCTGTATCTGAATATTTATCGGCTATAAAATATTTATATTGCGTAAAGTATCGTCTATCTAATTGTATTCAGTTTACACATTAGTTAGAAGTCATTTATCATCTTTCCTGTTTGAACCATTATGTTATTTTTTATATTTTTAACATTACTCATCATTAAAGTACAATGGTGTTTCGTCGTTTTTGTGGCCCGACGAGGTTCTACTTTTTACAGTTCTCGTTTTTGCAAGAAAAAGATACGGGTCGGACTTTTCCACCCAATACCGAAATAAAATGCCACCAAAATAACGGAGAAGAGAGGAAAAGAATAAAATCTTGTGAGTCCTAATTAATCATAAAATGGTCTTAAAGAAATATGTCATTGCATACATATAGTTGTAAATTAGTGTACAATTTGTTATGGCTGGACTATAAATAGATATTTAATTTTTATCTAACAATTTATTTACTTGTAATACCTTAGAGAAGGATGATATAAATATCATCATAATATCATAGGAACTATTGGCGGGTGATAAAGTTTATGATGCCCGGTAATTATTATTAAAGAAAATATTGACACAAATTTGTATTTATTTTTCTAGTTATTTTTACATAAAATTATTCTATTTTTCTTATGTTAAATGTACAATTTTTTAATTTTCCTGGGAAAGAAGCTGAACCAACTATGAAATTTTGTGACTCCATTGCTGAGTTTTTCGACGTGATGCTTTCCTCTATATAACTCTCCGCTACGCTAGTACTCTTCCACTTTCCGTGTAGTTTAAGGGTTACTAGGGAAGTATATTTTTGGCGTTTTCTAAATTAAGAAATTTTGCTATGATTGAAGGAACATGTCCTATCTAAAGGCACAGCTATGCATTTACCTTTTCGGTATCTAAGGAAAAATCTGCGTTGTTTAATTCCTTTTGGCCTAATGCAAGGTACTGTCTAACCAATTTTAAGGCATCTGTTTGGTCTCCTTCGATTATAGTAAAATTTTTTGGCGTAACAGTTTTAGATTCAGATACCTTGATAAGCATAATATCATCAATGGTCATTTTTGCCATCTGATCCTATCTTAGGCCGCCAATAACTCCTATTACCAGTACCAGGTTATGCAGCAAAAAGGTATCATTGGACGAATTTTTAATAAAAACTAAAACTTTTAACTTTTAGGAAGATATCCCTTTGATTTCACTTTTAAAAATGCTATTAATTAACAATTTCTTGAAATATTAATGTTTCTTTACTACAAGTTCAGACTTCACTTGGGAATATTTTGTCCAAAGGCTATTTGGGATATATTTTTTCGACTAAAATAAAGTAAAAAATAATTAAAAATTGTTATTATCAATGAGCAAAAGGGTTACATACCGATTGCTGAAAGTAAGCCGTCAGTACTCTTTCAGTAATCACCGTAATTTGATTTTTTTACTTTCCATTGTAGAAAATTTTAATACTCCACGTTTTCCTTAGCTTTTTCAGCATTTTATAAAATATTTTCGTTTATAAAACGTAAAAGACGCTTAAAATAAGCAACCCTTAGTAACCATCAAACAAAAACATAGCAGAGTACGACAGCAAACAAACTTAACAGTTTGCAGAGGCTGGCCTGCCTGTGTATCAGTGGGGCGATGAAAAGTACCCCCACTGCAGCAATGGAAGTCATACTGGGACTAATACCTCTAGACATCCACATCAGAATGGAGGCTATTTGCAGCGCCCCAAGGATGATCACAAATGGGGAATGGGCACAACACCCCGTAAAAATGAGCTCTTGGATATGCAATCTGATCGTATGAAAGCAACATACGATTTCACAAAGCCTTTCAAGATTGACTGGAACTTTGATAAATGGACAAACAGTGCATCCTCGTCGCTTGACAAGGGTCTAGTTTGGTACATCGATGGATCAAAAACCGCCAACGGCGTGGGCGCAGGTATATTTGGGGAAAGGCCCGGGATGGACATAAGCATTCCTCTGGGGACCTACGCCACAGTATACCAAGCGGAAGTTCATGCTATACAAGCATGTGTACTACAAAATCTTGAAAAGGGCTACCACTACCAAAAGATTTACATCCTTTCGGACAGCCAAGTTGCTCTTAAGGCTCTGAACTCCAATCGGTTTACTTCAAAACTTACACTGAAGTGTCTGATACCAACCTAAAAGTACTGGCGGCCAGGGGGAACAAGGTGGAACTCTTGTGGGTCCCTGGTCACTCCGGGATATTACGAAATGAAAAAGCGGATGAACTAGCGAGAGCCGGATCTGCCCAAAGTCTCAGGGGCCCTGAACCGGCCTTTGGAATATCAAAACAGGCAACAAAAACAACATTAGATGGTCGAAAAAACAACACCTATCTCGATGGCAAGAGTTACCTGATCTAATACACGCACGGGCCGTAATGGGAAAACCATCGAAAATACTATCGAATTGGATGCTAACACTGACGCGGCCCCAGTTGAAACAAGTGATGGGTCTGCTAACAGGTCACTGCCACTTGCGAAAATACCTTCAACGGATAGGGATGAACAACGGATCCATTGAATGTAGACTCTGCGGCGAAGAGGATGAAACCGACCCCCGCCTTTAACCAGCCAACCAACCAACCAACCGTCAAACTTATTCTATGACAACCGATCAAGGCTCACTAAATACTAAAAATTAGTGAAAATAGTTAAAAAAAACGCAGAAATTCGACTATTTATATTTTAAATAGATGAAAAATAAAGTATTGTATACTATACACCACAGGCATTACTAGACTATAATTCCCATCAAACCAAAACTGTCCCTAAGGCCAAATGCCCTCGGGCTAGTTGCTTCCACCTTGCGGGCATTATAGTCTACCTAATGCCCTTGATACATAAATAACTATTATAACTGTACCTTAAAATGTCATTCATAATGACTTTTGATAATGAATAAGCAGTTTTTTTCTTGGTAGGTATGAAAAAGTTATTGAGTAAGTTTAAAAAGTTAATTGTTTCGTGTTTTTTGAAAAAATTTTGACATTGACTGTCACATTGTATTATAATCGGTATGAACAAGCGTTCAATAATTTCTTTACGCAAATGGACGAAAACAAGAAAAGTTATGTTTCTAAAGATGTTCTTACTGAAGCTGAGACAGCCGCGAAGCAAAAGCTTTCTGAAAAATGTCTTACTTCCTACGATAAAGAGTTCCAAGTTTTTGAAGAGTGGATGAATTCAAGAAAGGTATCAATGAAAATGTCTGGCTGGATTATTTTCTACATCTACAGAAATAATTGAAGATTTCACAATATGAAGTTAATCTTAAACTATTTAACTTTCATTTAATATTAATGTTACTTAAATAATACTCATGTATAATATTAATAAATAACGATTCAAAAAATTAAATAAAATTACACTTACTTATGACTTATAACTCACCTAACTAGCAGCGTTGAATAAAATAGATTTAGGAGTACTTACTGCTTAATTTGTGTATTTTTTTATATTAATTATTATTATTATTAGTATTCCCAACCATCTACCTATAAATTAGTTCTTTTGGTTAATGTGTTGTGTGTTGTGTCTCAGTTTCGATGTTATCTACTAAAAAAAATTATATTATATCATCATAAACGTTAAGGACACTAAACGAGCTAAGAAACGTGTTAATGACTTTGAAGGTAGAGGAACAAGTTTATATGTTACCGTAAAACCCCGATTTCAGTTAAGACCTAGTGAAGACTAATTTTAGTTTTGAACAAACCCGGACAAACCATAGTAGCCCATCTTGTCTTCTCGGGCAAGGGAATCGGTAATCTTGAATCTCTTCTAGGACAATGTTAACAGATTTGACTTAGTAGAAACTAGGTTTAACTAGTAGAAGCCGTTTTCAAACAAGCGAGCATGAAGTTTTTAATTTTAACTATGATTATAAACTAGTTAGAAGTCTGACTAAGGAGGGTGATTAGAATTAGTTTTTAGGAATATCGGGTTTTAATTGAAGTGGGGTTTTTATAGTAACATGCATATGTACTGAATGTAAAATACCTGTTTACAAAATTTTGTTTGCTCTTTCCAGGATATATTGATTTGCATAATGGGTAAGTGGAAATTCACAAAAAGACTTATTAAAATATTATAATATTTTTACACTTTTTTTTATGATCAAACACAAGCACTATAGGAAAAATCCTTTAGGGCACTCTGGGAGTGGTACGTGTGCGAATAAAGCGATTCACATTGGTTTTGAATCGGAGGTTATATTCGTTGGGAAGAACGATCGCTGGAAGGTCGTTCCATAAGGATGAAGTCCTCCAGATGAAAGATTTCTTAAATAATGAAGTTCGAAGACTACTAAGCTTAACCCCATATGGATGGGCGGCAGTCGTTCGTTCCTATTTTATATTTCTGCTGTTTGCCGCTCTGGGCGGAATTGAGAGGGCAATGTCAGCCGAGCACTTTCCATGAAAATATCTGTAAAAGAGAGTCAAATCCCAAACCTATCTTCGACGTTCTAGGCTGTCGAGGTCAGCTCGTGGTCTCCAATCAGACGACTGGCCCTCCTTTCGATGGAATTCAGTAGCCGAAGAGTATGTCACTCTAGTGATGGTCGATCTGGGCTTTGTATAGTGTCAAAAGTTGTTGAGGTGTTTACAACTTTTTGGTTCGGAAGAGTACATCAAGTTTCTGAGAAGCTATGTTGGCTATTGCCACAACGTAGTTATGCCAAGACATATTTCCTCCCAGATTGACACCCAGCAAATTAATAGATGAAGCCAGTGGGACTGCGTGTCCTGTGTCCAATACCGTTCTGTAATGTTAACCTTTTTAGAGAACACTGCTACCTGTTTTCTTTAGCGTTAAATTTGACTTGATTACTGCCACCCCAAGCCAAACTTTCTTCCAGGTCTTTGTTAAGGCGTGATACTTTATGCCGTCTGCGAAGATATGCACCGGCAGCCGATGTTTGTGCATTCAAAGAAAAAGATGAGATAAATGTGCTATCGCAGCAAAGCTAAATATCGGATTTTTAGTTTCCACTAGAAGGTCGTTAATGTAAGTAAGAAGAGGCAGAAAAGAGCACTCCTAAAGAGCAGCTAGTTTTTCCACTAAAAGGCAGTGAATGATTCTTAAATGAATTGAAGTGATGAAGAAGTTTTTAAGGCCTTTCCATAATAACATTATTTAGTTTTAAAAAAATTTCCATTAGTAAAAGAAATTCACAAAAATATAAAAATTTTCAAAACGTTGCAGTTGATTTTAATTTGTTTCGTGGCGCTTTTTTATTTTCAGATGTCTGGCTTCCCGAGGGTTTGTTTTTGTTTTTCAATTTTACGGGCAAAAATCATAAATTTCAAAATATAACGTAGAATACGGATTTTATTTATATTTTGTTTGTTTTGGGTTAAACTCGTCACATTTACAAATTTCCAGATAAATGAACCAGCAAACAAAACCAAGAGAATTTTAGTATATTGTTTCCTTGGTACAATAAGACGATGTATCGGGATTTTTGATGCATAAAATTGCAAACAAATATGTACCTACTTAACAATTTTAAAAATGTATTTGACGACTGACTATTAAACTATCGTATTTTTCTTATATCAGTACTTTGAATGAAATCAATTTTAATATGAATTAAATTTTGTTATTGACTGCATTTAGTTGGCTTTAAAAATTTAAGAAGCGATATATTTTTCCTAACGGCCCAAGACCCATGCAAATTGTGAAATACAAGATGATCTACTGACTATTCAGGCAGACTGAGTGATGCTTTTTTTAAATTTTTAATAGAGGCAGTAAATCAGCAGTAGCAACATTTTCTGGCGATCAACGTAGTGCTTGAATTCGTAAATAATTCTTTGATAAAGTCGAACGTTGTTCTTTCGTTAATAATAAACCACTTTTAATAATTTTAGTAAAGTAGAAAAATAATAAGCACATTTTCTGCCCACACTGAGTCACGCCAGTCGGCGCATGCCAAAATTCAAGCAGCGACATATTATTTCACATCGCGCCACAAGCATGAAAAATCATCAGTTTTTGACCACACATTGTCAAATTTACATGCATACCTCGATTTGTTCATGCATACTCGCAAGTACTTTTATTTATTATGCTTCAAGTGTTTTTTTGTGTGTATGAGTGTGCTTGTTAATTTTATATTTTTTTCCATGAGGGTGGTTGTATGAGCAGCCTAGTGGGATATCGCCACCATCTTTATATAATTTTTTCTGTCACATTCTTAACTACACTCGCCGGCATAATATTCCGCCACCCTGATATCTTTGTCAAGTTTGATGGTTTATAACTTTTTAATTTTTTATGCGATTTCTGCTGCGAACTGCAAAATTTTAAATAAAACGCTGACTTGAAGCATATTTTCATTAAGAAAAACAAACACTAGGTATGTATATCATAAAGTTAATTAACAAAAACAATTTTAATATTGTGCATTTCCTCCTCTCGCAGCAATGACAGCTTGCAGTCTTCGTGATATCGAACGAATAACGTTACTTATCATTTCTCGAGGGATAGCCTGATATTCTTCGGTCAGCGCCATTCGTAAGTCTTGCAAGGTTTATGGTTGTATAGGACGACGACAAACGGCCCTTTTAAGTTGATACCAAAGATGTTCGATTGGGTTGAGATCCGGGCTACATGCGGGCCATTCCAATCTTGGAAGTCCAACTTCATCCAGATATTCGCTCACTATATGTGTAACGTGAGGTTTAGCATTAGTTTATTATTTATTATTATTTATTAAAATTAATGTAAATTGGTCCCCAATGAAAGGATCAACTGGAACAACAACTTCATGGAGGATTTCTTCAATGTAACGGTGGGCGATTAGAGCTTAGAGGGGGGGGGGAATCGAAACACGTAAGAATGGAAGTGATGCTAAGCCTACTCTGCTCCATATGCTCACAAGCGACCTACTTTTATCTATCTGTTTATCATCATTTAAATGTCAATATCAGACAGAACGTAGAGTTAATATGAAATGTCAAAAAGTGAGTGTTTATGCAGGCGACTTGATCCGGGTCATATTTGTCTCACTTTACTGAATGAGGGAAGGTTGCTGCAGACAGAGACACGCATAAAATGCGAACAGCACGAATTGTTAAATAATTTTACAAGTAAATTTTCTTCGTCTGGCATGGAATATAATCAAGCAACATATGAATGATATGTAAAGTGAATGAAAAAGGCGAAAGCGAAGCGTCCTGAAATTCTAAAATAATTTTTAATTTTCTAATCTTTTCACGAGAAACGTCGTTTCCTTCTTGGTGCAAGTGAGTAAGCACTGATAATAATTTCTTTTCATAAATCATATGGAGCCCAAAAATATGCTCGGACTTGAAGCCTGACATATTTGCTAGGACCTAGAGCCCAGTTGAAGATGGTAAAATATTTTATGTAAATTATGATTTACTTCCTATTTTTTAATAAAACTACTTCCAAGCTTAATTCTGAAGTTTAATTTTTCATTTGTAGTTACGTTACTAGTTCAATAAATGATAGAAGAGTGTGTAAGGATTATTTTAAAGTAATATTTACAGCTTAAGACATGTCAGAATCCTAATATTTGATTTTCACTACTTAGTAAATCAAATAAAAGGGGTTTGAATATTTTTTGTTAGGAGGTTTCCCTGCAGACAAAACATACTTTCCCCCCATTTTCGAGGTTGCTGAGCACGGTGGTGGTGTTGGATATCGCGTCCGACCCCTTCCAACCCCTCCACCGGCCAATACTCGCCTCTGGCAGGGGTGATTTTTTTAAGTATCAGCGCAACCCCAAAGAGAAATTCTGATGCCGCCGTCGGGATATATTTGCCGCTAAAAAATTCACCCCTTTCAGGGTCGAGTATTGGCTGGTGGAGCGGTTGGAAGGGGTCGGACGCGATATCCAACACCACCACCGTGCTCAGCATCCTCGAAAACGGGGGGAAAGTGTGTTTTTCGGCAGGGACATCTCTTGAAGCGCGTTTAAACCTCGGGGGGTGGTCGTTCTGAGGGGTAGCGCAACCCAAATGAGAAATTCCGAAGCCGCCATCGTGTTCATCATCCTCGAAAACGGGGGACTCTTGTTCCGGCTGAAAATATTTCGATTTTTCGGGCTTTTTTCCGACTCACAGACGCCACTACTATAATACAGAGTTACTTAACATTAAAAATACAAAATCATTAGATACATATGTCATACCATAGTGGAATGGATGGAATCAAATATTATATTACATAATATTTTACGTAATTAAAAAATATTACCGAATATGTGGTCTCGGAATGTAAATTTACATAAAAACATTAATATTTCACTATTATGTAAGCTATTTTAAACCGTAAATTGCAGTTACTTATGAACCCTCGTGATTTTGTAAAATACACAATATGTAATGTAAAGAATTTCTAGTATTTTATTTAAAAATATCCACTTAACTTTTCAAACTTCGTCGGTCGATGTTAAAACTTCCCGAGGCGCCGACATATTTCGAATTTTTAAGGCCGCCAAATAATTTTGGAATTTCCTGGGATCGTTTCCCGGTAAATTTAGTAAAAAAGAACTTATTAGGCGACGATTTATTAATCCTTTGAATATCTGTGTGTTACCATAGGCGTGCCAAACAAAAATTTATCAAGCGGGAAATAAATAGATCCACAGTATTGATTCCGCAGTTGGATTCTTCCTGATAATTCAAAACTATTTTTTTCCTCAAAATGTCCTTCTGACGGGTATTATTATTTAATTAGAGTTTTAATTATTAGAGAGTTAATGCTCTCATGTCTGGACCTCTGCACCCAAACATACTCTTCGGCTACTGGATTCTATCGAAAGGTGGGCCATTCGTCTGATTGGAGACCACAACCTCGACAGCCTAGGACATCGAAGACAGGTTGGGGATTTGACTCTCTTTTACAGATATTTTCATGGAAAGTGCTCGGCTGACCTTGCCCTCTTAATCCCGCCCAGAGCGGCGAATAGCAGAAATACACGACGAACCACTGTCGCCCATCCATATGTGGTTACGCTTAGTACTCTTCGAACATCATTATTTAAGAATTCTTTCATCTGGAGGACTTCGTCCTTATGTAACGACCTTCCCGAGGTCGTTTTTCCAAACGAATATAACCTCTAACGATTCAAAACCAACGTAAATTGCTTTTTGCGCACACGCGCCACTCCCGGTGTGCCCTAAAGGATTTTTCCTATAGTGCTTGTGTTTGATCATAAAAAAATATATATTAGTTTCCTTTTCTTTACATACGCTGGAAATATTTGCCACGATATCTTGTGCTTGCCTCAATATTTATTTCTAATTATGGTTGAACCCTAACTTATTGGTTGAAAAAAATTATCAGCAAACCGCCAACGCGCACCGGTATAATAAACAAACACAAACTTTTCTCCCCGCGTTTCACGCCACTGAAGTGACTTTGCATTTTAACGATGACAAACGAAGCTTCGGGCCTTTAAACCGACCCCCGCCTTTAACTAACCAACCAACCAAGCTGCGAAGAGCGGGACTACTTAACTTAACTTATATTTAAAATAATTAGGTTTTTATTTTAGGGTAAGATCGATAAAATATATTTAGTGTAATATCAATAAAATATAAAAAGTCTATACTTTTCAGGGGGTATTAATATCAAATACCAATGAATGGAAAAATTATTATTTCCCAGACCACCCGATGACACCTTAAACAATAAGGGGATATTTTTGTCTACACAGTAGCACTTCAAAATACTAATTCAGATTGAATGGTACTACCAAGAAAAGGAAGCATTTTCTATTGATAGGATGTCACCACCAGCAGACCTGTTTCGAACTTTTCTGCTCTCGTCAGTACAGGGTACGTTTCCAGACATATCATCAGAGAAGACTCTATACTTCAAGCTGTATTATCAACGGTAGTCGAGAAAATGCAACGCGTAATGCCATCTCTTAGCAGTCCCACACAATCTGAACATACCTTATTTGAATAAATCAAAAATCACAAGTCGATTTATTTTTCAGGTAGTAAAGTATGAAATACACAATAATATATTATTATTATGTATGGAAAAATTATTATTTCCCAGACCAACCGATGATATCTTATGCAATAAGGGCGTAGTTTGTCTACAGAAGTAGCACTTTAAAATACTAATTCAAATTGAATGGTCATATTAATGCAAAATGCTTCCTTTTCTTGGTAGTACCATTCAATCTGAATTAGTATTTTAAAGTGCTACTGTGTAGATAAAAATATGCCCTTATTGTTTAAGGTCGGATGGCCTGGGAAATAATTATTTTTCCATACATTGGTATTCCGTAAAATATATTTAATGATATACAGTGTGTACATAAAGTAAGGAACAAATTCATTATCTAGGAATCTAAAAATATTTCGGAAAAATCCTCGGACACGTGTATAATAATTTTTACTGGCGCATCTTTTCCCATACAAACTTAATATACAAGATGGCTCATGTAGTAGATATGACATTATCGACTATTTTTTTAAATGGGAACCCCTATATTTTAGTTCAGATCTGTAATCTCCAAGAACAGCTGATTTCAAAAACATAACACACTTAGGGCATAAAATTCATAGTTTCGTTACTACAGGGTAAAACAAATAATTTTATTTAAGATATTTTTTTTTGGCTTGGGAGGCATCAATTAATTACGTGAGGCGTTTTTAGCGATTTTTCAACCCCCTTCCCCCAATAAAAGATTTCGTGACATTTGGCTCAATCCCTTCCGCCATCACCCAATTTTACCTGAAAGCCTTACGTAATTAATGGACGCACCATCATTTGCTGTTACTTATGTTTTTTCTCAAGTAGGCTTATTTGCTGTTATGTAACTATGGTATTTAGATAATGTCATTGTCATTACATTGTATTTTTCTAGTAAGTTTATTAGAAGTAATAAATTTTATTTTAAAACATATTGAGTTACTATGCGTTTATCTTTAACACAAAGAATAGAAATTCTTATGATGATTGGATATGGTGATAGGATCCGTACTCAACAAGAAGTTTGCATTTTGTTTAACACTAAGTATCCAGCAAGACCAATTACTAGATCAACTGTGAGTAAACTTGAAATAAAATTTCGGGAAACGGGTTCAGTGGAAGATATTCCCAGAAAAGGCCGTCCAACTATTTCGGATGATAAGAAATTAGATATTTTATTGGCTATGGAAGAAGATCCCCACAACAGCGTCCGTCAGATTAGCATTGATCATGGGGCGGCTGCTATGACCGTTAATAACCTATTGACGGTAGAAAAATGGCACCCGTTTAAAATCCGATTGGTTCATGAGTTGAATGAAGATGATCCAGATCGTAGGATGGAGTTTTGTCAAATATTAATGGAAAGATGTAACTTAGATCCTTTGTTTGTTGAAAATATCCTATTTTCGGATGAATCTACCTTTAAATTAAATGGAGAAGTGAACCGGCAAAACTGTAGATACTGGGCAAAAGAAAATCCCAGGTGGATGCGTGAACACCATACTCAATATCCTCAAAAAATTAATGTTTGGGCTTATATTGTGAAAAACAAAATTATTGGGCCATATTTTTTTGACAACAATGTAAACGGGCTAAATTATCTTAATTTTCTTCAGAACTTTCTTATCCCTACGCTAGTTAACTTATACCCTAGTAGAAATAATCCAGGAATTCTAGATGACAATTTGTGGTACCAACAAGACGGCGCACCTCCACATTATGCAGCAGTAGTGCGCCATTACATAAACCAAGTTTTTCCGAACAAGTGGATTAGAAGACGTGGGCCTGTTGAATGGCCGCCTAGGTCTCCAGACCTTACACCACTGGACTTTTTCTTGTGGGGTCACCTGAAAAATGTTGTTTATAAAGACCTGCCAATATTGAAGATTTAAAAAATCGAATAACAACAGAATGCAGGAACATTTCAGAAGAAACCATAAGAAAAGGCCAACAAGAATTTATTGATCGCTTGGGGTACTGTCAGGCAGCAGAAGGAGGACAATTTCAACACTTAATTAAATAGCTTATTTAATTTTTTTACATTTTATTAAATTAAAAATATCTTAAATAAAATTATTTGTTTTACCCTGTAGTAACGAAACTATGAATTTTAGGCCCTAAGTGTGTTATGTTTTTGAAATCAGCTGTTCTTGGAGATTACAGATCTGAACTAAAATATAGGGGTTCCCATTTAAAAAAATCGTCGATAATGTCATATCTACTACATGAGCCCCCTTGTATATTAAGTTTGCATGGGAAAAAAATGCGCCATTAAAAATTATTATACACGTGTCCGAGGATTTTTCCGAAATATTTTTATATTCCTAGATAATGAATTTGTTCCTTACTTTATGTACACACTGTATGTTATGGAGCCTATAAAGAGGCGGTATAAAAGAAATCATCTTGTATTTGTTAACGTTTCAGTCAATTAAGACCTAATTATTTGTTGTTAGCTTAATGAAAGGTCATGGAAAAAGTTTGAATGGTTTCACCCCTTAGCAAAAATAGACCGCAGCTGTATTTTATTAATTTAAATATTATGGAAACTAGGACTTAATCCTTTTTACACAACTTCGCGTTTTTTTAAGTGAATTTGATAATGCTGTGCATAACATTATATTAATATTAATTATAGTACTGATAAATTTAGTTGTACATGGTGTCCCATTTTCGACACTTTTATAGAGTATCTCCGTTATTGTTAGTGCTATTAAAAAAGTAATGTAGGCGTCATGTGCTCTTTTTGGGTCAAACTTAAAATTGTAAAATCAAAATTCGAAAATTTTCGCTCGCTTAAGAGATATGTGGGAAAATCAACAAATTGACAATTTCTAAATTACCCTATATTTTCTTAGTTAAAAGAGACGGAAAAATGTTTTATACAGAAGTTTATGTATAATGATTATTGAATAATCTGCCGTTTTCAGAATAAGTATACTAGGTCAGGTAAGAAAGTTATCGGACCTAACCTCATTTTTTTTAAATGGAACACCCTGTATATTTTAATCTAAAAAGGATAGCATTTCAAACTCTCTTTTCAAATTTATAGCACACCATGGATGATAGATATCATATCAAATTTTTCAAAATGGTGATATGTCTTTTTCACAAATGAATATGTAAAAGTGAAATTGACGTTAAATGAAAATAACAACTAGAAAGTCAACATCAACGAATACTTATAACCAGGAAGAAGACAAACTGCCGTGTTAAATATTCGAAGCAGGCGATGATACGGCGACATCCATTATGCCTGGCGCGCACGTGCTTTTCAAATGTCACTTTTGTCCAAATTTGTATTACTGTCAATATTTTAAAGTGACATTTAAGCAAAGAAAACATCGAAACCCTTTCATTTGATTTACTAAGTAGAGAAAATCAAATATTAGGATTTTGACATAGGTTTTCAGCTGTAAATATCACTTTAAAATAATTGTCCTTACATACTTTTATATTATTATTGAACTAGTAACGAAACTAGAAATAAAGAATTCAGAGATTGAAGGTTGTAATTAGTTTTATTAAAAAATAGGAAACAAATCAAAATTTACATAAAATATTTTACCATCTCAAACTTCAAACAAATCAAGGTAAATACAATACTATATGTACAGCTACTAACCAAGTAAATATATGCACCATCATTATGATTATGGGCTTCCAATTTGTTTGTTTCGTAGCATACTCCTGGCAACATTAGTGATCGAAGTCCTCTTTAATGTTCAGTCATTATGGGATTCTCAATTAAACTATGAAAGGAAAGAATTATTATAATAATAGGGAGGTAAAGAAACTCACAGTCTGCTCCACTAGTTTAATAAAAAATTATAAAGTAATTTTATCCAAACATGTTTCGAAGACTCAAGTCTTCATCTTCAGTGGATTGTAAAAACATTAAACAAAGAAGGGTACCTTTGACATTGTAGTAACTAGTTTAGCAGGAAAGAAAAACCTTTTGATAAGTAACAAATTACAAATACCGATTAACGTAAAAAATAAAATAAATCTATGTATTCTAGGTAGAAAGAAGCATCATGTGAAATAATTCATTTAATAGAACAACATTTCACATGATGCTTCTTTCTACCTAGAATACATAGATTTATTTTATTTTTTACGTTAATCGGTATTTGTAATTTGTTACTTATCAAAAGGTTTTTCTTTCCTGCTAAACTAGTTACTACAATGTCAAAGGTACCCTTCTTTGTTTAATGTTTTTACAATCCACTGAAGATGAAGACTTGAGTCTTCGAAACATGTTTGGATAAAATTACTTTATAATTTTTTATTAAACTAGTGGAGCAGACTGTGAGTTTCTTTACCTCCCTATAACTTCACTCCACTTTGAGATGGACTACTTCAAAAAAAATTATAATAATATATTACCGGACTTCAAAATTCTGACTACGGGTTAATATAACTTATATAGCTGTAAATATTATGTTGTAGCTTTTGACTTTTAGATTGTAAAATTTAAGTAAAATTCTTTAAAAATGTGTTTGTTGCTAGTTTGCGTGAGAAGTTTGGGAGATAATGGGACAATTTTATAATGTAAAATAACAATAACGAATAAAAATTAATAAAAAAATATTTCAATCATAAATTACTTACCAGCAACAAAACGAAAAGGTCCGCTTTCGTGAAAAGAATAGAAAATTAAAAATTATTTTAGAATTTAATGACGTTTCCTCCACCATTTTCAATCACATTATAAATCATATGTTACCTACTTGATTTTTATTCCATTCCAGACGAAGGATGTTCGGTTGTAAAATAATTTAAGAACTTGTGCTGCTCGCATTCTATGTCTGTCTCTGTCTGCATCAACCTTCTCCGATTCATTAAAGGGAGATAAATATGGCCTAGGTCAAATCGAACAAACCCGAGTCTGATATTGACACAAAACGATAGACACAAAAGGATAAACGTATGGAGTAACCTGCCTGGCTGTGACGTCACTTGCACGGCCTACTTATATGCTTCGATCCCCGCCATAAGAGGTCTCACCGGGCTGGTCAACATAGTTGTCTCTAGGATATTAGCTTTTGTTTCATGGTCTACTGTGGTTGAAAGTAATAAAGTTTAAATAAATCGCCTAGGAAACCAATACTATCCATGGTGTATTATATATTTGAAAATAGAATTTAAAATACAAACTTCTTAGATTAAAATATACAGGGTGCTCCATTTGAAACAATTGGGTTAAGGTCCGATAACTTTTTTTCCTGACCGCGTATACTTATTCTAAATACGGCAGATTATTCAAAAATCATTATAAAGAAACTTTTGCATAGCACATTTTGTATCTCTTTCAACTAAGGAAATATGGGTTAATTTTTAAATTGTCAATTTTTTTATTTTACCCCGTATCGCGAGCGAAAATTTTCAAAATTTGATTTTATCATTTTAAGTTTGACCCAAAAAGAGTAAATGACACCTACATTCTTTCATCAAATTCTTTCATCTGGAGGACTTTATCCTTGTGGAACGACCTTCCTGAGGTCGTTTTTCCCAACGAATATAACCTCCAACGATTCAAGGCCAACGTGAACCGCTTTTTGCGCACACGCACCACTCCCAGAGTGCCCTAAAGGATTTTTCCTATAGTGCTTGTGTTTGACCATAAAAAAAAAAAAAAAAAAATACATTACTTTTTTGATAGCACTAACAGTTACAGAGATACCCTATAAAAATGTCGAAAATGGGACATCCTGTACTAATTGGAAATTACATGATTATTTTCTGTTAACGATTTTTACAACACAACTAACGGTAGCATAGCCTAATGTTTTGCTCGCCTTAATTCCGACGTTCAGAAATAGCTGAGCATACAGTAGTATGTAGAACGATTGCTAAAACCATGTCTTAAACGATTATTTTCATTCTTCTCATCATAAAATATTAAAGCAATTATTTATTAATAACGACATGAAAATAAGCCTCATTAGTATGGAATAAACAAAACTTTTGTGTAGTTTAAGGTTTACCTCGTAATGAAAAAATATTGTCATAACAAGTTCTGTTTAACATCACATCAAACTATTATCGATAATTTTGATAAACACTAGACACTTACTGAATTTTTAATATATCGTTGTATGTATACAGGGTGACAATTGAAAAATTTGAAATGGCCATATATTAGAAACGAAAAACTGAAGAAAAAAACGCAAAAAACAGTTTCTATAAAACGAAGGGGGAACAAAAACAAGCGTATTAGCCCACCCCTATCTGCAACCCCTTGGACAGGGTGAGATAAACCCTTAAAATCTTAAATAGAAAGGAGGTCGAGTGATACATCATTTTGAAGCTCTTGAAAAATGCTTTCCAATAGTACCATAGAAAGGTACATTTCAGGAAATTCTTCTCTGTTTATTAAGGGAAACAATAAATGAAAAGACATTTTTGAAATTTTTTATTATTAGTTAATTAAATGTTCAAAATGATTGCTACCAATATCCTGGCATATTAAGAGATATCTCTTAAGAATTCTAAACAGTTTAAGCCTTGGTATTTCGTTTTGGTTTATTTGCTATTTTTTTTTGTCGAAAAAAAAAATTTGTTTATAAATATTCGCATTTTATTATCACAGAATTTACCTTAAAGGTAACTTCTACTAGTATTATTATTTTAAGAACAGTTAACTTTCGGTTCAGTTTAAACGAAAAGCAGCACTTCTTATCTTTAACAATGGTGTACAGCACAGCTGAACGGGTAGAAATTATTTTCATTTATGGTTCCCAGGATCAATGTTTTTTAAGAACAGCTCAATGTTTTAACGAAAGGCATCCAGGTCAAAATGTAAGCACGGAGTATGTTCGCCAACTAGTAGCCAAATTTAAAGAAACTGGTTCTGTCGCGAGTATAAAGAGAAATCAACCGAGACTAGCCGACGAAGCAGCGCAAATTGAAATTCTGGGGCAGTTTGCAATGAATTCAACTTTATCAACTCGTCAAGCAGCTGTAGCAACTGGATTATCTCGTGAATCAATAAGAAAGGTACTTAATATTCATAAGTTTTATCCCTATAAACTGCACATACTGCAAGAACTTGGTGACGACGACCCTGACAGAAGAATACAGTTTGTGAAATAATGACAGATAGAATTACGGCAGAACCTCGACTAGCTAAAAATATTTGCTTCAGTGATAAGTGTACCTTTTATTTAAATGGGCATATTAATAAGCAAAACTGTCGTGGAATGACGAGAACCCCCACGTATTTAGAGAAGGGCATACCCAGTACCCCCAGAAAATTAATGTTTGGGCTGGTATATTGGGAGATGGTATTATCGGCCCTATATTTATACAAGGAAATTTAAATGACGACAGGTATGCTGAAATGCTACAGAGGTCTATCGAACCACTAATAGTGCGAGAATTAGAAAATCAGAGGGACATACTCGGAAATTTATCTTTAGAAGAACGCTTACTACATTTCCAACAGGATGGAGCACCTCCGCATTATGTAGTTCCCGTTAGGCAGTGGTTGGATGATAATTATCCCAACCAGTGGATTGGAAGAAGAGGTCCTGTTGAATGGCCACCTAGATCCCCGGACCTAACACCTCTTGACTTCTTTTTGTGGGGTCACCTAAAATCTGTGATTTTTAAAACGCAACCTGAGTCACTAGAGCAACTTCAGCATAGAATAGTTCAGGAATGCCGTGCTATATCCAGAGAAACCTTTGCAAATGTACGTGAATAATTTGAAAGTAGGCTTTATTATTGTCTTCAAAACAACGGAAATCATTTTGAACATTTAATTAACTAATAATAAAAAATTTCAAAATTGTCTTTTCATTTATTGTTTTCCTTAATAAACAGAGAAGAATTTCCTGAAATGTACCTTTCTATGGTACCATTGGAACGCATTTTTCAAGAGCTTCAAAATGATGTATCACTCGACCCCCTTTCTATTTAAGATTTTAAGGGTTTATCTCACCCTGTCCAAGGGGTTGCAGATAGGGGTGAGCTAATACGCTTGTTTTTGTTCCCCCTTCGTTTTATAGAAACTGTTTTTTGCGTTTCTTTCTTCAGTTTTTCGTTTCTAATATATGGCCATTTCAAGTTTTTAAATTGTCACCCTTTATATTTTGTACCAGGTTAAATATTTGAATTCGGGTTGGATCTATGAAAGGAATGCCGATGGCAGAGATATAGCATTGGATTGACATCGTCACTTATTTTTTTAAAATATAAAATACAACGGTTAAAAATGATCTGGTAAAATTCTAATTATGTTAATAAATAATACACCTACGTTGCAAGAAAGAATTAGAACAAATAAACAAAGTACTATATGTATACAATGTAGAGCATAGCATAACTGACTATATTATTCAGTAATCTTTCATATAATGTGTCACATGATTCTATGTGTAGTTGCGGGAGAAGATTGTGAATGGTCAAATAGAACACAAATAAATATTATTTAAATATTAAATTAGATCATTTTATACTTAGGTCTGAGGTTTAAGACTCAAATATACAGGGTATCCCAGAATATGCGAACCTATAGGTGTCAGTGACAAAAAATTCTCGAATTTGACAATTTGGGATCATTATTTTTATTTTCTGTCTAGTCCACAAAACATCAAAAAAATTTTTTAAGAAAAGTTGCTTCGAATTCAAAATCATGCAGGTGTGTCGAATTTAATAACAATTGGCCTCTACCTTGGTTTCCTTCATTTTAAGAATATTTTTCCTAGTTAGTAACTTCTAATTTCTTCAATTTCCTCATCGCTTATCATATCTAGTGGCGTCTGTGAGTCGGACGAGCATCGAAATATTTTCAGCCGAAACAAGAGTACTCCCCCCCTTGTTTTCGAGGATGCTGAACACCATGGCGGCGTCAGAATTTCTCTTTTGGGTTGTGCGACCCCTCAAAACGGCCAAAAATCACCCCCCAGAGGGGTTAAACGCGCTTCAAGAGGTTTCCCTGTAGAGAAATACACTTCTCCCCCGTTTTCGAGGATGCTGAGCACGGTGGTGGTATTGGATACCGCGTCCGACCCCTTCCAACCCCTCCACCGGACAATACGCGTCCCTGAAAGCGGCAAATATATATATCCCCCCCCCCCACCAGAGGTCGGACGCGATATCCAACATCACCACCGTGCTCAGCATCCTCGAAAAACGGGGGGAAAGTGTGATTCTCTGCTCTCTAGAAGCGCATTTAACCCCTCTGCGGAGTGGTTTTTGGCCATTTTGTGGGGTTGCGCACCCCAAATGAGAAATTCTGACGCCGCAATCGTGTTCAGCATCCTCGAAAACAGAGGGGGGGGGGGGGGGGGTGTTTACTACTGTTTCGGCTGAAAATATTTCGATTTTTCGGGCTTTTTTCCGACTCACCGACGCCACTAATCATCATAACGTCGAAAAACCAGTAAGTGTTGAATACCACTGAACGTAGATCTCGGTCCTCTTTCTTATATTAAATAAAAAAAGTTCAGGTACATATTAAAAAAAATTAAGTTGATGATTGTGACCTAATGACGAAACGTCGCATGAAAGATTTGACGATGCCATCTTGTGTAGAATGCAGAATAAAAAGTAGCAATGAGAAAGTGATTTTCAGGAGGTCAGGAAAAAATAAAAACTAAAACGCAAAATTTTAGATTTTTCCAAATATTTTGAAAGCCCCATGTATTTATGTTTGATTTTTTTGCGGCATATTATTGGACTCATAATTACGCTACTTTGCCCTAATTTAACCGACTTAGTATCTTTTACCATTTCCGAAATCTCAATGGTGAAGGCCGAATTTGTAACACCGTGTATATGTATAGCAGTCAAATGTTATCTCTTCCGTCTCCTGTTTTTGTATTAAATAAATTTTACATCTTATAGCTTCCATTAATTTGTTTAAGATGAAGGGTATATCATATTATAATTAAAATAAGTTCTATGAGCAACTGACGAATAATCGTTAAAAAGTTTCTAGTAAATATGCAACGAAAACGTACGAATCCAAACATACTTTAAACGATTAGCATTCAAAACGCTTTCAAACAATTAATTCATTCTTGTCGAGAATTCAACCGTTGAAAATTCCTAATTGGTGTTCCACAAGATGCAAGTACAAATTCAAGTCACATAACATATCTCTATCAATCCGGTAGCTTTTAATCAAGTGAAAGTAAAAAGAGGGATCAATAAAACCGACAGAGTCTAACGTATTTCCGGAAAAGTAATGAACTCTCAAGTAAAAAAGAGACTCGATATTTCCAGCAGAAGCAGTATATTCGAGTTAATGCGGCTTGAATAACAATCCCAGGGCATATGTGAAAATATATAGATATATAAAATGAGTTTGAGGAAGCCGTATGAAGATGTGGCTTGAGTATGAAATTGTGCACCGACAAATGAACTGCAGATGGTTTTCGTTTCAGTAAAGCTCGAATGAATGAATACGTTATGCGCAGATTATAAAATATCAGGGAACAAGGATCTTATATCAAGGAGGATACGACCTTGGTTCACAGTCTCTGAAGAATAAACAATTCACATTCTTAGGTGGATTGTAAACAACTTTCCAGAAAAACAGTCAGGGAACTTTCAAAATTAGTAGACAGTCGCCTGCGAGCTTTCGGAACATACTTATTATTTTTCATCAATTATTTACTTATAATACCTTAGAAACGGTTTGCTATAAACATCATCATAACATCAGGAAATATTAGTGGGCGATAAATGCCCGGTGATTTTATAATGCCCGGTAATTATTATTAAAGAAAATATTCAACAACTATTTGTATTTAATCAATGGTCATTTTTATCATCTCATCCCGGCCAGAAAATCCCATTACGAGTAACACTTTATGCATTCGGCGCATTTTTGATAAAAGTTAAAACTTGTTCAACTTCCAAAACTTTTGAATTTTTAGGAAGATATTCCTCTGATTTAACTTTTAGAAATGCTATTAATTGATAATATCTTGAAATATTAATCCTTTTTTTTTACCATAAGTTCAGACTTCACCTGGGAATATTTTGTCGAAAGCCTATTTGGGGTATATCATTGCGACTAAAAAGTAAAATAATTAAAAATTGTTAATACCAATGAGCAAAAGGGTTACATACCAATTCATGAAAGTAAGACATAATCACTGTTTCAGTAATCACCGTAATTGGGTTTTTTACTTTCCATGCCAACGTACCAATTTCGGCAAAATACACATAGATTCAAAAGTTCTCTGATTCTCAAATAAGTAATTATGTCATCGCGAAAATAGACTAAATATTAGTTCATTGATAAGTTTAAAATAAAATTCAATGAGTTTTAAATTTTTTTTATTTTACCAGAACATTTTAAACCTTCCAAAACAAAACTTAATAGAAGTAAAATTTATTTATATTGTATAATTTGTGAAATTTAAAAAAATACAGCTTCTAATAAAGTGTATTTTCTCCTATGGCCTCAATGAAGACGCCGCCGCATGCTGTGCGTCAGGTTAGCAATCCGTTCTTGTGGAATAGCCTGCCATTAGTCGGTAGCAGCGACGACAAGCTCCTGGAGAGTTCTACGGGGATTTCTTCTAGCGCGAAGTGCCCTCGAGAGCATATCCCAAGCATGTTCTATCGGGTTCATGTCAGGGGACAAATCAGGAAACTCCAGGCGATTGATTCCCTCACATTCTAGGTATTCATCCACAGCTCTAGTACGATGTGACCTAGCGTTGTCGTCCATAAACAAAAAATTGTTACCAACAGCCCCTCTCCACGTCCTAACATAAGGATGTAGAATATCCCTAATGTACCTGTCGCCAGTCATAGTGCCTTGAACGTGGACTAACTTAGTATAAAACATGGCGCTTCCTCCCACGAATGGAGGCAAGGGGCGAGCATGGGCAAGTTGGGCGGCTCTTGTTGATTCTCTCCAAACACGAATCCGACGACTATCGTTTATCAGACAAATCCTGGTCTCGTCGGAAAATAGGACAGAATTCCAAAATTCCTCGGGTAAGCGAACGTGCATTTCAGCCCACTGCAGTCGACGAAAAACCATTTCAGATATTACTCGGCGATTCATTTTTACACACTGAACCGAAAAATTTAACTGGTCCGCGCCAACAAAATACAACCCTGAAAATGTTATCTTAAACAAATCTTAATATTTTTTTTTTGCTACAAAAAATGGTATCGTTTTAACTGATAAACCTAAGTAAACATTTAGAAAAAAATTCATTCCTGAAATTATCTTAACATGCCAAAATCACAATGATGCAAAACTTGTGAATCTATGTGAAGTATGAGCAGTTTTTGAATTAATCCAGAAAAATTATTTTAAAATTATCATTTCCGCGCCGTCTAGTGCCCAAACTAAGCAACTTTGTACTCAGGTAAGTTTACTTAAATCGACTAATTGTGATGTGAAGAATATGTGGTAGGTTTTTGCATAAACCTTTTACAAACACGCTGTATATTACGTAACAGTCATTACGTAAGTAGGTTCTTACTAATATAGGATTAAAAAAAAATCTTTATTTATAACCGTGCATGTAATAATGACATTTCATCTATCTTTGAAAGGGGGAAAGTTGACGTTTTTTTACTTAAGTGAGCACTTTCCACCCGGGTGGTAAGTAAATTATTTTTTTGTATTTTTTTCGGCTTGTATCCTTTGTTTTGCTTCTTTAAAAATGACAATAGCTTTGCGTGTTTAGATATGTCTACTTTTTCCCTAATTGATAGAGTGGTCCTCTGCATTGAATATTGTGACCAAATCGTTGATATCTTCTTTGTCTTGGCATTTTCACTGAAATAAGCTAGTAGCGCCGCCTCACAACCAGGATTTTGAACTTTGTTTCCCGTACACCATTCTTTGAAACAGTTTTAGGCCGTGTCATATAGTTGACAGAAGATCTTCTTCTACTATTTTTGCTGCTCCGCCTCAGCCAGTATTCTCACGCATTACGTTCGAAATATTACATTTTTCGTCCCTAAACATAATATACTATTCTAAATTTCCACGGCATACTTAATTTTAAATAATGAATGTAATGATTACTAGAGGACAACTAATAGGACCAATTGGCATCCAAGATCTCCAGACTTCATACCACTAGACTTTTGTTAATGGGGAAGGTTAAAAAATGAAGTTGACAAAGTAAAAGTTAATATTAGGGACGTATTAGAAAAGAAGTATTAGAATTGCACGGAAAAATACTATATTAGAATAAATTATTTAAGTAAAGATTTTATTCTAAAATTTCCTATAAAATATAGCATTAATTCCACTTTTTATTAGTAATCATACTAGAATAATACTGTAAACATAATTTAAGAACAACTATAGTTATAATTTCTAATAAATTTAGTAACATCAAGTATATAATGACTAAAATATATTGTAAATTTTACAACAAATACGTGTGCACGGAACAACCACTATAGTAATATTTTTATAGTAAATATTTTATTTATAACTCCAGTAGTTATGTATTTTAAAAGGTATGGTACATTTTACTAACGACTATTATTGTATAAATCAAAAATAAAAAGTCTATACTTTGCAGGTGGTATTAATATCAAATACCAATGTATGGAAAAATTATTATTTTCCAGACCACCCGATGATACCTTATACAATAAAGACGTATTTTGTCTACACAGTAGCACATTAAAATACTATTTCAGATTGAATGGTACTACCAAGAAAAGGAAGCTTTTTCCATTGATAGGATGTAACCACCTGCAGACCGGTTTCGAACTCTTTTCTTCTCGTCAGTACAGGGTAGGTCTACATACCTATCATCAGAGAAGACTTTGTACTTCACGATG
Source organism: Barypeithes pellucidus (assembly GCA_963991005.1). NCBI lineage: Eukaryota > Metazoa > Arthropoda > Insecta > Coleoptera > Curculionidae > Barypeithes > Barypeithes pellucidus. The sequence continues at coordinate 32,355,883 of OZ022556.1, read as the reverse complement.
TATTATCGATGGTAGTCGAGAAAATACGCAGTGCCATCTCAATCCCACACAATCTGAACAGACGTTACTGGTATTTGAGATTAATACCACCTGAAAAGTATAGACTTTTTATTTTTGATTAATTCAAATAACGTCTGTTCAGATTGTGTGGGACTGCTAAGAGATTGCACTGCGCGTTGTATTTTCTCGACTACCGTCGATAATACATCGTGAAGTAGAATGTCATCTCTGATGATAGGTATGTACACCTACCCTGTACTGACGAGAACAAAAGAGTTCTTATTGTATAAGGTATCATCGGGTGGTCTGGAAAATAATAATTTTTCCATACATTGGTATTTGCGACTATTTTTGTATTTTTTATTAAAAAAATACCAAGTTTAAAGTTATGTTGTTATGTTGTAACAATATCTTTACAAGAATCAAAGGCACAACAAATAACAGTGGCGAACTTAACAAAGAATAAATAACGTCGATCGAGAAGTCAGGTGACGTTGGGCACGGTTACTTGGAAGGGTGCCCGCTTGGGAGACAATGCGTCAATCTTTACAATCTTTACAGTAAATTTTACAAAAAATTATAGTAAATTTAAAAAAAGGTTTTAGTACATTTTACAGAAATATAAATGGTTTAAACATTTTGGTAATTTTTACCAAAAATTTGTTAAAGTTTTACTTAAATTATATGATATTTCGTAATAAAAGTTATTCCAGTCACATGTTTTTCGTTCCGGCTCTCTGCCTGCAAGCTAGTTAATACCTCATAATAAATTTTGCAATATCCTAAAAAAAGATTATATCAGTTATTAAAAAATTGATTTTCCCGATTTTGTCTATGTTTCCAACTCTTAAAATTGTTGCAAATTTAGTATAATTGTATTCACTTCATATTCATTCAACCATAATTAGCTAGGCCTTGATTTCCAAGTAAAAATCATCATTAGCTACATAATTCATTTTGTAATCGGAGCACACTGCTTCTTACAAGCGGCTCCATCACTTCGGCAACCGGCTTGTTTGGTGTCACGGATCCAAAGCTTCGTTCGGTCCGAAGACAAAATTCCGATCACGTACCGTTACGACGCTAATTGCACTTCTTCCCAGAATACTTCTCGAGATTTAGTTAGAGACCCTGCTTTATTTCCATCCAACACTGTGCGCTACTACTGGCTTTATCTGTTTTAGAAGCATTTGCTTACGTGATTCTTAATTACTTCATTAAGACTGTGCTCCATTTTACAGTGAGCTAAACAACAAACAGCCCACGTTCTAATTAAAATTGTTTTATACGTCGCTAATAACGTAGTTTTGTGCCTTTAACGTTGTTTTATTTCCTTAAAGGAGCCGTTTAGTTTAACCGACGACATTAGCGTTGAGTTAGGCTGCATCGTTTGAATGCAGTTTAAAAGTCTAACTATGTTGTCAACAAATTTAACAAGGAACAGAAGCTGCTGCTGTTAAATATTTGCGACGAGATTAATTTTAATGAATAGGTAATTTTTTCAGCAAAATTAAAAAGTCTAGGCAAGATGTTAAAGTAAAAACCGGACTGATTAAAACCCAAATAATAATGTAGATTTTCCAGCAATAAATATTAAAAATACTAACTAAGCGTTTTTTTGTTGCCCAGGGTTATTATTTAATGAGAAGTAATTAGATGTTACCGTTATTAACAGTCGCGCTGCGAAATGATTACTTGGTCAGCAATAGTTTACAATTGGTCAGTAGAAACAAACATGTATAGAAACAATTTACTTCAGAGGTCCCAGGGCACTGTCAATTTATGTAACTTTCTTGTGTTTTCTTTTGCCGAATACATAAGGAAATCGGCTACAAAAGGTGTAGCGGGGGCGGGTTTTCACTTGTTTTCCCAGGGCACTGTCAGGATTCAGAAATGTTTAATGTCCATAAGTTGCTGACACTAGCCATTTTGGCTGACCGATTATATGTTTCTGTTCGCAAAAATAAGAATATTTTGCTAACCAGTTAAATGATACCCTTATTTAATATGGCGCCGAATAGTGTCAATAATATGTATTAACACACACACGTGCGCAAACGAAAAGCATAAGTTAGTTATCATGATCGCGTCTCGACCAATGGTTGGTTGGTTGGTTAAAGGCGGGGATCGGTTTAAAGGCCCGAACTTCTATCACTGCCGCCTTTCGACTTATTGTGTACCCCGATCTTGTTAGAAGAGGTTTATTCCTTCTATGAGCTCCAGTAACCTTCTACCAAGCTTGTCAAGTGGGAGGTTGTCACCACGTTGTATGTTTCCGAAGATATTTGGTCTTCTACGAGACAGTGCTGCGCAGCGGTATATTATGTGTGAGGCGGTTTCATCCTCTTCGACGCAGAGCCTGCATTCAATGGATCCGTTGTTTATACCGATCCGTTGAAGGTGTTTTCGCAAGTGGCAGTGGCCTGTTAGCAGGCCCATCACGTATTTCAACTGGGGCAGCACCAGGGTTAGTATCCCATTCGATAGTATTTTCGATGGTTTTCCAATTACGGCCCGTGCGTGTGTTTGACCAGATAACCCTTGCCATCGAGATAGGTGTTGTTTTTTCGACCATCTATCAAATGTTGTTTTTGGTGCCTGTTTTGATATTCCAAAGGCCAGTTCGGGGCCCCTGACACCTTGAGCGGATCCGGCTCTCGCTAGTTCATCTGCTTTTTCATTTCCTAATATACCAGATCTGGATATTTTGGGATACGGTCCTCTATTTCTCCTAATTTTATAAATAATATCTCATAAGTAAGCTCTAAATTTTTTAGTTATGTTGGACTAGTTCAATAAATAACAAATAATTTAATAATAAACCACAAATAAGTGAACAAAAATCATTCCAAAACAGTAATAAAACGAACGACGAAAAAAGTAAGGAACTACACAATCAGGGGTTCAAAATGATTTTCGTTATTCTCAAAGCACAAATAACATCTTCTAACTGCCACATAACAGTTTATAAAGATAAAATAAAACATGCGATAGAACATCAAACTTTTCAGCATTTATAAATTTATGTTCCATATTTTCTGGAAAATAGAATACCTCTTAAAACGCTCTCAAACGATCACAATGGGAATGTCAAGTGAAACAAATCACGCCTCACCAATCGCCAATTTTTTTGTTTCAAGCGCCTACAGGTCTTTTAAACAACAGAATTTTGAAATAAAATGTTTCTGTATTTTGTTCACTTATTTGTGGTATATTATTAAATTATTTGTTATTAAATTTATTGAACTAACATAAGTAAAAATTTAAAGCTTACTTATGAGATATTATTTATCAAATTAGGAGAAATACAGGATCGTATCCCAAAATTTCCTGATGTTGTTCAAAAAACCCTTGAAACGTCAGTAAACCACAATATGTCATACATCTTTGCATTCGGAAGAAAAAAAGCTATCAAATTCCAATATCAGCAAAACAGAATCGTATTTAAAAAAAGAAAGATGATAATGGCCCTTCGAAGACGACTCCCCGGATTACAAAACAATTAACGCTGCTAGATGGAGCGGAAAAAGTAGCAATGCAAAAGTGCAATTTACTTTAGAATTCGATCTCAAAAAACCCCAGGAAAACAATAAAACAATTATTCAGAATTTCGGTTATTTCCGGATATCTTCGGAACTACTCGGAATTTCAAAACATTCTAAACGGCATATTATTAGGCACGTAAATGCGCAACTTTACCTCCATTTAACCGACTTCGTATCTTTACGGTTTCCGCGATCCCTGTACTGGCCCTCCTTATCTTGGACACGTTGTATTATACAAAGATAATAGAAATGTTTTCGTTTTTTATATAATTTCGAAACAGTCTGTGAAATAATCAAGTGGAAAAAATAGTTTAAAATATCAGTGTTCATTTAGAGTCATTTATTCTGTACGTTTTTTGGTTCATGTGAATACATGCATTTATTCTCACAGAAATGCAAAAATGGTCCTTGTTATCAATAATTCAAATTTTTCCATAATGATTTCATTGTTGTTATTGAAATGAGAATAAAATTTTTGATGGATAAACAAAACATTATCAGGACGCAGAAATTATTGTTGTTATCAAGATTTAACTACAAATTCATTTAGAAACAAATTTGACTACCAATGTATACTTAAATAATTAAATATGCTTGATTTACCTTGAATATGCCTTAATACTTTGTATTGCTGCCTCTATCCCTAATTAATACCTATACAGGGTGCCGGGAACATGTGGTAAATCTCCCGGATATGAAGAAAACACGTGAAAAGAATACTATAGGTTCATATAAACTTCTTTCGTATCGGCCTCCTCTTCGGAGATATGGGCTCCCAAAGAGCACCAATGGAATCAAGTTTTTTACACATAATTATTGAACCACCTGGTATATTTCAATTATTTTTTAATATGATGTATACCAGGTAAGACCCGTCAAATTACTACCCAAGAAACTGTTGTGAATTACTCACAGCTGCAGGGACGGACTAGCTGTAACACTCATGGGCCCATTTTTTTTACGCCCTGTTTGATGAGAACTTTGGACAATGTTTTTTACATACCTACTCGTCATTCATGTCGCTAATCCTAACCGTTTTCGAGAAAACGTCATTTTATTTACACTGAGTCCCCTAACTGCTCATGGGCTAAATATGAAAAAGCGGAATCTTGAAGGTTGAACATTGGATCGGAACAAAGATGTATCTTTTATTGAAATACCCGAAGCACATGATGTATATGAAATGCCGTTTTTTCGAAAATGGTTAGGATTAGCGACATGAATGAAGAGTACTTAATTTTTAGCCAATAGTTAAAGGTATGTAAAAAACATTGTCCAAAGTTCTCATCATACAGGGCGTAAAAAAAATGAGTCCATGAGTGTTACAGCTAGTCCGTCCCTGCAGCTGTGAGTATTTCACAACAGTTTCTTGGGTAGTAATTTGACGGGGCTTACCTACAATACATCATATTAAAAAATAATTGAAATATACCAGGTGGTTCAATAATTATGTGTAAAAAACTTGATTCCATTGGTTCTCTTTGGGAGCCCATATCTCCGAAGAGGAGGCCGATACGAAAGAAGTTTATATGAACCTACAGTATTCTTTTCACGTGTTTTCTTCATATCCGGGAGATTTCCCACATGTTCCCGGACACCCTGTATACATCGGCTCATACCATCACGGAACTTCCTCTTTGGCAACGAAAATACTGACTTGATATTGCAGTGGAAATTATGGAAAAATTTACATTATTGATAACAAGATCATTTTGAATTTGTTAGGGAATAAACGCATGTATTGACATGAGCCAGAAAACATTTGTCAAAGACACGTTAAAACTGATTATATACAGCTTATTTTTATTTAAGAGCGAGAGAGATAATGCTCTTTCATTTAATTTGATTCAAATATATTTAACATTTCTAGGGCAAAAACTGGTAGACGTGGAACAACTCCTTTAGGTTTATCAGAGATAAAAAGGGTGTGATAGTAACGTATTATATATGTGAAAATTTGTATTTGGAAGGTTCTTTTAAATTTTCCTTACCTTTTTTGATTTCGTCTTGTCCGAACTGTCAGACTGGCAATAGGCCCAGTAAAAAAGGGATCCTCTAGGGAATAAGGTATTAGGATGGATTTTACCTTAGAGAATTGCCGCATTCCCAAGTTAAGTCGTGAGCCCATTTTTCAATTGATAGATAATAGGTTGGTAAATAATTCCCGGAACATACGTTTCGAAAAAGTTTTCTTTAGCAATCTAAGAAAATCCGTACAGAATATGTGATCTTTATGAGAAAAAATATTTCATATTGTTCATATTGAACACAAGACACAAGTCGGAACTACAACAGAACTATTGTTATTCATCGTCCACTTAAAATATATTGTAAATAAAATCTATTCTTTCAGCGACAAACTTTTCAATACATTTATTATTAATAAATATAAATTATTTATACGAGTGATTTTCAACAGATTACGTCCCGAAATCATGTTTCTTTCAGAGCATTACCTAAAAAATTTTTTATTTATTTTAATTGAAGAAAACATTTTTTAATAAATTTTCTGCTAGGGATGCCGCTTTGGTACAGGACCTTTTTTTCGGAACAGGTTTGGGTCGATAGGTTTTCGTGTTCCGCTGGAACAGTCTGTTTCTCTATTCGCTGGAGCCGTCTGGTTCGCTGAACCAATCTGCTTCGGCGGAACAAACTCAATCGCCGGAGCGGCGGCAGAACCTGTTCCGATGAAACAGTTTCGAATGCTCGGACACTGTCTGTTGCAACGGAGCAGAAGCAGTAGGCAGCGGAAGGTGATAGGGAATGAATTGGGCGGTGTTGTCGATGTTTAATATTTTTCGGAAAAGTTTATGTCCACAGTATTAGTATATACATTATCGTGGAAATATTTATTTTAAAAAAATTATAGAAAAAGATTGTTTCACGAAAAATGGATATGACTTAATGATTTCCTGGGTCGGTCCCATTGTGTCGATAAGAGCTTGGCAATAAACAAGTGAAGTATGAAGGGACGGACTAAGGAAAACAAGTAATGATATGATTATATTAATGTAATCAAATGAAATAACATTTTTTTTAAATATTACTAGTCATATTTATTTACATTTATAATGTCATTCTATAGATAGTTCTGTTTCGCTATCGCTATCCTCATCAAAATTAATTATAATTGGATTAATTATACGATCCAGACTAATATACGAATTTTCTACAGTTATTACGTGACGGACTGAATTGTTCCAACTATCTGGGGGAATATCATTAAAGCATTTTCGTATTAATTCTACAACACTCGAACTTAAAGTCGGAGAAATATTTTCAGACCTAACCAGTGATTTTAACTGGTGCCACATATGCTCTATGGGGTTAAAATGCAATAATAGGCTGGGAGCCGTAGCACTGTATGTCCAATTTCTTCTGCCAATGTTTCACAAACATATACTTTTTTTATACAAAATGTCTTTAAAACTTCTAAAAGATCACTTTTTTTATAACTTTCTTCAAAATATATATCATTCGCCGCCATGTAGTTCTGAATCTCCAATTTTGTATTATTTGAGCTTGGAGCTTTATGTAATTGGCGACTGTGATAGCTCGCATTGTCCATTACTATCACGCTATTCTGAGGAATGTTTGGTAAAAGACAATTCTTGAACCATTCCTCAAAAACTAACAAATTTTACCACAAAAAGATATTTAAATATAAATTAAGCAACATAACTTACCTGATGTGCCTATATTTAATTATAATTATTATTACAATCCGGTTCTTTCCACATAATAATAACAAACGGTCATAAATAATGGGATGGCCCAGGTACTTTTACTGCAGTCATTAAGTTATATCCATTTTTCGTGAAACAATCTTTAAATAACTATCAGTATCATTTAATAAAGAAAGATCGTCCTCCTTACACAGTCGGGTGTATTCTTTCAATATGTATTTTTAAGTTTGTTATAGAAGTATACGACATTTGTAACGTGCATAGATTATACTTTGGGTTGGTTTTATCTATTATTGTATAAAGTTCCTAATCAGGTTACTATTATTTCGTGTTGACGTTTTATTAAAATAAAAATAGAACAACCCCGTTTTATCAGAATGCAACGCCGACGCGACGTTGCGATGATTTAATTTTTTATAACGCTGGGAGTGGTGCGTGTGCGAATAAAGCCAAACACGACCTCGAGAAGGCCGTTCCAGAAGGAGGAATTCCTCCAGAGCTCCTAAGAATTCTTAAATAATGAAGTTCGAGGCAGTGGTTCGTCGTATTTCTGCAATTCGTCGTTCTGGGCGGAGTTAAGAGGCAAGATCAACCGAGCATTTTAGATTGAGATATTTGTAAAAGGGAGTCAAATTATAAATCTGTCTTCGATGCTCAAGGCTCAAGGCTCGTGGTCTCCGATTAGACGAATTGCCCTCCTTTCGATAGAATCCAGTAGCCAAAGAGTACAACTTTTTTGTTCGGAAGAGTACACCAAGTATCTGGTGAGCTATCTTGGCGATTGCCACAATGTGGTTATGCCACTGCTACCTGGGTTTTCTTAGCGTTAAATTCGACTAGGTTACTGTCACCCCAAGCCAGTGGGTGGATTGAAAGAGAAAGAGGAGACAAGTGAGCTATCGTCAGCAAAGCTAAATGTCGCATTTTTAGTTTTCACTAGAAGGTCGTTAATGTAGTGTAAGAAGAGGGTAGGAGACAATATGGACATTTGAGGAACATCGGCATTGATGGTGAAGGTGTCTGAAAGAAATCAGTCAATCGCCCCTTGCAGAAAACGGTTCTTAAGAAAGTTAGACAAAAATGCACAGAATCGACTTTGCATACAATAGGATCAGTTTACTTAGAAGTCCCTCATGCCAAACACGATCAAGGAATTTAGAACTATCAAGTGCAACAGCCCGAGATCTAAGATTTTTTTTAAAATGAAACGCCCAGAATATTGTGTCAATTTCGTGTCAAATAATTAAAAATTAATTGTTGCTATACCTTCGCTATTTACAGAGAAATTATTTTTATGGTCAAACACCAGCACTATAGGAAAAATCCTTTAAGGTACTCTGGAAGTGGTGCTTGTGAGAACAAAGCGATTCTCGTTAGTTTTGAATCGTTGGAGCTTATATTCATTCCACAAGGATAACATTAGCCAGATGAAGGAATTCTTAAATAATAAAGTTCGAGGAGTACTTAGGTGGACTACATATTAATATGTTGCAGTGGTCCGACGTCGTGTATTTTGACTATTCGCCGCTCTAGGTTGAATTAAGCGGCAAGGTCGAATATTTACTATGGAAATATCTGTAGATTATTGTCAAAATATCAATCTGTCTTCGATGTTCTAGGCTGTCTAGGTTCTTGGTCAGCTCTTATTCACCGATTAGACCAATGGCTCTCCTTCCGATAGAATCGAGTAGTCGAAGTGCATGTTTTGATGTAGAGTTCCAGACATGAGGGCAGTAATCTAATGATGGTCGACTCTGGGCTTTGTAGGGTGTCAAAAGTTGTTGAGATTTATACAACTTTTTGATATACAGTGAGGACGTAAAGTAAGGAATAAATTCATTATCTCGCAAACTACAATTTTTTTAAAAAATCGCTCGGACCCTTCGATTTTGTTTTTTGAACGCGCATATTCTGACATAAAATGTAGATATACAGGGTGTTGCAAATAAGAGTGACACAAAATATATTTTTTTCTTAAATAGAACCCACTGTATATTATTGCATGTACGGATTCTTCGGAAAATCCTAAACATTTTTTATGTAGCATGTGCTATACCTTAGCCCAAGCGTTTTGGAGTTATTCTCATTCAAAATTTGAAAATCAGATATTTCGCAATCAATCAAGACTTGCATTGATTCATGCACGCTGAGGAAAACCTGTAGTCAGCATGCGTGAAGCGCAAGAAAAGTCAAGTAGGCTTTGGAGTTATGATGCAAGAACCACAAGAATTAATGTCAATAGTGACTGTTATTGTCAGTTTTATGTGAATTTTCCTAACGTTTTACTAGTTTTCGAAAGACTCATTTCGTTTTTTCATAACTAAATAAAATTAAAATGCGGCTCACTGAGAAACAGCGCATAGAGGTTTTGATGATGATGGGCTACGGTGATAGGGTTAGAACACAGCAAGAAACTTGTGAGTTGTTTAATCAAAAATACCCCAATCGTCCGCCAATATCACAATCAACAGTAAGCAAAATTGAGTACAAGTTTAGGTAATTCGGTCATGTAAGAGATGTCCCTAGATTTGGTCGTCCTCAAGTTGATGAAAATCAACAATTAGAAGTCTTACTGGCAGTTCAAGATAACCAGCATGTGGTGTCTAAGGCAGGTAGCAAGTGACGTGGATATTGGAAAAACAACAGTTCTTAAAATACTGCATACAAATAAATACCATCCTTATAAAATGCAAGTTCTCCAAGAATTTTTGGAAAGGGACTTTGAGAGGCGCCTTGAATTTTGTAAGCGTTTACAGGATATATGTTATAGTTATAGTGTTATAGTAAACAGAAATTTTGTAAAAAATATAATTTTTTCCGATGAGTCCACATTTTGCTTGAATGGTGACGTAAATACCCAAAATTATCGATATTGGTCCGATGTAAATCCACACTGGATGAGGGAAGGATACACACAATTTAATCAAAAGATCAATGTGTGGGCTGGCGTTGTCGATGACATTGTTATAGGGCCTTTCTGTTTTGACGGAAATTTAACAGGCGAGAGATACTTGAGTTTTTTAGAACAAGCACTTGTTCCAGCCCTGGCCACCCTTTTTCCTGAGTTAGAACTTCCCGATTTGCCACATCATAATATCTGGTTGCAACAAGATGGTGCTCCCCCACATTTCGCTGTGGGAGTTCGTACATATTTGGACGATACTTTTCCAAACAGGTGGATTGGAAGAGGTGGTTTTATTGAGTGGCCGCCAAGGTCACCCGATTTAACACCACTCGACTTTTTTTATAGGGATACCTTAAGGGAAACGTATTTAAAAGCCTTCCTGCAAATTTAGATGATTTAAAAGATCGCATCCGGCAAGAAATTCGGCAAATTACACACCAAATGGTTCGAAATGTTCAGCGAGAATTTGTAGATCGGTTAGGCTATTGTCAGTTGACCAACGGAAGACACTTCGAACATTTACTTTAGAAAAATTATTTTTAAGTTCACCTAACTGTTTTTTCGATAAATAAGACATTTTTGAAATAATTTTATTCTTTGTTTTATCCATGACTTTTTCCACTTTTCAAATTTTGAATGAGAATAACTCCAAAACGCTTGGGCTACGGTATAGCACATGCTACATGAAAAATGTTTAGGATTTTCCGAAGAATCCGTACATGCAATAATATACAGTGGGTTCTATTTAAGAAAAAAAATTTTTGTGTCACTCTTATTTGCAACACCCTGTATATCTACTTTTATGTCAGAATATGCGCGTTCGAAAAACAAAATCGAAGGGTCCGAGCGATTTTTTAAAAAAATTGTAGTTTGCGAGATAATGAATTTATTCCTTACTTTACGTCCTCACTGTAAATGAAGCCAGTGAAATTACATGTTCTGCCATGACTAATCCGGTTCTGCAAGGTGAACCTTCTTAGACAAAACTACTTCCTAGATTTTCTTACCATTAAACAGTTTTTATCACAGAATTCGAAATTGAGATAATATACTTGGTGTAAAAAATCTTAGATATGGGACAACAGGAATTAGTTTTTTAATGGAATCAAACTAGGGATAAAAATGTCCTCACCTATCTCGTAAACGGATTTTAGAAAACTAAAATAATTAGGTCATTCCCTTGTTGTTGAAAATTTGTTTTTAGCCATAAACCCGAGTGGAAATTAATAAGTGGTAAGGATAGCGATTATAATCTTGTATTCTGGGGCAGCTTAAATTTGTTTAATTGGGCACTCATGATTTTAGGCGTGATAACCTGATTACGTATTCATAGCGAACCTCCCAAGTGACAATAACTAATCTTATCCCCATTTCCCCATTAACAGAGACGATCTTATCATTGCCAAGAAAATCTTTGTGGGTAACGAACATTTATTTGTAGCAGGGAAACAAACGCTAAACTAATGAGTATATATGAAACAAAAACTTCAACGACATCTTAATTTACGACTTTATTTAAAAAGTGAATCTATAAAATATTAATTTCAAAATTAAATCTTTTTGGAAGCGATACGGAACAAGTTTTTTTTTAATATTATTGTAATTCAAGTCTTTTTGAAATTAAATTATAAAGGTCAATAAAATTGATGTAATGTTTCCTATGAATTCCTTAAGAAATATGTCATTTTCCACAGTTTGACAGGCCTTTTGTTGTACAACTTTGAAAAAAATGTCCTATATATATTTCCATCATACGGTTTATTTTAAACCCGTAAAACGAATTTTATAGGTTTCACAGTTAAGTTGTCGATTTTCAAATAAAATAAAGGCACTATACAGGGTGTTACAGTTTCGGCCTTCACCATTGGGATTTCGGAAACGGTAAGAGATGCGAAGTCGGTTAAATTAGGGGTTAAAGTTCGGATCTCAGTAAATTTAGCCGATATATATCTGAATTTCTTTATACAGTATATACAATGTGTCCCAGGATAAATAAACTTATACAGTGTGTCCCAGGTGTAAATGACAAAACATTTTCACAATCACTTATTAATACAAATTTTACCATTTGGGATCTAAGCATACTTTATTATATAGGGTGTTGAAAAAAGGTCGGTACCCCGGAATAACTCCGGTGCATCGCATTGCAGCGAAAAATGTCTAGGGAAAAAGTTGTTTGGTATTGAAGGAGGAATAGTTTGCAATTTAAACCACCCCCACCCCCTCAACCCCCGGGCGCGGGTTGGGGTAAGTTAAGATTTTCAAATGGAACCCCATATTTTTTTATTGGCGTATCGTGTTCTCCGACCAAAAATAAACATCTTTTGGAAAAAGTTGTTTGTATTCCACGGGCATTTTTTAGTACAAGACAGAGAAAAAGAATATTTCTGGCATAAAACTTGATTTTCGCACGGTTCTGATTTTGTCTTTCTCATGGTGATTATTGATGAAGGATGGGCCCGAATAAAAACATTTCTTGGACAAAAGATGTTTATTTTTGGTCGGAGAACACGATACGCCAATAAAAATATGGGGTTCCATTTGAAAATCTTAACTTACCCCCACCCGCGCCCGGGCGTTGATGGGCTGGGGGTTGTTTAAATTGCAAACTATTCCTCTTTTAAAACCAAACAGCTTTTTCCCCAGATATTTTCCGCTGCAGTGCGATGGAGCGGAGTTATTCCGGGGTGCCGACCTTTTTTCAACACCCTAATAAAATTTAAAATAAAAAATTTGGAATCTAATTCTGCTTGATTACATAAGAAAATTTAACATATTTTTTAAAAAATCACTCAGGCATTGTTATTTCTATCTAGATAAAGAGCCATCAGACTGTTACATTAATTTTTTTTTATTTTTTACAATATTTTCCCCAGTTAGGAATTTATAATTTCTTTAATTTCCCCATCGTTTGTCATATTAGCGTAGGAAATAAAATTTCATTCAAAAATTCATCAAATTTTATTTCCGAAATAATATTTTCTAAAAATATATTCAATAATATGAATAAAATATTTGTCTGTTCAGAGGTTTTAAGATTAAATTAAAAAATATTCATGTGTGCTGATGATTATTAAATTCGGTATGCTTCCATGATTATGAATTATGAGCAACTTTTCTTAATAAAATGTTGCGATATAATATGAAGAAGAGGCACTTTTTTACCTTCGACACCTATAAGTTCACTTATCCTGGTACACACTGTATAGTAGTATAATTTTATGACATATACATGACATCTTTTACGATATACCCTTTATCAAGCTGTACAAATAACATGCGATATACACCCCTTAAAAGCACCAATGAGTTGTAACAAATACAATAGACTCGGTCGTTAAGATTAATCAAATTACCCATAAAAATCATTTTGAAGAGAAGGTGGAATAGCAAGACAAAGGTTTCGTTAGGTGAACTATCTGTTTAACAGGAAATATATTTCGGCGGTTTCCTTATGCTTGGATAATTCTTATTGCCCTTTTGTTCCGTGGAAGACATTATAAAATAAATAGTCTAAAGACAAGCTTAATGCTTCTCTGTTTTATCTCCATTCTCTTTAATATACAGGGTGGGTCCAATTAAGTCGGTACTAGAAACAGACGAAAATACCAAAATGGCTCCCTGTACCACAAAGTGGTTAGCTTAAGAACTTCTCTTCGTTTCTCCCTGGTTTAAAAGATACGCCTTTGGCACAACAATGAATTTTAGATTTAGTTTAAAGTCAATTTTTTTTGTTTCTTAATTTTATTTTTTTTTAAAGTTTCTTCGTTTGTATAGATAGTATTGAATTATTTGATTTATTTATATATTGTGATTTAATGAGGTTGCTAAAAGGGTTCAGTGTAAAAACACCTCAATGCAAACATGTACGCATTGAGGCGAACTTCGCCCATTCTCTAAAAATGAATATTAAGTATTATTTTTTTTTATAATCAAACACAAGCACTATAGGAAAAATCCTTTAGAGCACTCTGGGAGTGGTGCGTGTGCGCAAAAAGCGATTCACGTTGGTTTTGAATCGTTGGAGGTTATACTCGTTGGGAAAAACGCCCTCAGTAAGATCGATCCAGAAGGATGAAGTCCTCCAGATGAAAGAATTCTTAAATAATAAAGTTCGAGGAGTACTAAGCTTAAACACATATGGATGGGCGGCAGTGGCTCGTCGTGTATTTCTGCTATTCGCCGCTCCGGGCGGAATTAAGAGGGCAAGGTCAGCCGAGCACTTACCATGAAAATATCTGTAAAAGAGAGTCAAATCCCCAACCTGTCTTCGATGTTCCAGGCTGTCGAGGTTTGTTCGTCAGCTCGTGGTCTACAATCAGACGAATGGAATCCAGTAGCCGAAGATTATGTTTGGGTGCAGAGCTCCAGACATGAGAGCAGCACTCTAGTGGTCGAATCTGGGGTTTGTATAGTGTCAAAAGTTGTTGAGGTGTGTACAACTTTCTGGTTCGGAAGAGAACACCAAGTTTCTGAGCAGCTATGTTGGCGATTCCCACAACCTGGTTATGCCAAGACATGTTTCCTCCCAGATTGACGCCCAGCTAATTAATAGATGAAGCCAGTGGGATTGCGTGTACGTCCATGACTATATCCAGTTCTGTAATGTTAACCATTTTAGAGAAAACTGCTTCCTGGGTTTTTTAGCGTTAAATTCGACTTGGTTACTGTCACCTCAAGCCAAAATTTCTTCCAGGTATTTGTTGAGGCGTGATACTTCATGCTGTCTGCGAAGATGTGCGTTGGCAGCTGATGTTTGTGCATTCAAAGAGAAAGATGAGATAAGTGTGCTATCGTCAGCAAAATTAAATATCGCATTTTTCGTTTTCACTAGAAGGTCGTTAATGTAGAGTAAAAAGAGAGTGGGAGACAATATGGACCCTTGAGGAACAACGGGATTGATGATGAAGGTGTCTAAGAGAAATCCGTCAATCGCCACTTGTACAGAGCAGTCCTTAAGAAAGCTAGACAACCATGCACATAATCGACTGGGCATACCATAGGATCGAAGTTTACTAAGAAGTCCCTCATGCCAAATACGATCAAAGGCTTTAGAAATATCCAGTGCAACAGCCCGAGACTCCCCGTGATGTTCGATTGCGTTGCTCCAAAGATGGGTGACATAGGCTAGAAGATCTCCATGTTGATCTGTACTTCCGAAAACCATATTGATGATCGCTGATAATGTTGAAGCCTTCCGGGTACTTTAGATTTTGATTATTATTATTATTATTATTATTATTATTATTATTATTATTATTATTATTCTCTCTCTCTCTCTCTCTCTCCCTCAGCCATTTTCTGTTGTCCACTCCTAGACATAGGCCTCTTTCATATTTCTCCATGCCGTTCTGTCTTGTGCCATCTGAAACCACCTATTTCCTGCTAGTTGTTTAATATCATCAATCTTTGTGGTCTTCCCACGCTACGTTTTGTCTGTCTTGGTCGCCAGTGTATCAGCTTAGACGTCCGTCTTGATTGGTCTTTTCGATTCACGTGTCCCACCCATTGCCATTTCAATTCAGCGATGCGTGTTATTATATCCACGACTTTGGTTCTTTGCTGAATTTCTCCGTTCCTTTTTTGGCGGTCTTTTTTGTTAGTACCATTGTTTCCAGACCATATATCGCTACTGTTAAGATGCAGGTGTCAAAAACTCCCCTCTTGAGGTTTATAGGGATGTCACCACTCTTGAATATGTAATTTATCTTCCCAAAAGCTATCCAGGCTACAATATACCGTTAATCTTTTGTCTGCGATAACATACTAATTAACGGTCTAACCATAAAATGACATAAAACTTATCTTCGGGCAGAGCCGAAGTATAAAATTTTATTTACCTATTATTGTACCATTTTAACTATACAGCGTGTGTGGATAGTGTGTATGAAACTTTTTTATCCTTCATTTTATCGGAAAAAGCACTCCTGCTAAAAAGTTTTGCTTGGTTGGAAACCTCCTTGGCCATAGTCGAATATCCAAAATATTGTACATAGTGGCCAAAAAATGTGAAAACAATTGGGAAACTTTTTTATTCTTCATTTTATCGAAAGCAGTCACTCTTGCTAGAAAGTTTTGCTTGGTTGGAAAACCTCCTTGGCCATAGTCGAATATCCAAAATATTGTACAGAGTGGCCAAAAAATGTGAAAACAATTGGGAAACTTTTTTATTCTTCATTTTATCGAAAGCAGTCACTCTGATTAAAAAGTTTTGTTTGATTGAAAACTTCCTTGACCATAGTCGCATATCCGAAACATTATACAGAGTGGCAAAAAAATTTTAAATTGATTGAGTATAAAATGCTACATAAAGCCGCCGACTGACTTGTAACAAAACGGTGTAATGTAACATTCGTAGCGAGCTTCGTAACATGTAAAGCCGGCGACTGACTTATAACAAAACGACGTAATGTAACATGAACATTCGTAGCGAGCTTCGTAAAAGCCGGCGACTGACTTGTAACAAAACCGCGAGCCGAGCTATTCGGGGCTCGGGGTTCGTTCTCGCCACTGCTCCATCGGGTTGTAGGTTTTTTCGCGAATCTTTTGATGTGTTCGGCTCTAGTCAGTCGCTGGATTAATTTGTTCGGTGCGAGCGCATGGGAAAGTGGCGCTTTTTCTCATTTTATTATGTAGATAAAATTCATATTCTGAGGTTTTGCATTTTGTGTGAATCGGGATATAGTGGGATCGTAAGAAAACCCTGCTTTTTATTGAGAAATATAGAGAAAAGGCAAATTTTTGGGATCCTCGTCATCCTCGTGAAGACGAATGGACAAATGCGAGCATTCGCTACGATATAAAAATTAACTGAACGGGTTGCTGCAATGTAACATTCGTAACATGTTACATTACGCCGTTTTATTACAAGTCAGTCGCCGCCTTAAGAATGACTGACTTTATAAAATAACCTAATTACATCTCATAGGCGGATGTTTCTTGTCAGTATGTTTAAAGATGGCACATAATTCTAGAAAAAGCTTCACAACGTCATTTTGATGTATTTTTAGAAATAAAGGTATTTTATTCTTAAATCAATTTCACATTTTTTGGCCACTCTGGCCTATTTATTACACACGCTGTATAGATATTTAATTAAACATAAAAATCAATCAAAATGTAGATAGCTATATTTTCAAATCGACCCTGCACCTATTTATTGCGGTTTGAAGATTTTTGGGGTGTAAGAATGGAGATTAATCAGGTAGTTGATTTATCGCAGTAAAGGTCAACGATATAATGTAAACTATACTATAACTTCGTTATTATTAGAGCTACGATGTTATTTAAATTAGTAAATTAGAAAATGGCAAAAGCGATTAATCATCGCGTTTCTCTATTATTTTAAAAAATTCAATTTCAACTCACACAATTTTACAAATAATACCAAAGAGATTTCACATTTCATAGTGATTTAACTTGTCTTATTAGAGCTACGAAGCTGCGAAGTGTAGGTAGATAAGTAATAGGATATAGTGGATAGACGTAGCCAAATAAGCCGTTCTTTTAGAAGATGATTTACTTCTGGCTTTTTTCCATTTACCCTCGAAATTACGCCTGTGAGTAAAGTCATAACTTCGTTGTTTTTAACTTTAAGCCGATAGAGGGATAAAAACTTTTTTGTCGACAAATTCATTTACTACATATAGAGAAGTGCACATTATGTTCCAATTTAAAAAGTGTATTTTTTGAAATAATGCACAAAGGCGATGTTAAATTGTTTTTCCGTCCTTGCTATTTAATTTAAATCAATGGAAAAAAATTCTATTAGTTTACTAAGTTAACCACCTCTAACGATAGTGCCGACTTAATCGAAGGCACCCTGTATAGTTTTAGCAAAGTGCCATAAATACAAAGAATACTTACAGTAAAAGTTTTCACATTGAGAATACCATTGATCAGCCTAAATCAAGATTTTTAATACATTTAAATACTGGTATTTTATTATTTAACCGTTGCTAGATCAAGTAAATTTAATGGTGTAAAGCTATATTAAACTTTCTAGTTTTTCTTAATTAAACTTAATATTATATGCAGTGTCAATTTTCTTAGATTTTTACTGCTTTTTCCTATAAAACTACTAAAAATTATTACCTGTTAATTGTTCTACAATTTTCGGAGGTAATTACACTAGTGCCTAAAAATTTTCGATAATTTTGCATGAAAGCGTATTGTCTAAAAACAACAAGAGTTCATTTTCATATTTTACAAAATTTGAAAATGAACGAATGTTGTTTTTTTTTTCAAAGGAAATACGCTTAAATGCAAAATTATCTGAGAATTTTTATGCACAAGTGTAATTTAGGGAGAAAATTACTCGAATAATGGTTAAAACAACTTTATATTACAACTTTTAAATAAAGAACTAAAAAAATTAGTAATTATTAATAACGCAATTGTAATAATATTTAATATTTGAGTTTGTAGCTGGAAAATAAAAATAATAAATAAACATCAAAAAGTGTCATTATCTTTGTCAATAAACAATAAAAACTTGGCGGGTTGTTTTCGATAGCTAGAGGGGTTGTTTTCGATGTAATCAATCGAAAACAACACCTCTACATTAATGTATGAGGTAATTTTCTACTTAATACCACCATCATTCAACGTAGGTTGCTAGTAATACAAATGTTCAAATTATCAATCGGTAATAGACCGAAATTAAAATGCGCATAGAAAAAGCAAGAACAAACTTTAGAAAATTAAGGAAAATGATCTGCGCAAGAGACCTGCGCAAAAAGCGATTCACATTGGTTTTGAATCTTTGGAGGTTATATTCGTTGGAAAAAACGACCTCGGGAAGGTCGTTCGATAAGGATGAAGTCCTCCAGATGAAAGAATTCTTAAATAATGAAGTTCGAGGAGTGCTCAGTTTAACCACATATGGATGGGCGGCAGTGGTTCGTCTCGTCGTCTGATATTCGCCGCTCTAGGCGGAATTAAGAGGGCAAAGTCAGCTAAGCATTTTCCATGAAAATATCTGTAAAAGAGAGTCAAATCCCCAACCTGTCTTCGATGTTCTAGGCTGTCGAGGTTCTTCGTCAGCTCGTGGTCTTCAATCAGACGAATTACCCTCCTTTCGATGGAATCCAGTAGCCGAAGAGTATGCTTGGGTGCAAAGCTCCAGACACGAGAGCAGTACTCTAGTGATGGTCGAATCTGGGCTTTGTATAGTGTCAAAAGTTGTTGAGGTGTGTACAACTTTCTGGTTCGGAAGAGTACACCAAGTTTCTTGGCGATTGCCACAACGTGGTTATGCCAAGACATATTTCCTCCCAGATTGACGCCCAGCAAATTAACTAGCAATTAAAAAGAGTCAGAATGGCAGGGTGTTATGTCTTTTCGACTCTGCTATATGGAATGGAGGCCTGGACCATGAACGCGGCGCCACTGTAAAGAAACTGGAGTCCTTTGAAATGTAGGTGTATAGAAGAATTTTATAAATATCATGGACGGAACACGTGTCAAACAACGAAGTCAGGAAAAGAGTGAACAAGGAGATGGAGAGTGCGGAAACCATCGAAGCTAGAAAGCTGAGACACGTAATGCGGGGAGACAGATATACCATGCTCCAACTTATAGTACAAAGTAAAATCCAGGGCAAAAGAAGTCTAGGAAGGAGAAGAATATCTTGGCTGCGCAATTTGCGAGAATGGTACGGATGCGCATCGACCGAACTTTCCAGAGCAGCCGCCTCCAAAGTTAGACTCACTATGATGATTGTCAACCTCCGTCACGGAGATGACACTTGAAGAAGAAGAAGAATAGCCCGAGATTCGAAATTTACGTAGGTCTTCTCAGGTTTGCTTACAGTACCCCACCTAATACTTACTCCTTGCCTAACACACAATAAAGACAATTAAAAAATTTTAAAAATTAAGAAATTAAAAAGTTTAAAAACACGTAACCGACATTACAGAAAACATAAAGTAACTAAATAAGAATTTTCAGTATGGCGAGGGATTCAGTGGTAATTTGTTATGAAATAATAATACAGTTCATAAAAGGGCCATAAATGGCCTATTTTCCTGATGGCTTGACGCTATTAGTCTGATAAAATAACTATGTAGATTTTGTTCAATAGTATTCGTGATTACGCCAGGTACATATTTTTTTTTAATTAAACATTATTATATACTATACTAACTATACTATAGAATATATGCCCCCCCCCCCCCCCCATAAAAAAATGCTTTTTTACACACCCTGTATGATGAAAGAACGACAATAATATATTTTTTTTGATACTCTAAACCTTATGCTGAAAAAAGGTACTCTTGATCAATGTCGCTAAAATGAACTGTTTTCGTAAACAAAATATTTTTGTTCAATATAGTTTTTTCATTGGTCGTTGTTCTATGGTAATACAATTTCACATGTACCGATTTAAATAAGAATATTTATGTCAGTGTCAGTTTATGGTAGTGTCTTGAAATTTGAGGTTTTTCTCCTTTGTCTCTCTCCTCGGTCTTATTAGTTACTAACTTAGTAATGGAATTTACGTATACTGACTATGCCGACATGCATTTAATGTATGAACAAAAATATTCTTTTTAGATAACAGATCATTTTATCGACATTGATCGAGAGTACCTTTTTTCAGCTTAAGGTTTCGAGTATCCAAAAAATATATTATTGTCGTTCCTTCATCATACAGGGTGTAAAAACTAGTCAGTCCCTGTCAAACTAAATAAGCCAAATGTGTTTAAAAGGGTGAATTTCATTTAGTAAATTTCATCTAGTAAACATTATACTAAAAAATTACACCTAGTAGTAAAAAATTACTTAAAAATCAACGATTTCCAGAGACGTCCGTTATGGTATCTCCGTAGGGGGGGGCGTAGGAAGAAAAATTTATATGAACTTCTCGTGTTATTTTTAAGTGTTTTATCTGAACCCGGGAGATTGTTCACATATTCTGGGACACCCTCTATACTTTCCGGATGGTTGCCAAACAAAAACGAGAATTTATTGACATATTTATTCTAATAATAATAATAAGCCAAACATGTAGATTATCATGTTTTCTCTTTCTTGCAGGGAATAAATCTACAAACAATAAAAACGAATCTGAAATCAAGTTCAGCGAGCGGAATAATGTCACAACTGATATTTATTTAATAATGGAAAACCCTTTTAAGACATGTTATCGTAGAAATCGAACGCCAAATACTCCCTTGAATGGCAGCAATGAGTTGTAACTAATTCAATAGGCGCTATCGTTAAGATAAATCAAATAGGTCGTAAAAAGAGTTTTCGTAGTGAAAAAGAAAGGAAGCTACACAAACGTTTTTTTTTTGTTTTTTACCAGGAAATTATTAATTACTTTTTATTTATTCATGTGATTCTACGGTTAATTTTTTTTTTGTTTAATTATACCACGAACCTTTAAGTAAGGCTCTTTTATGCACGGGCTTCCTACGGCTGTCGCTCGGCGTAAAATGTTAGCGCATATTTCGAACAATGTGTTCAGCAACATCTTAACATATACAGGGTGTTTGTTCGGGTTTGTTCAAAAGAACTGCTAAAAACGGATTTAGTAAATGTTATACAGATTTGCTAAGGTTAATGACTTAAATAGGTGACAACTAGACTAGATAGACCAAACTGTCGAAACTGTTCATGTTCACGAAACAAAATCTGCTTCTTACCTACTAGATTCGTTTTAATCTTTGTTAATTCCTAATTTCATAACAGAGTGCAATGAATGAATTCAATTTTTTATACGAAAATTGTACGTCAAATGACAAAAAATAATAATAATAATAATAAATGCCTTCCATTCATAATAATACAAAAATATATAGCATTATACAAATTAAGTGGTGATACTCGCATCTTGCGCTATTGTATAGAACCACCACAGAAATCAGGTGCGACATTTGGTCCGCAAGGAATTAGAATTTCAAAAATAATTTTTATTTAAAAAAAACAAGTGGTGTACCATTCTTTTCTTCAAAGTTACCGAGGGCAATTCCCGCACGAACGCTACTGGGCGGATTAACAAATCATGTTATATATCATAAAATGCCTTTCGATGAATAGAAAGTGTATACAAAAATATCTAGAGCAGTATCACAGATGTTAATAAAGAAGGATATTTTTTGAAAATCTTTAAAACCCTTCAAAAGTTAAGACGTTTAGGATATATGCTCATATAAAGTTTTTTCTGAAAATGGACCCAAAAATATATTCCTTAAATATTAGCATGTTATTGAGAAACACCCTGTATAAAGTGGACTTTACTATATCTAGTGGCAATTTTCCTAAAATGAGAATATTAGCTTATAGCTTCGTCCACTACCATATTCCGCGATAATCGCAAATTTGATAAATTTGGACTTACGCATTTATCATATTAGGCTGGATGATATTTACCTTCCTCTTGCATTATTTTATGAACAGCTGGGACTTACATACCTGAAACAAACAAAAATATTAACTTTTGTAATTGATACCTAATAAGTAAATGATTATTATCTTCATTGGGGGAGAAGGGGGATCAAAGTATAGTACGTATCTGCATAAAATGACAAAAAAGAAACTAAAGGTTTATGCCAAGAAGATATCTTATGAAGACGAAGTCATTTACACATTTCATCATCAGACTTAGATTGAGCAGAAGAAGAGTTTCTACATCTAACTAAACTTGAAATTTTCAACTATGTAAGCTGTCAAATTTATTAAAACTGAACGGTATGCGGCTAAGACACGCTCGAAGGAGGCAACAACATTAAATTTTAAAATGTTATATTTCATTATCGTCTTCCAGAATATAGCTTGCTTTAAAGCCTATTTTTGCAAAATACATATTTTTAAAAACATTTATTTTTGCAAAATACATATTTTTAAAAACATTTTGTGGTATTATTATCGATATCCAATGGCTTCCCTCCTATGGGGAGGGTCTGGACAAAATGTTACATCAATAAGAAAAGAATGTTTTCATCGATGTACTAATAAAATTATTTTATGTTAAGAGTATTTATCAGTGGAACGTGTGGTCTGATTTGGGATCTTGCCGCGGAACAGCATAAGTCATGGTTATTGAATAATGAGACAACATCGCCATTCCAAGACATAACGAGCCAGCGCTGTGGCCGGCTGTATCGAGCGAGTAGGATACGTTTTCCTTATTCTTCTGCCTTTGATCACCCGAAGCGTTGCCAAATTACTTTAGATAGTTGCGTTATTATAAACCTTTATGTTTAGTTCAGTTCGCTGGGAAACAATCTCTGATTTATAAACTTGAACTGACTCGAACCAACCGCCGCGGCATTTATAAATGGTCAGGTGTTTATTACACAGCTGGGCAGTGTAATATGATTGTGCCGCGGAGTGACCTGTGGGTTTATGGGTGAATTGCCTCACTTTTTAAATGTTCGATTTAAAACAAAAAAATATGTAGCGCTTCTCTAGGACACTCCCGGAGTCACCCATTTAAATATAATACGTCATTTCCATAACACCCTGTATAGTCATGTAGCACCACATTTCGAAACTAAATTGAAAATTTGAACAAAATCTATCTAATAGTTTTCTTGCAGTTTGTCACACCTTTTTACCTTAATAGAGGTTACTGATAAATGCTCTTAACAAATATTGCTTATTTATATGTAGACATGCTCAGTAGCACATTGTCCAAAAGCTGTTAAAACTGTCTTTTCAATAAAATTGTGTCCCCCTCACAAGAATTGACGTGTCTTTCTAACTTTTAATATTAGTTACTGCAAGCGAAATGTTAAAGGTGAAAAGTTTTCAAATTGAATACGGGTTTGTTCGTGTTTTTAAGTGTAACTTAATGGTGGTGCCTAAGTTAAGGCATTAATTCGTTGAAGTTGAAGGAATAATTATTTTTCTTAGGTTTTTGAGAGTTGCTTTATAGGCCAATCCGTAGATCAAAAATTGTTGTTGGTTTACAAAAGGTGGTTATTAAATGTACAAAAAATTAGTCTTTTAACAATAACTCCTTAACTCCAACGGCAAAATGTCAAAATAATAAGTTAAAGATAACAAAATTTGCTATTTTTTTTATATTTACACTCTTTTTTCATTAACAACAGTTAATGAGTTACACTGGCAGAAACATCAAGATTTTTCAAAAAGGAGCCTTTAAAATTGTCCTGTTTTGAATTTGTTTCATTGTAATAATTATAATCAATCAATTGTTGTAAAGCCAAATTAAGCTGATTTTCATGAGGCCGAGCAAAGTGGCGTGCTTGTTTTTATTGTGGTGTCCAACGTAGGTCAATCAATAAATTACAACTTGCAGTTAGCAGCATTATAGATAATGCAACAAACACCCTCCTAATTAGTGTTGAAAAAAACCGATGATTTTAATAATCGAGTACTTGATACTCGAGCGATTTTAATAATCGAGTTAATCGCTCGAGTGAATGGCCTGAAATTCCAATTTACCAAGCGATGACGTCACCGACTGCTTAACGGGCTGCCTAGCCCTTTACATGTGATCAGGTCAGGTATTTAGCAGGCACGTAACTACGGGTGGGCACAGGTTTAGCTAAAAAATTATAGTGTCACCAAAAAAATTCCAGAAATTTATTTATTTGTTATATGTATTTATTGTTCGGGTTTATTATTGTGCGTTTTTAACCCGAACAAAAAGTATTACCAAGAGTTATTTTTCTTCACATCTTTCTCAATCTACGAGCATAAAATAAGTAGATATTTATAATAGCTTGTCAAATTCTTCCACTTTAAATTATCAGGTGCCCACTGTGTGTACTTCAAAAATGTAGGCTTAGTTACGCGACTGGCAAAATAAGAAAATTTGTTATTATTTTTTTAAATTCATGTACTCATGTATTCATAGTTACCTAAAAGTTCCTGTTTACATTTAAGAATGCTTACTTTTAATTACCAAAAAATTTGTCGATACCTATGTTCTGTTAACTATTTTGCTCGTTTCCTTATTCTCCATTAACATTTTCTATAATGTATGTTATTTTTGAGAAGTCTTCTTGAGTTTAATAATAAAAAGGTCCTGTTTAGATTTAAAAATGTTTACTATAAGATTACCAACGAATTTTTCTATATATTTTGTTAACCATTTTGTTCGTTTTGTTATTTTTCATTAACAATTTCTATTATTATGTTATTTTTGAAAAGTTTTCTCGTCTTTATAGTAATTAAAAATTTTAAAATTATATCCTTTAATTTTTTAATATTTACAATCGGAGACCTAAACTACTCCACTGGCTATAGCCAGTTAAAACAAAACTTTACCAAATCATGTCGCGATGACTCCGCTAAGGGATTCAGCATACTTCTTTATATGCACCTTCTCGTTTATGTGCCTTTAAGAAAGACGTATGTCGTGTACTTGCTCAGCGTCAATCTCGAACGTCGCCAATCGGATCGCGCGGCGCTTAGACCGGAGGCCGTCTATCAGATAACCGGCGATATTTTTCGGTTTTTCGCCTGATTTTTAACTAGAGTATTTCCTATCGAGCGAAAAACTGTTTGAATTATACGGGCAGTTTTTTAATTCGATCACGCTACAGCGGTACACGGCGGCAAGCGAAGCGCGGGTGTCGAGTGAAAGATAATAAGTTACGGGCGACGGTTTTCGCCTGAATAGATAAATCGAGCGGTTTTTTTAATAATCGAGTGATCAAGCGGTTTTTCGCTCGAGTGATCACAACACTACTCCTAATAGAGTAGAATTTTCTTCTGTTATATGGCACAGCAGTAATTTCGTACATACTGAATATACTTTTCGTAATTTGAGCTGAAAGAATCATTTCGATACCTTATAACTTTGCATAATAGATATCCTCCATCCACAACATTAATGTTGTTACGCCATCTGTAAATTGTGTGAAAGCAGAATATAATGTTCACTTCGTTCCTTTGCTCTTTCCATCTTCCGAGAAAAGCGACAATGAAAATATATTATCTTTTTTGTGTTCCCAATTTGTTCGGGGGTCATGACCATCCCCCCCCCCCTGAATCCGCGCTTGATGCTCCGTGTCACTATCTCTAGGGGGAGCATTAAGGTCGGCCTTTACAAGCGATATAAGACAAGACCGAAGAGAGTATTATAACTGTCCTTATACATGAATTTTAAAAATAACTATAACGCGTTAACTTTCATTATTCTATATATTTTTATTATCTCTTATTTAAACATCTTGCTGTTGAATAAACTGTTAAGGAGTTATTGTTGAAAAACTAATTTTTGTACCTTTAAATCAAAATGGCGGGCTTACGCCTCTAACCTCCAAGGTCCAAACTTCAATATGGTTCCTACCCCACCTTTTGTAAGGCAAAATTCCCTTGGGACTGGATTATTTTCAGATAAAATCAAAAACAATTAACAATTTAACTATTTAAAATTGTAAAATAAAATATTTTCTAAGATTGACACTGATCATTTAGTAATAAATAATACTTCAAAAACAAACTATATTTTCTATTTACCATACCTAAAAATGAATTACAAATACAACACACAATAATTAAACACAATTATTATTAATTTATTTCAATTCAAATTTTATCGATCATTTACTGTAGACATTGTTTATATGATAATGTTTTTGGATAATAGAATAATATAAATAACGCTTTTAAAGGTTGGTTGAAAATCGGGTCATTTATTATTTGCAAGTTTGATTACTAAACAATTTATTTCCGAGTTCAGTGAAAAATTGATTTGCCATTTTTTTTTAAATATTGTAAACTTAAACCGATTATTTACTTCTTCATCACGTCATTCAACAAATCAGGTTTTCTGCATTTTACATATATTGAAAAATTACAAAAATGTTTATACCGATCAGTGGCGGTTCTTCCACAGGAGCACATGCGCACGTGCACCCCTAAAACAAAACGAATAAAAAATATTAATTTATATTCATTGAATATTATTTATCGTATAATGTTCGACCCTCCCTAATATTTTATCGTACCGCCAAACAAAAAAGTCCGACCCTCCCTAATATTTTATCATTCCGTCAAACCAAACTGTATAGATCCGGAAACCGTGCCTCGGTCGAGGTAAATGACGATTATAACGCATTTTCTTATTACTTTTTTTCTTTCTACATTTAAAACGCCTAGAAAATAATTGTTTGGTCGTTACACAAAAATAAAATTTTAAAAATAATTTCACCATACTTGTGAACGAGCCGCCACTGATACCGATTAAAAGAACCTAGCATTTTACCCGCGATTAAATTTCTCTAGCTTTTGAAATCGAAAGACCTTTATTTTAGCTAGATAATGTTTTTTTATTAAATAAAACTCCTGTAAACCTTATTTTTGGTATATTTATAAATTTAAATTACTTACGACAGAGCTAATTCAAAGCCGAATTTGTGTAATTAGTACTCGTTGCAGAATCAAATTCTACTCGAACGATTATTTTAATTCGAATCCTTAAAACGCTAATTGTATTGTGTTCTATAAATAAGTGTTCATAAAGTCGTGTTTTAAGGTGTTATTTTAAAATTTTGAACTTGTGTGATAATGTATGAGTATACTCCTCGTAAAAACCTTCAATAAGACCCGTGAATTGATAGCAAATGTTTATAGGGTATGTGAAGAGGCATCGCAAATCAATATATTTACATTACCACTTAAGCGAAAGCTAGGAAGGGACATTAATACAACCAAAACTAGGAAAACATCATTATTCAATTAATCATGTAGCTGTTTTTTTCCATATTGAAAAATTTACATCTTATAAAAAGTAATTTTTTACACCTTAAAAAAAATAGTTACCTACCTTCAAACATAAAATGCAATTACTGAAGAATTTCCTATTTTTATTGCATTATTTAAAATAATAATAGCACGCCCATTGCTAGATCATGTTTTAAACGATATTGCTTCCCCCTTACCGATACGTCGAAGACATAGTCCCCTTGTCGACCTGTAGTTGTAGGGCAAGTTAACAGAAAAATGCTACAGATTCAGAAATGAAGCTCTGATAGGTTCCTATAGTTTTGAATCAGTTAAATACAGTGAAACCTCTCTAATGCAGACACCTCCGGGACTGTCTAAATGTGGCCGCCTAATAGAGGTGCCCGCCCATGTAAAATTTATTATTAGGTAATATGTACATAAATGCAAAATTATTACTATGTATATGTATGTACAAATAAACATAACATAACAAAAATACACTAGTTTTAGTCAGGATGTAGTATTAAAAAATCTAATAACGTGGTTTGACTTGTTTGCGTTTTAAATTTGCAATCTAGAAAATATAGAGAGGCGTCAGATAGTCATGTGGTTTCAGTTTGCGCTACATAATCGGTAGGAATGGGGTACTATCATCTTCTAATAGCACATTGCTATCAATGTTAATAAACTCGCCCAAATCATTGTTATCAAATTAAAAACTTCCACAACATCAAAACGCGACATTTTTCTGCCATTGTTTACGATTTTAACCTTACAACTCACAAATAAACGGCGGACTGCTGTCGGGGAATCACATATACTTTCATTCGGCGAAGTCCTTTACCTCTGCCACGCATACGCGATTAGTTGCCGGTCTGTCTTCAGAGAGTTTTTGCACCGTACTTCGTCTCCAAAATACTTTAAACATTTTTTGTCCGTTGTTTTCGCAATCTTTGTATCAAAACAGCATGTCCTCGTCCGCCCAAAGAAGAGTCCTCCCAAGAAAGGTTAATTTTCATAGAATTTCATATACCTAGTTCCGGACTATGAAGAAATGTCCGCTTAATAGAGATGTCCGCTTATCAGAGGTGTCCGTTATGAGAGGTTTCACTGTATTTATAGTAGCTAACGCTCAGTAGGCAATTACCGTTATCATTGACGTACGTGGGCAGCTGATTTAATTTTTCTTTTGATTTTCGAACCGAACATTTTCTCGATATATTTTGAAATATTCACAACTCGACAAACCTCAATTAATATGATATTTTAAACCCTAGAGGCAAATGTGTTTTTATCTTTGAGCCGCAATTTTAATTAAAGTAAATGAAATGGTTTTATTAAATTTACGTTCCAGTGTTTATTTTCCAGTGGAAGCTACATTAAACAAAATTTTTAATTAAATTGCCCTTTTAACTTAGTTTGAATCTCCTCTTCCATCTACTTGTTTTCAATAGGATCGTAAGAGGAGGCTTTATAGTACTTGTATCCAACTCATTTTAACTTAAATACTATTATATATTAATAAATGGATGTTTTAGGAGCCAAATCACGATATTTTATTGTTCTACTTCAGATCACTAGTATAAATTAACACTGATAATAACGGGACGTGGCTTTATTATTTAGTGTTGGCCAAGCGCAAGGATTAAAGCCTTCCTGCATAGAAGGAAAGAAAATTGTTAAGAACTGAACATTAAATTTTCAGATGTGTGTAATGAAACCCGTATAATATACCAAATTGGTAATTTTAAAAGTATGATGGGAGTTTCAATGGGCCAGGTAGATCATTCATGTAATTTAATAAAATTACGTACTTTGTTAAAATAAGTAGCAAAAAATGTCTTTCTCTGATCGTTTTTTAAATTTTAAAAATTTTCTATTTTTTAAATTGAAAAATTTCGATATCGTAGACATCATTCCGCAAATATGCTACATTTAGACAATCTTGTCTAAGTCTAGTTGGGAATATAATTTCCTATCAGGCTCACGTTATAAATAATAAATGCCAACAACACTTATATAAAGATGATGGCGATATCGTAAACGCATTCGGCAAATGGATCATCTTTTACAAACTGCACACTTTTTAACCTCCTTGACATTGTAGAAGCCTCCGAAGAATTTTTTATAACTTATATACATACAATTAGTTGACACGTATTTCAGGATTTTCCTGAAAATTGCATAGTTTAAATATGCTCTCCTCCCACCTTATGTTAATTTTAAAAATACCGTCTGTTCTTTATCCTGTTATCTGCAGAACCTATTTTACGTAAAAGTGGCACCTCTATTAGATCGGCAGTTATGAAATATTTTCGTTCGCAAGCCACGCAGAGCGCGGGAAATGCACCACCGCGACGAGTAGAGACGTCTACAATCGAGATTGGTGCAGTGTGAATCATTATCATTTCCATCCTTTGCATGGTTCGAAAGCTTAGTTCTACCACGCTTCGACCTGTCGCACGCTGAGAGACTTGCGATAAAAAATATTTATTAACTACCGATCTAATAAGGGTGCCACTTTCTCGTAAAATGACTTTTGCAGATAAGAGAATAAAAACAACATGAATTTTTTTAACTAAATTTAAGGTGGGGGGCGAGCATGTTTAAACTATTTAAACAATTAAATTGTTATTATTTGGAATTTGTTCACAATGACAATATTTTTTTAATACAATTCGGAAGCTACCATAACAAAGTGTTAAATAAAAAAAGACCGACATTGCTGCGATCAGTACAACTGGAGATATTACATTTCTAGTATGAGAAGATTGGGGAAAATCCAGCAAATTATGAAAAATTCATGTGTGGATATTTTTGAAAGTATTTTTCAGCAAAATCCTGAAATACGTGTCAACTAATTGTATGTATAAGTTGTAAAAAAAAAATTTCGGACAATTCTAAAATGTCAAAGTTAAAATGAATGCGGTTTATAAACGAATGCCTAAATCTGTTTCGGAATATAATTTCATTATCAGCCTCACCAAAATAATAAATGCCAACAACACTTATAAAGATGGCGGTGGCATGCAACTAAGCTGCTAATCCAACCACCTACCAATCTTGGCGGAAATGCAAAAAGTCCCTATTGTTATAAAGCTAAATATCTAATCATCCAAAAAATGGACGAAGTGGCAATCGGTATAATAAAACCTGTCAAATCAGAAATATTCTTTAGTAAAATAACTAACGTTGAAAAATCACAGAGTAACAAAACGAAATATTTAATTTAATGATGAATTGCCTTTAGGCTACAAATATATTAATGGTTTAAACTTAGGAAACGCTGTAATTGGTTTCCTGGTGAGTTTGAATTTGTTTAGTAGCTTTAAGTTTGTTGAATGCATTATTTATACAAATATTTTATTACACTGTTCAGTAACAAATGAGACGCCAATAAAAATTATCTAGGTAACGATATATTGAATAATATTTTTATTAGTCTTATTGATTTCAATTGTTGTGTAGGTTTTTGGTATTTGGCTATATTATCTGTAAGAAGCTGAAATAATTGCATATTAACCGATCATGTTTTGTATGTTGGATTCCTATAAATAAATATTTAAGTTTCATTCCAATGATACGCGTTAAGTTATATCTTCTTTATTGGCAACAGTGTCTATATAATTGTGTCATATCTATTCTCCCTGGCAAGATGATAATAAAGGGAATGCCAAATACCATGACAGCGTTTAAACTTAATAATCTTGTCGTAACCTATGCTAAATTTAACATCGCATCTACTATCTTATAACCCGATAATAGCGGTCATTGATATTATTATGAGCTTCTAATATACCCTGCAACTATTTTTCTACTTTTAATGTATGCTTTATACAAATGTAATAAGTAAACTGGGCAATAAGAAATCTACCCTCATTTTTAAAACTCTATAGCCCGAAAGAGGTTCAACCGATTTGAATAAAGTTTTCTGAGTATTGAACGTTGTTTTGTGCGAATTGAGTGGCGGGGAACGCTTTTGACCAGAACCGGATTTTCAATATTAAAGAGGCCGATAAATAATGTGATGGAAAAAAAAACAAAAATCATGACTCGTTGTCATTTTGTTAAAAATTCACGTAAAAGTACAACATCCTTTGAAAGTTTAGAGGTAAACATCTCAAAACAAGTTTGACAGTTTTTTGTATAATGCAAAAGACATAGAAATTACAAAAAGAAATAAACTTTTTTTAAACAAGTCAGAATCGAATTTGATATATTGAAATTAAGTACTCAAAATTGTTTTAAAATACTAATATGTATAAGTAATATTTTTGAAAGACAAGTTATATAGCAAGTAAGTAGAGCATTTGTAATATCAATTTAAAATGGTTATTTAAAATAAATTGTTCGATAATAAACTATGAGTAATGTTTAGAATACAAATATGGCTGTACAAGGACATAAATTGCTACTTTCTGATTTTGAAATTATAAAAGCTTACTCTTTTTATAAATTCGATTTGCCAAAACGCATTAAACAAAAAAGTGCCAAATAAGTTTCGCGATATTTATCTTAGCTTTAGAGGTCTGTTTTACTTTTACGTGAATTTGCGAACAAAATACCAGCGAGAAAATTTTTTTGTTTTTTTACACTTTCGTTTCTCGCCATATATAATATTCAAATTCCAAATAGTTCCCGTGAATTCGCACAAAACCATGTTTAAAAATCCGAAAATTTCATTCAAATTAGTTGAGCTTCTTTAAAGCTATACCGGGTGTTTCAGAAGGAACGTCCACCCCTGTAACTTTCTTATTGTTTAAATTATAGAAATATAATTTGGTGGGTTTGTATGTGAAATTACTTTCATTATCATATGACGGACTCCATCATGTCACTTCTGGTTTAACCGGAAATTAGAAGAACGTTGTATTTTTAAATGGAACACCCAGTATATTTTTAGCTATATCGAGGCAGAACACCGTTCCAAATTCAATGACACCCCATACGTCACTTTCTGACACTTTAAAAAAATAATGTTGTCTATGTCTTCCTATTTTTATTTTTCATCTAGATCGCTATGAAGTCCCTAAAATGGTTTCTAAGCCAAATTATGACGGATTTTAAATTGGTAATTATGTTCATTTGTTTGTTAGCATTGTGGCATCATGGATACCTAGATAAATGTAAAGCCGTTTGCGCTTCTCGTTGTATTTTTTGTCATGAAGCGATATTTTTAATAAATTATCTCTCCTTTTCTAACTTGACATAAGTGTGTGATGTTGATGTGAATTGTTGGAAATAAAGTGCTCTATCTTTTGCCCTAGGGAGACAACATGTTTCCATTTGAAAAAATTTAGTTTCCTGAGAAAAAGCCTTCTTAAAAAGTTTAAAATTGTATAAAAAATTTAGAACAGAATAAAACTTGAAAATTTAGTGTTTTCAGGAAATGGTGACGTATGGGGTCGTTGAGTTTAGAACGATATTCTGAATATCTGAATTCTGATATAGCAAAAAATATACTGGGCGTTCCATTTAAAGATCTAACATTGAAGTCCTTTACGGTTAAACCGGAAGTGACAAAATGTCTGTCTGTCATCTCATAAAATGCAAAATATTATCACATACAAACCAACCAAATTTTATTTCTGCAGTTTAAACTTAAACCATAAGAGAGTTATAGGGGTGAGCGTTGCTCCTGAAATAGTAGAATTTTAAGAATTGGGTAACAATTCCGTTAGCCGATCTTATAGTTTGCCAGTTTATATTGACACTTTTCAGTATTTGTTCTCTGCATTTTGATTGGTTCACTGCTCACATCATTAGGTTAAAAACCTTAGCAGCCAAATTGTAATAAAGAATAACTTTTACTCTTTATATTATTAAGATCACTACGTATACAGATGGATTACCTGAATACTGTTATCAGGGTTAGTAGAAAGTTCAGGAACGTTTAAATATCTTCAAAACTGCTAAATACGGCATTTCGGGGGTTTCTGGCAGAATTGAACGATAATATCGGCACTGTTGCCACATTTCCAAATTTTGCGCTTTATGTAGTCGTTTTGTTATCTTAAGCGGAATTATGAATTTATTTTTACTGTAATAAATTGGGCATCTCAAATTTAGTAAGATCTCAAATTTTCAAAATTGTATCCCTATCTGTTGCTGAGTTATGACACCACCGCATTTTCAGTTAAAAAATGGCGAAACAGTTAAATATCCTCAAAAGCGCTTACAAAATTCGGCAATTGAAGGTTTCTGGGCATGCGGAATTGAACAATTGTATATTAAAATAAATGAGTCATTCCGTTCTAGATAATAAAACGACGAAGTATGGCGTAAAAACTGCAACTGCAAAAATGTGGCAAGATTGTCGATCTCATTGTTCAATTCCGTATGCTCAGAAATCCCCAAATGCCGAATATCGTAAGCGTAGCTTTAGCGGTTCTGAAGTTATTTAAGCCACCCCGGTGAAAGTTTGAATTAGGGCTCTTCCAGCATAAGGTCACATTATGTGCCACTTGACGTCTAGGGAAAAAAGTGGCGCTGCCCTCGTACTTCATGGGGCATTCTCTTTATTGAGGTTTCCGTTCGACCAGTTTTTGTCCCCTCTTTTTGACATATGAAGAAGAAGGATAGAAAAGATCTAAACTAGTTTAAAAGCTGATCCAGATGCTAATTGAAAAACCTTACGCTGTCAACAGTGTCAAGTCACCATTCAACCTAACTTTTGTTTAACCCAAAGTTTAATCACGTTTTCGATTTTAGAGTTGTTTTCAATACTTTAAAAAGTATACCCATTTCAAAGATGCCTGATGTATTTGTATGTTTTCTTATTGGTTTCCACACAGGTAATTATAAAGTAGAATAGTTTTATTTTTCAATAATTGACTTACTAATTTTGCATCTTTTTGGAATGGCTCAATAAGTTTAAAAAATTTTAACAACCGATTACAACAGTATAGATGGTGATCCAGATGAATCTGATGATGGTCCAATGGATGTAGACTGTACCGATTTTTAGCCCAGACAAGAATTCAGACAAATCGAGTGTGGAGCCGATACTGCTTCTACTCCTTTTGTTTCAGAGGCTACTACACGAATTACCTGGATTGTGACACTCAGACTTCATACCTAATTTTGAGACTCTACTTCATTTATGATTCCTACCCGATGGACTTCCTACCCGATGTGATTTCCTACCTGATATGTGACTTCCTACCCGATGAGACTACCTACCTGATATGTGACTTCCACCTCGATATGTGACTTCCTCCTCAATACATGACTTCATCCTCGATATGTGACCTTCTCCTAGATATGTGACTTCCTGCTCGATATGTGACTTCCTCCTCAATATGTGACTTCCTCCTAAAGGTGTGACTTCGACCCTCCCTAAGTGAGACTAAATTATACCTGATTAGACATTATTACGTTGGAAATGATTACCTATAAGGATATGATATTATGATTTTTCGTTACCTTTATTTAATATTTTAATAATTGTTTTATTTGAAATTAAGTTTTTTGTTAGCATTAGTAGAGCAGAATATTTCATATTGTTTTTTATGTATTTTATTGTACTTTATTATAACAATCAAACACTTTTTGTCGTATTTCAAATTCTATATGTATAGACAGAAGAACTGTGGCTTAGACTGTGAAATATGTATATAATTTTCTTGGTTGCCTATGTACATTTTATTTTAAATAATATAATCTTGGTTATTACACATATGTTTTTAAATAAATTACACAAAAATGTCTCGCCTTATTCCATAAATTATTGATTTATGTACGTTCTTTATTAATTTAAGTCGTGATTCGATTTTGTCGCATCCCAATTTAAATTATTAAAAACAAGTACAAAAGTTGATGAATAAATAAATTAAAACTAATAAAACCTACGTTCAAATTTACCGCCAAAACGCCACGGGTAGTCAAGTGGAGTACTAAAAATCTTCTGTCTTCCTCGCTCACCCTTCTTTCTGTCTCGTTTGAGTTTCGATTTATTAACAAGGACTTTTCTAATGATATATTTTCTTTGATTTCAGCGTTCCGATTCGATCTTTTAAAAGTATCAAATCAAACCTTTAAACTAAATTATTTAAATAAATGCAAAAAGAAGCTTTTTAAAAAAAATCCTCAGCCAAACTTTTAATAGAAAGCATCTTAGACTCGCTTGGGTTGCTTAATTTTAATTATTTTACCAAATATCGCTGCTTATTTCTATTCAGGTTTCTGCAACTACAAAGCAAAACACCGTAAATGTACACCACAATAAACGAAACCGAGTTCGCCTTTATGAAGATAGAATTTTTCTGAGTACGTTGCGAGAACTGATTATTTTAATGGAGGCCTCATCGCAAACTTTTAACAATGCAAGACGGGTAACAATAATTAGAAAGCGTAGACGTCATCTTTATAGAAAGTATAGTGTGTTTTTACAATCTTTACATGTCGCAGATCCCGAACAAAAGTGTATTATTTTATGTATAAATGTATATGTATAAATTTAAATTTCACTCTTTAGCAGAAATTATAAGTAATTACCTATTGTACTAACCTGCAAAACCACAACATCGATATTTCAAAACTCGCGCGCCAGAGGTGACTCTTGTATTTACAACATACGTTCTGTTTCCATGCAAAAGTGTATTTATTTTATAATAACCCGTAAATGCGCACCTTTTATTTCCGCAAGGCAGAGTAGTATTTTGAGTTGTTACACATTTGTATAATATTAATCAGTTTTGGATATTTTTTAAATTTAAATATAAGAAAAACTTGTATTTACTCTTAAAGTTCTTATAGTGCCAATATTTTAATCAAGTTTTTGCATCATTTTTGCGTATTTTTTTTTTTAATTTTGAAAACCTTTTTTTATGAAATTTATTTTTGACTTGCCCCGTACCGTTTAAATGTTTATTTTTAATTACATTTAGATTTAGGTGACGATGACTTTTTATTAAACATGTAAATAAAATGAAGAGTCAGGGGAAAAAACGATGAAAGTCCATTTTAGGTCGAAAATAAAGTAATCAGTGTAAAATGTAGATTTATACGTATATTTTACTATACCATACCAAAAGGAGGAAAAAATGCTGAGAATCACGAGTTACCATGGCTTGAAAATACATTACACTTGAAAAGAACGATGAAAGTCCACGCGTCAGGGGAAAAAACGCTGAAAGTCCACTTCTGCGTTGAAGCGCTTCGGCCATTTTTATTTCCTGTTGCTTTTTTAGTTATCGTTAGAACTTGTCGGAAGCATAATAATATTATTGTTTTTCCACGTGCAGGCTGAATTTCCGTTTTTTTTTTGGTTTAATTCAGTTTAATTATGGAAGAAAGTGAGATTATCGTGAAGAAGCGTAAATAAGGGGAAATATCGATGAAAGTCACTGGACTCTCATCGTTTTTTCCTAGTATTTTTTGACATCGCTCTAAGTTTTTGCTAATAGTAATGAAGTTTTTCACGTAATTTCTTCTAATTAAACATTATGCCAATTTAAACATTATAAATAACTATCTGAGAGTGACCTATTTACGCAATGAGTTTTCAATATGGAACCAAAGGGTTTCTAAACTCAAATTTGATTTTTCTTGAAATCATGGTCCATTGACTTTCATCGTTCTTTCCCCTGGCTCTTCAAATATTGTGGCCTATTTTTCCATGAAGAATGTATGATTGTTACTTTCAGATTTAGAAATTTTAGAAAATGTACTATTTTTTGTAAATTCGATAACTTTTGTCGCAATGCATTAGACAAAAAACTGCCACACGTGATTTGGAATATTTACAGTAGCTTTAAATGGCGGTTTTACTTTTTCGAAGAAAATGCCAACGAATAAATTTTTTTTGTACATCACTTTCATTTTCGCCATGTATAATATTGAAAGGCCGTTCCTGATCAAAAGCCTTTCCCGCCACTCATTTCGCATAAAACAATGTGTAATAATCAGAAATTTTTATTCAAGTCGGTTGAACCTAATTCGATCTATAGAGTTTTAGAAATGAGGGTAAAAAAAACCATTTGACCGATCTTTTTGTTACCCAGTTTAGATATTTTATTAGATTTCTTAAGAAAGATTTAAAATGAATACTTTGGTATGTGTAATACTTTTTTAATATCAATGCGAATGGAAGCAATCGTAAAAAGATGGACGATTAACGCCTGGTTTATGCACTAAATCTGTTCAGCAAAAGTGTAACAAATCAACAAAATTATCAAAAAATAGCCCAAAAATTGTTGAAACATTATTTTTTTATTTAAAAACAGATTTGTAATATACCTATTCCAACCTCAAAGCCGAACTATATCTAAAATATATAAATAATTATGTTAAAAACAAATTAAGATATGAGCAATTTAAAAATCGATATGATTTATGTTGCTTGTCCTGTAAAAGTTACTTTTTTGAGTTAATACACTTTTGTTCGGGATGTGCCATGTAGAAAAATCTTTGAATCCCTGCACTTTAATATATAAAATGATCTAACCGTTAATGATGTTTTACGATGCCTATAAAATATGAGAAATATGGAAAATTTAACAAAAGAAGCCCTCTACTTTCTAGGCAGCTGACGAAAAATTCACGTATTAATATGCTATTATTTCGTTAATAATGAACTAATTTTAACAATTTTTTTTTTCAACTCATGGAAAATAGATTCTTGAGTTTAGGACAGGACAGTTTACGTCCTGATACGTATAATTGTACGAGGTAGCACATTAAAGCTTGCAAATTTTCTAAAATTTCAATTTGACATATTATCTTACATAGCAATTTAATTTTATTTATTTTTTTATACTAAAATCAATTAGAGATAATATGAGTTAGAAACTGGCCCAAAAGAATTGCTATGCCATCATTTAAAAGTGTTGTACCTACTATGCATAACACACGTAATGGGAATAGTTTACCTCTTCCCATTCCAAGAAGTACAGTCGCCAAGAATAATCATTTACCTGCTAGTGTTAAGTCCATTAATGACATTAAGGTGCCTAGGAGGAGAGTAAAGAGCATTTTGAGGTCGAAGGCATATTATAATTTAAGTGAATTTTATGATGATGACTTCTAAGCCACACTGTGTTCTGTGACGTAGGACGTGCATGCTTTTGTTTTTATTATGTAATAAGATTTTAAATATTTTATTTTTTATTAATTTATTTCTTCTATTCTTTTTAGGCGTCTCAGTTTTTGTGTTTATGTTCATATTTATATTTTATACAGGGTGTCCGGGAACATGTGGGAAATCTCCCGGATATGAAGAAAACACGTGAAAAGAATACTATAGGTTCATATAAACTTCTTTCGTATCGGCCTCCTCTTCGGAGATATGGGCTCCCAAAGAGCACCAATGGAATCAAGTTTTTTACACATAATTATTGAACCATATTATGTCAAATTACTGCTCAAGAAACTGTTGTGAATTACTCACAGCTGCAGGGACGGACTAGCTGTAACACTCATGGGCCCATTTTTTTTACGCCTTGTATGATGAGAACTTTGGACAATGTTTTTTACAAACCTTTAACTATTGGCTAAAAATTAAGTACTCTTCATTCATGTCGCTAATCCTAACCGTTTTCGAAAAAACGGCATTTCATATACATCATGTGCTTCGGGTATTTTCTCGAAAACGGTTAGGATTAGCGACATGAATGAAGAGTACTTAATTTTTAGCCAATAGTTAAAGGTATGTAAAAAACATTGTCCAAAGTTCTCATCATACAGGGCGTAAAAAATTGGGCCCATGAGTGTTACAGCTAGTCCATCCCTGCAGCTGTGAGTAATTCACCAGTTTCTTCGGTAGTAATTTGACGGGTCTTACCTGGTATACATCATATTAAAAAATAATTGTAATATACCAAGTGGTTCAATAATTATGTGTAAAAAACTTGATTCCATTGGTCCTCTTTGGGAGCCCATATCTCCGAAGAGGAGGCCGATACGAAAGAAGTTTATATGAACCTATAGTATTCTCTTCACATGTTTTCTTCATATCCGGGAGATTTCCCACATGTTCCCGGCCACCCTGTATATACCTTTGGGTGCTTTGTAAATGAGAATTTATATTCTTCATACAATAAAGTATATTTTGATTTTGATCACCATTTCTTCTATATACTTTCATAAACAATCAGGCGTCATTTTATCACTTTTGACTTTTGCTAAATTAAAAATAAAGAGCATTTCAACAATTAAAGTATATAATACAGAGTGCTACGCAATTATATTTTCGTTTGATTCATTTACTTAACATTAAATATCGAAAATAACGACACAAATATATAGTTCAGCAATAAAATTAAGTAGGTAATCATGGATACGATAAGTAAATGATATCTCTTTTACAATTGAATCTAGCTCTACATCGACTATACCAAAATAATGACTATGATTTTAAAATAAATCTAATTATAAGCATGCGACAATGGTGTCATGAAGTTTTCAATACTCGTGGAGGAAATACCGGAAACTAATTTTATTGCGGAATTTTGTATTTGTATCGTTATTTGCGAATTTTTAATGTTAATGAATTAAATGAATAAATAATTGCGTAGCACTCTAGAATTATTTGTTGAAATTATCTTTATTTTCAATTAAACAAAGGCCAAAAGTGATAGAATGGGTACTGATTGTTTACGAAACCTTTTTAAGACAACATAACATATTTAGAAGAAAGCTGATTTTTCTTGTTCTCTCGAGTGGCATGGCTATTCTTTCGGGCCAGCGTCTAACTCAGATATATCTCTAATTGTTTAAGTATGAAGAATAAATAAAATTGATTTTTTATGTAAGATATGTCAACTTTAAGCTTTTGGAAATCTACATGCATGTAGATTTTATGCGCTACCCCGTACAATTAGACGTATCAACACGTAAACTGCTCTGTCCTAAACTCTATAGCCTGTTTTCTATCAACTACAGGAAACATATTACACTTGGTTCAATATTAAGGAAATAACAGCTTATTAATTAGGACTCAAGTCAAGTTGCGTATCGTAATTACGAAATGATGTTTAATATTTTTTTATTAAAACCACCCAGATATAAGCCCGAACAAACCCAGATATATATATATAGACGATATTAGTTGAAAAAAATATAATACGCAAACTGACTTTTTTTTATTATAGATTCCTCCAACACAAGCGTTCTAACAATATAGGACAAATACCAATAATAAAAAAGTCATCTTCGTAGGAAGGGTTATTTTTTAACCTTTTCGTATTTTGTCTAATGTAAATTCATATGTTAAGAATAAATAATCCTGAATCTGATTTAAATATTTTAGTGTAAAAAAATTAGAGACTCTAACTCGACACTAAAAACTGGTCCACGACTGGTTAATCCTACTGGCATCCCCTAGGATAGATAAACTGCATAGAGGAATAGACATTACTGAATTTATAAATTACAATTATTTATAAAATTTCATCACCTAAATTTATGTAGTGTATATTAAAATTTTCTATTTAATATTTCTTTATGTTTATTGTATTTAAATTCAAATTAGTATTAAGTTATTCCTTGAGGAGGCAGAAAGCTTATCTTGGGCTCCGATCCACGATTCTCGGTCAGACGCGGCCTCCTCAAGGGCTATAAACCCTTGGTCTCTAGCATGTTACATACCCAACCCATTGTGGGTGCCTACCTTACTCTGTACCCCAGGAGATATCCGATATCATCCGACTTGGCGACCGGTGTGAATGTGGTAGAGATGGGAAATGATATATTTTTCAGTCTACCATATTTTTTGCATGACTCCATGACTTACCCCACTTAAATCCATCTAGTGCGAATCAATTTATCGGTCGTGGGGTTTGGAACTACAAATGCTCGTCCTAGAGCAGAGTTATTAATATTAATTCCCAGATATTTAACAAATTTTATTTGCGGCTTTTTATTTGATAGTTGCAGTGAATTCAAACTGTATTCGGTATGTTTGTTCATGGGATTTTTGAACATAGGAAATCCCATGTAATTTTGCTGTGGTTGATGTACATCTTACAGAAAAACTCTATTATAACTTCTTGAAGATGCCGAATGAATACATTCTGGTTAGCCAATCCTAAGCTATTCAATTAAACGTGATGGCAAAACCACGATACTCTCATAGTTCAGGGAATACAGCAAACATCAGCACATTTAATAGTGTCATTGGCAAAACGAAGATTGGTGTCAGTAACAGTATTTTCATTATATATGTTCATTGTATGTACATATATGTGAATAAATGTTCAGTTTGTTGGCAATAGCCTCATAGAAATGATTTGCTGGTATTTG
This sequence comes from Barypeithes pellucidus, assembly GCA_963991005.1. Taxonomy (NCBI): domain Eukaryota; kingdom Metazoa; phylum Arthropoda; class Insecta; order Coleoptera; family Curculionidae; genus Barypeithes; species Barypeithes pellucidus. Next base: position 32,313,854 of record OZ022556.1, on the reverse strand, counting down.
CTGTGCACATGGATTTACCCTGTTGGCCTCTTCAAGAAGTTATAATGCAGTTTTTCTATAAAACATACAGGGCAGGGCAGCCAATATTCAGCCACCTCAAAAATGACATGGGATTACTTATGTTCAACCAAACGATGCATCGTCCGGTATATATTTAATAATAATTACCTATATTTGCGATTTACAATAAGTTTAATAGTTTTATAGGTATTTATGTCCAAAGAATTTATGCAATATAAAAGAGGTTAAGTGGCATTAACTAGCATTAAACTTTCTAATAAAATAAATTTTATTATAGCAAATTCCAGCTATGAAAAATTTCATTACAGTAGTATCAAAAATGACAGTTCTCAAAATTTATTGGACAATAAATTTGCCATCAAATTGATGCTGTGTAGTACATTACCTTTTCTTGTGTATCATTTTGTGATTAAATCGACTGTTTCCATGGATACTGCTGACTATAATAATTCCCATAGTATCTTCACTAAAAGCTCCGTCATTTTATATTTTCTTGATTGTATTGATAAGTTATTGCAAAATTTTTAGTAATCGTGCAAAGCAAGATAATCATAAATCAGCAATATGCACATGGATACGGTGATTAAAACTATACTATAATTATTTTGCCAATCCAGAAACATAAGTAAACATCAGCACGTGATAGCTACGTGCTCGATGCACAAACTTATTGCTATTGGTCAATCGGCAATAAAACGCGTTGCATGCCATAGTTCGGTGTAGGCTATTGTTTCGGTCTATTCATGCGACCCTGCTCACGTTCTCGTCGCATGCATTTGTTTTAATCTATTGAATTGGGAAAATGACTAGACTATAGATATATTTTTTAAAAGGTGAATAAAGGAAAGGAATTTAAACAAACTCAGCTACCAGCATTTACAGCTTTAATGATACATTTCTAGCTATTACGCCGGCTGGCGCGGGTCTCCGAAAGTAGCGATCGTGAGTTATGTTAGAAAGAGAGGGGGGGCGACTGTGATAGAATATTAATTGCTATTAGAATTAGACAAATAATTAATATTTCTGTTAAAAAATTTTTTTTTGACAAAACACAAAAACAATAGAAAATAATAAATATTAAAATAAAAAATAATAAATATTGGATTAAAAAATAATAAATATTAAAATAAAAAATAATAAATACTAGAATAAAAAATAATAAATATGAGATTAAAAAATAATAAATATTAAAATAAAAAATAATAAATATTAGAAAAAAAAATAATGAATATTAGAATTAATTACAAAATATTGGAAAGTTAATACATTTATACACATGACTTTATAATAAAAATGTATTAAATAGTTGCAATACTATTAAATTTTTTCAATAATATCATATATAAACACATTTTACCCAACTTGTGTTGTAATTTAAATTATGATAGAAGCCAACTCTGTTGTTGTTTTCAAGACCTACTCTTTAAAATTACAATTTACCTATTTTATATGCATTTTTAAAGTAGGTTTTTGGACTTGAGCGTAATGGGTGAAAATGACAAAGAAATTATTAGTTATTTCCCGTAGTATGAATAGAGTTGGATTGTATCATAGTTGTGATTTGAACACAAGTTGGGTAAAATCTCAACTCGTATCATTTAAAAGTTTTAATAGGTTTCCAACTATGAATACGTTTTTAATATTAACCAATATGGCGTGCCGTTTAGGGAAAAATACAGTTTAAGGAAAAAGGATTAAAAATTGAGATACATAACTGAAATTTCATATTTGGACTAAATCTTTAAATTGCAACATTTTCATATAAAATTTTGCTCTATTTCTAATAACTAAGGATCTTTACTATTACGGGAATATCGATAAAATGGCAGTTGCTCCCTTAATACCGCAGGTGATATATGAAATATGCGTTTACAGTTTTAAGGCATCAAGAATAAGTTTCTGAGAAATCGATAATATAGTATATTACATAACGAGTGTTGAAAGTGGTAGATTTCAAACGACGAAGTTTTTAGCACGAGATACTAGTACTGAAATCCGCCAAGTTTGAGAAAGTTACTTTCGCACAAGTAATGTACACAATTTTTTCTACGTCCTCAAATACAGTTCCCAATTATTTGAACATTTTAGCTTACCTACTTACCTGGTTGTAAATAAATATAATAGCTATTCTCCTATTTGCTTATTACGCTATTACTTATGTATTGTGACATTTTTATAGTTCCTGATTTCTTAATTAAATTAATACTGTTCATGCGTTGTGTCAACGTAGCGGATTTTTAAATCTTAAGAACTTTGTTAATTCTTAAAAACTTTTATTTAGGTATTAATTACGACAACAAAATGCATATATTCTTTCCGCTGGACGGCTGTAAGTTCTTGGTTATTCTCCTTCTCACTAAGCGCGCTACCATCGCCGTTCGTGTAAAACTATCCTAGAGCATTAAAGTTCAAAGAGCTGAACCGTTTATTTTTTTACTTTAACAAAAAAAAATTAAATTAATCTTAACATTAAATAAATACATATAATTTCAAGAAAATGATAAAACATAACCTAACCTCGCTATTTATCGTGATGGAGTTAAATGTCGTTAATTTATCAATTATGAAAGTTTTACATATTTGCTTAAAACAATATTCAAATTATTATTAGACTAATTATTATATATTGTGTGTATACATTTTTATCGTTTCTGATTTGTTAATTAGATTAATACTGTTCAGGCGTTGCTTCACCTCTTCAATGTAGTGGATTGTTCATAAGAATTATTTTACTTCTTAAAAACTTTTATTTAGTTATTAATTACAACAAACAAAATGAATGTATTCCTTCCGCTGGTCTGCTGTCAGTTCTTGGTTCTTCTCCTTTCCGTTAAGCGCGCTACTATCGCCGTTATACCTTTCCTGTAAAAACTATCCTAGACTATTAAAGTTCAAAGAGCTAAACCGTTTATTTTTTAACTTTAACAAATACAAAAAATAAAATTAAATTAACTTTAACATTAAATAAACTTATTACCTAAACTCAATATTTATCGAAATGGAGCAAATTATGAGAGTTTTACATATTTGCTTAAAACAATACGTATTCAAATTATTATTACAACAAATATAATTATATAAATCAGGTTTATACTTACCTTGTATGGATATTCTATCCTTGATAATTGTAATAATCCAAAATAAGTCGGTACTTATCCCATTACTCCTTTACCCAAGCATTTATTATGTTTAATGGGTTAAGTAACAATTCTCACTCTTTTCTATATTTCTCATAAAAAAAACATGAGGATTCCCACAAAAAAAGACCAAATATTTGTAATTTTTTTAATGTTCATTATTGCCTATTACCCCTCCTCAACTCTAGAGTTGAAATTAATCTTTTCAACACATGTGTGATATAAGACACTTTCTAGAGACATTAGCCTTGCCTTTTTTCTTATTTTCGTAGGTGGTCGAAAAAAATCCCATGTTACATACATACTTTTTTGGACACACTGTGTTACGGTAGATTAGTGAAACTAATTTATATTTAGTGTAAAATTATTTTAATTATATTAGCAGAGCGCTATCCACTTGGTCATCATAATTGCCGGATTGTCAGTAATCCAGGATTTCTCCATTTCTAGAAAGACACACTACATGTTGTTTGTTCACATTTTAAATTTTTAGAAATTGTCAAGAAAGTGGAAACCACCTAGTAGGTAAAAAATAAAGGAGCTTAAGAAACAATTGTCACAACATTGATAAAATGTTTTTTTAAATTAAAATAAAATTCACATAGTGGACGAACGGGTTATTTTTCAGAGCGACATGCCTTCATGTAGTGACAATGATGCACTGATGATGACCGAACGATCGAATGCGCTCTTCTAATATAATTAAAATAAAATAAATTAGTTTCACTGATCTATCTTGATAAGTGCACACAGCCACACCAAAAACTTCTAAAGTGTTAGGAAACTAACTTATTAAAATGGAAATGACGAGTATCTCCCGACAAACAACACAAGTTTAAAATTTAAAATATGGCGGTTAATTAATTTTGATGGGCATATATTAAATAAACAGTTTACCTTTCTGCTGTTCCGCTAAAATAAAACGTAGGTTAACTTTTAAACTCTTTATTCCTATTTTTAATATTGTTAAATTATGTAATTTATTTGAAAAATGCGCTAATTATTCGCGCTACACCAGTTTCATTTTTGTGATATATGTCTCTAGGTCTAGGTGTGTAAATAATTTTCTTTATTATAACTGTGCACTTAGGAAAAATACTTTAAAAGCAAACCCTTCTAATTAGTACATTCTCAAAAATACATGTTGCAGCGAAGTTTTAGTCAAAGTGATGTTAGTTTTTGAATCTGTATTTATCTCGATTTTTTGGATTAATAAGTTCCAGAATATAAAAAAATAAGTCAGAGATAGTCAGAACAATAAAATAAACTTTTGAAACAATAGGGAATAAATTTATTAATATCGACAATCACAGCTTAGAGTTTTTCCAAAATACCGCACGAGATAACCATTATTAAAAAAAAAAATTAGGGAATAATAGGAACACAAACTGTAAGTCAAACACTTGATAAGAAGGTTCAAGAAGTACTCTATGCTCACAGTGGCAGTGGTTGAAATGTTAAGTACAAGGAATAAAAGTATGTCTATACCATAATTATCTTTAATTTAAAAGGCCGGACGGGGGCGGGAGTATTTTACTTCCCCCTTTTTACATTAAAGATGATTGTAATTTAGACATATTTTCATTCCCTTTACTTGGAAAGAAGTTACTAAATAAAGTTCCTTAGGAACAAAACCAACAATGTAAGTTATGATTGACTCGCGAGTAGTTAAGATTTGTACTTACCTTCACAAATGTTTGGGTTTGTTCAGAGAGAGTTTGAGCTCGTTTGGTAACCTGTTGTAGGCATGGCCTGCTTGATAACTAATTCGTTTCCGAAACATAGCACTCGGGTGCTTAAGAGCAGTAAAAGGTAATTAAATCGGATTTGTTTCTCATGCGTTGTACTCCTGGGAATAAGTAGGTCCTTCAGAAAGAAATGAGCATATAATATATAATTTTATGCACGAATAATACAACAATGAATAATAATTCTCGCCGGTTGTCTATAAGTATTATTTGTATCGTTAAAATACTATTCTTTCATATATATATTATTTATAAATCGTATCTCTTCGTACATAAACTCGAAACATTCAAATTGGTTTATAAAGCTACAAATCCTATAGTATATTTTAGCGGTATATCAAAAAACGTTAAGAAAACTTAACAAAACTGAACATCTACCCTAGTAATTTAATGGCGAAATATAGGAATGTTTACAAAACTGTACAACTACTCACCGTGCGGTTTTGCAAAACTTTGCCTTGTCCTTGAAACTGATTGGAACTTGTACGATATAAAGCGTAAAGCATGTGATGTCGTGAAGAAAAAGTTGCCTTTTAAAATGCAAGATGCGCGAATTTTGGAATATAAAAAAGGGAGTATTAGTGTTCGTACAACATACTCTGGGACTAGGATCGAGCCCTTAAAAAAGCTTTTCCCTTCTAGACAAAACTGAAACACTTCCATCAAAAAATCACGTCAGTGAAAAGAAAGTCCAAGATGTTAAAAAATTAATGGAATACTTTGATGCGTCTTCGGAAGAAGCACAAATTTTTTACAGAAGTATGTTTGAAACTGTCAAACTCAAGATAAGGATAACATTCAATCCGAATATCCTGAGAAAGTTGCTTGAATAGTTATGCATTTTTGTTGTAAAATGTTATATTTTATTTAGAAAATTACACAACAACTGCTTCATTTATTCATACTTTCATTCATTCATTTAGTCTACCTAAAATTTAAGAAAAAGTGTTAGTTTCATTGATGTTTTCATCCATTATCGGAAGTCGGAAGTTATATTAATGAATAATATTAATTCCGTCTATTCTTAATTAACTAAACATATTGGCCGTTTAAATATTGGTTGTATATTATAGAAATTTAAATAACTAACTTACTAAAATTTGTAATCTGGGACCTTATTCGAGTGTGTACAAAAATAACATTGATATATTTAATTTTCACAAAATTTATACCATCAAAGGTCCTTAAATAATTAAATGCATTTCCTGTGAAAATTTTTTTGTAGTTGTCGAGTTCTGGAAAAGCGCCCCTCAATTGATGGTTAGGTGTAGAAAGTACTTACTTACATTTTACTATATAAGCACTTTATCTTGCTTCGGCCGTCCCAACAATTAGCTTTAAAACAAGTTGTTTGTTGTTGATTCAAATATTTTGAAATAGTTGAAGTTCCTAACTTTTATAACTTTTGAATTAGTTAGAACCCAGGTTCCTGTATGCCCCACTCCCGAGGGGCTACTACGATATTATGAAATGTACATTTTAAGGGGACTTTGAATTCTGAAATTCTCCAATCTCTGTCTAATTAAAATTTGGAGAATATTTCGTTACGTTTCGGGTGTTGCATTAAGGCCGGCTACCTACTACTACTACTACATATCTCTGTAACTAAATATATTATTAGTGTAGATATCACAGATGCACGATGAAAATTTTCAAGATTTACCTGGCAGTTGTAGATTATTGCAGTTTATAGCCGAGTTTAGTGTGAAATTTCGTAAACCCTTCTCAGGTTGAACTTTGGGTCCTCACAGTAATTTTGAATCGGAATATTACCGGATACAGTCTATTTTCGTGATTTTTTAAATTTTGAATCTCGAACTTTTTGAACCGAACAAATTTTTCATCGTAAAGTTTCCAGGAGGACATATTTAATTGAAAATGATTATTGACATAACAATGGTTTATTAATTATATATCTCTGTTGAGAAACCATATGATTGGTTCAGATAGGGACTTAGAAACTGCAAATTAAATGTTTTCCAGGTATTAAAACATTGCTATGTAATTTATGTGCTTAAAACCATGAGTCAATGTAACATTTAAATAAATTTAACTTTAGGTCTGTTAGATAAAGTAAAAGTAAGGGCATAGTATAACGGAAATAGCTAAACAATTTGTTATATTAAATTTAACCGCGTATATTACTTCCGATAATTACCTTTTCAATTATCATGTGGCATTTGTTTTACAGACAGACAGTGGCGTACTTACAGGGGGGGGGGGGGGGGGGGGCATTTAGGTTATTTATAAATATCTACCACCGATTATTGGTGTGAGCACCAGAAAAAATTAAAATTATATTTTCACCATTTATACAGGGTGTTATGGAAATGACGTATTATATTTAAATGGGTGATTCCTAGGGAGTCCTAGAAAAAGTCTACATACTTTTTTTTTTAAAAATCGAATATCTAAATACTAAGGTAAAAACCCTTTTTACCCACATACTGTCGTGCCGTTACATCTGGATTCACTTAGCAACAATGTGGGTCACTAGAGTATACTAACAGTGTTGTCAGATCACACCGCGTGTCTCGCCCTTACTTGAATACTGGCGGCACGCCCTTCATATTTCAGTAGGCTTCGCCATTCGGGAGTAAAAGGACGTTGGTTCCACGACGTCGAGGGTGCCACGTGCTTGACGTATACGAATTTTAAACGTTTGGTTAGTTGTATTGCCCGATTTTTTTATTGTTGTGAAATAATTCATAAAAATAAATGTTGTGATGTGATTTCAAATTCGTGTGATATTATGTACTGTTGGTTCTCGTGAAAAGCAGACTTTTTGTGTCTTATTTTTTTATGGAATTTAATTATAAAACGGATTATTTTAAAATAAGATCGAAGGTAAGAGAGTATGTCCCTTAAAATTGTAGTTTTCTTTGTCTAAAAAGTTTGAGAAAGAAGTGATAGCGCGCGTCGAAGACGTCTTGTTGTCAAAAACTGAACACGTGCAATGTGTTGCAATATGACAACATCGCATTTAATGCGTTAACCTCTTTTGAACCTGGAGACTGCCTCAATAAAATATTGATTGCAAAGGGCCTCAGGAGCGGCCACGTAAATTTTGAGATTTCATATAAAGTGTATATTTCGCCTAATAATTCAAAGCGCCATTTATGGTTATTTTTCTTCAATTTATTTTCATCTCGGGATTTGCCGATTTAAATATAATACGTCATTTTCACAACACCCTGTATAATTCATTCTAATTATGCTGAATAGAAACATCTAAATTTACTATGCCATTGTCATATCGATGATAAACTCAGAACCACATATACATTAATAAAGTACTTGCTTTATATCTATTTACTTGACATTCCTAAAATTATTACAAAAAAAATAAGAAAATAAAATTAAAATTTGGCAGGAATATTTAATAATTGCTCAGAAATAAAAATCAAACGTCAATCACTAGCCTGTTTGGATGTTGGTAGTCGACATGCTTACCCGAATGTTTACAAACTTCTAAAAATAGTTTGTAAATTTCCACACCTAAGAGGACCTTTTCAACGTTTGAACGGATTACTTAAGAAATACTACCACCCAAGTTAGGCTTCATATGAAAAAAGTTGTATCAACTTAAGCCTAGCCCCTCACCCAAGGTTCAAGCCTGGGTACGCTACTCATAACAACGGATATATTTAACATCTCTTTTAAATGTATTATACCTTATTTATCAAAAGAATTATAAATATAACCGCCATTTTGGAGATAAAAGCCACATTGTGTTGTCAGTTAAATCGTAATTGTCGCAGAATTATACTTTAGAAAATAAATGAAGTTCCATTAAAACTAACTTCCGGTTAAAGCGAGTAGTATTAAGTGAAATTATTCACTGGTACACTGAGGTGCTTTCATAAATACACTTAATCACAATGGATTTTTTTGTCTAAATGGATATACAGTGTGTCTACTTAAGTTGGCGCGATATGGGAAATTTTGTAATTATTAATTTTACGAAAAAAAGTTATTCTTTGTAAAAAGTTCAGCATGGTCCAAAACCGAGATGCAACCATCAGACGTTAAATTTTTTTAGTCATATACGAGGTTTGACAAAAAATATAAATTTCAAGAGTAACAATTTGTGACAATATCTAAAACTGTAATTATGAAAAGTTGTTCGGTATGAAAAACTATGTTCTAATATGCAATTACATCCTTCTACACTGAACAATGTTTTTTATTCTTGTAAATTTTTCTCAAATTAGCATTGAGGTAGATAGATCTGATTACGATTCATTTGGAGATATTTTTATTTAATGGTACATTATTTAAATTTTTAGAACATTTTATTTTGAAGGAATTTACTTATTATTTTCGGATCGGAACCGAGACGTTGATGTTGGTAATAAGTAAAAAATAAATGGTCAATATTAGTAATTTAAGAAAAATAAAAAATAAAAATTTCAGTTTAATTTCCTGTAATTGCATAATAGAACATAGTTTTTCATACCGAACAGTTTTTGGAGCAATTACAGATTTCGATATTGTCACCAATAAAGTAGGTACTTTACTCTTTAGTAAAATTCATATTTTTTGACAAACCTCGTAAACGACGAATGTAACATCTGATTGAATCATGCAGAACTTTTTATAAAAAATGACTTTTTTCGTAAAATATAATAAAATTAATTTTCTCTAAAAGGTTAACATTACAGAACCGGATATAGTCATGGACGGACTCGCAATCCCATTGGCTTCATCTATTAATTTGCTGGGCGTCAATCTGGGAGGAAATATGTCTTGGCATAACCACGTTGTGGCAATCGCCAAGATAGCTTCTCAGAAACTTGGTGTACTCTTCCGAACCAGAAAGTTGTACACACCTCAACAACTTTTGATACTATACAAAGCCCAGATTCGACCATCACTAGAGTACTGCTCTCATGTCTGGAGCTCTGCACCCAAACATACTCTTCGACTGCTGGATTCCATCGAAAGGAGGGCTATTCGTCTGATCGGAGACCACGAGCTGACGAAGAACCTCGACAGCCTAGAACATCGAAGACAGGTTAGGGATTTGACTCTCTTTTACAGATATTTTCATGGAAGGTGCTCGGCTGACCTTGCCCTCTTAATTCCGCCCAGAGCGACGAATAACAGAAATACACGACGAACCACTACCGCCCATCCATATGTAGTTAAGCTTAGTACTCCTCGATCTTCATTATTTAAGAATTCTTTCATTTGGAGGACTTCATCCTTCTGGAACGACCTTCCCGATGTCGTTTTTCCCAACGAATATAACCTCCAACGATTCAAAAGCAACGTGAATCGCTTTTTGCGCACACGCACCACTCCCAGAGTGCCCTAAAAGATTTTTCCTATAGTGCTTGTGTTTGATCATAAAAAAAAAGTTGTTTTATACAGATATTTCTCCAGCGTATTGTAGTCATCCATATAGGAGGCCATGGAATCCATGTCAAATGCCCGTAGCCCCGATTACTGACAGTAGTTAAATTTTAAAACGGAACGGTTTGAGAAGTGCCCTCCGTGTAAATTTTGTAGAGAATTCAGTGCAATTAAAATATATCATCGGAATTTAAAGTTTCTAGCGTATTTATTAGAAGAATGTGGGTCAGACGTCTATTCGTCTAATTTGTTTAATATAATTAAATTACGTCTCCTATTGGTTTCTACCAAATACAGTCTTCTTCGTGGACGGCAGCAAAGCAAAATTGTTTCGAAGTACTACATTTATTTCATCAAACATATAAAATTTATAAATTGTGATGACTGTGTGCTCCCTTACTCCCCATTAAAAAGGAAGAAATGGCCAAAGAATTTCAAGAACATTTATACGTTGTAATCGAAAATAATTAATTACTTGTAAACTATAATAAATAACAATAATTTGCTGTTTTTATTTGTTTTTAATTTATATAATAATGCCTAGTAAAAGGTTTAGAATAATCAGAAATATAAAATAATTAAAATATCAGGTTCAGTCAAGCAAACTGTCAGTATACACAAACGTCAAAAATTTCCACTGTAATCACTTCCTGCTGCCTCGAGGAGGAGAAAAATTTCCGGAAATTTTCTTAGTTGCCGTGGTTACGGAATAAAGAGCAAGCTCCTGATTGGCTGAAGAATGTTAGTGGGAAATTTTCTACAAAATATTGTAGTAATATGTATTGGTAATCCGTACCAAAATAATACAGTAAACATAAATTTCCAAAAAATTATAGTTAGTATTTCTAATGAATTTAATAAAATGAGTTAATAACTGAAATATATAGTAAATTTCACAACAACTGTATATGACAATACTTTACCAAAATATATGGCATTGTTTACTAACTATTTTTTTTTATGATCAGACACAATCACTATAGGAAAAATCCTTGAGGAGACTCTGGGAGTGGTGCGTGTGCGCAATAAGCGATTCACGTTGGTTTTGACTCGTTGGAGGTTATATTCGTTGGGAAAACGACCTCGGGAAGGTCGTTCCACAAGGATGAAGTCCTCCAGATGAAAGAATTCTTAAATAATGAAGTTCGAGGAGTACTAAGCTTAACCACATATGGATGGGCGGCAGTGGTTCGTCGTGTATTTCTGCTATTAGTCGCTCTGGGCGGAATTAAGAGGGCAAGGTCAGCCGAGCACCTGCCATGAAAATATCTGTAAAAGAGAGTCAAATCCCCAACCTGTCTTCGATGTTCCAGGCAGTCGAGGTTCTTCGTCAGCTCGTGGTCACCGATCAGACGAATAGCCCTCCTTTCGATGAAATCTAGTAGCCGAAGAGTATGTTTGGGTGCAGAGCTCCAGACATGAGAGCAGTACTCTAGTGATGGTCGAATCTGGGCTTTGTATAGTGTCAAAAGTTGTTGAGGTGTATACAACTTTCTGGTTCGGAAGAGTACCCCAAGCTTCCGAGAAGCTATCTTGGCGATTGCCATAACGTGGTTATGCCAAGACATATTTCCTCCCAGATTGACGCCCAGCAAATTAATAGATGAAGCCAGTGGGATTGCGTATCCGGCCATGACTATATCCGGTTCTGTAATGTTAACCTTTTTAGAGAAAACTACTGCCTGGGTTTTTTAGCATTAAATTCGACTTGGTTACTGTCACCCTAAGCCAAAATTTCTTCCAGGTCTTTGTTGAGGCGTGATACCTCATGCTGTCTGCGAAGATGAGCGTCGGCAACCGATGTTTGCGCATTCAAAGAGAAAGATGAGATAAGTGTGCTATCGTCAGCCAAACTAAATTTCGGATTTTTAGTTTTCACTAGAAGGTCGTTAATGTAGAGTAAGAAGAGAGTGGGAGACAATATGGACCCTTGAGGAACACCGGCATTGATGGTGAAGGTGTCTGAGAGAAATCCGTCAATCGCCACTTGCAGAGAGCGTTCCTTAAGGAAGCTAGACAACTATGCACAGAATCGACTGGGCATACCATAGGATCGCAGTTTACTTAGAAGCCCCTCATGCCCATGCCTAACTATTATTGTACTTCGTATTTTCTATTGTAGAAATCACAACAAGTTTAAATAAAACTACTAGATATAGTTTATTTGTAAAAACTACCATATTATTTTAACAAAATATTTGGCAATTTTTACAAGTATTTACTGGTAAATAATGAGCTATGAAATAAATTATAGTAGTTTTTAAAATAAATCAAGCAAAAAATTAGAAATTATTAAAAATATTATTGGCTTCTTTACTAAAAGACGTTTGTCGCAAACGGCGTTAAAATCAGTTCTAGATGAAATGCCAACCCTAGAGCTTATCGCAGTTTCGCTCTGGATAGTCGGTGTCTTAGTGTTTGTCCATGTAGGATATTAAAGACATTTTGACTCATTGGGGACTGGAGGATTATTTACCAACTTTTGAAGGTGAGATTACTTAGGCATAAGTATCGTGACAAAAATGTTTTAAAATGTTGCATCATCGGTTTAAGAACTAAACTTCAATTGAATAATTTTAACGAAGACAAGCAACCATTTAAACAGTTTTGTCAATGGAAAGGTATTCGTTGTAATGTCATGGTAAGCCGAATAAGGCCAAATTAAATTTATTATACAATACTATGGCATATTTCAGCTATCAGCAGCAGCAAGCTGACGATGACTGGAAAATTCAGTTGCACCAGGTTACCGCTGGGCACACAACAGGACTGCATCCACTCACATCGCTGGATTTGTCATCAGCGCTAAGCAGAACTTTAGGCATGAAGATTTTTTTCATTAAAAAATTTTTCATATATGTAGCCAACTTAAGTGGACACATTGTACCTGATGCTCTTATAGTATATAGAGGGTATTTCTTAATATCATGCTAATATTTAAGGAGGTTATTCTTGGGTCTATTTTCAGAAAAAAACTTCATATGGACATATGTCCTAAACGTCTTAACTTTTCAGATGCAGGATGTTAAAGATTTTTATGTTTTTTAATAATTTGTTAAGGTTAACGACTTTAATATGTGACAACTAGACTAGATAGATAACTGTCAAAACTGTTTATGTTTACAAGACAAAATCTGCTTCTTATCTACGAGACCTTCTTAATCTTTGTTAATTCCTAATTTCATAACAGAGTGCAAATGAATGAATTTAATTTTGTATACGAAAACTGTACTTCAAACGAGAAAGAATCGAGACACGACATTTTCTCAACAAGGAATGAGATGATGATAGAATAATTCAAAAATTATTATTATGATGTTTTTATGTTAGATGTTTGTAAATAATAGAAAACTACCGGTTTGTTTTTTACGTTTTAGCTCCTTTTTACTCCTTAGTAAGTTTAGACAAAATTAAAAACAAAAACACTATATTTTCTCGTTAATTTTATGGTTGGAAAAGTTTGAATAAATTATAGTATTTTTTACAACAAAATCTTGTAGCCTTAAGGGGACCGGAGCTCAATGATGCCGGGTGTCCCTATTTAAAAATGCTGGTCTGACGGTAATATCTGAAAACGAAATATAATTTCTTAAATTAGAAGCTATTATATATATACAGGGTGTTATGGAAATGACGTATTATATTTAAACCGGCAATTCCTGAGATAAAGACAAATTGAAGAAAAATAGCCATAAATGGCGCGTTCAATTTATTCAGCGGTAAAAGTGACCTGACTTCAAACCAGAAAAACACCTGTGTGGCACTGCGATACATGTAAGCAATCAAGGAATTCTGGCCGGTGTGGTCATATGTACACCTTAAACTCTTGAGACAAAATATAATAATTTAAACACTTTTCCATTCTGTAATACCTTTTTGTACAATTAATTGAAGAACATTTACGACGGACTATGTTTTAAACAACCCGAAAAAACATATGGAAAAGTAATAGCCATGTACGTCACTAGGTCAAATGCCAATGACCTCTTGATGCCTTACATCGGATGAGCGAAGTAGTTTCATAGGGCGCCGCACGCTTGCGTCTGTTAGTTGGATACCAACCAGCGGCCGGATATGTTGTGTCTCGTCGATCACCAACACACTCTCAGCAATCCGCTCTGTTTTTTCGGTTTACGCGTGTATTTTGCCCGTCCATAAATAATCTTTGAATATTGTTTTTATTGACGCGTTTCTTCTGGACGTCAAATTTCGTCGCGTGTAATAAAATCTAATAATATGTAGTATAATCTCTATTATTGTATTTTCAGAAGCTAACTATCGGTTCTGTTTCACTATTACGTGTGTACATGAAGTGTTTCCAGGAGTATTCCCACGAAAAAGGAAAAATACTGATTGTGGTTGTGCCCGGATTTCCTCGCTCTTTAGGTAGTAGGTAGAAAATAATTTATTTTTATAATTTTATATGGCATTTCAGTTTTACATTGAGTTTGGCAACATTGCCATTTGCTCTGGGTGGTGAAATGTTGCACAGTAGCGCGGACTGACCTGTGAACAAGAGTGTTTATCACCCCACTTTTACAACGGTCGATTTAGAAAAAAATAAATATGTAGCGCTTCTCTAGGACATCCAAGGGGTCACCCATTTAAATATAATACGTCATTTCCATAATGCTGTATATATGTTATAGTTTCCGAGATCCCAATGGTAAGCATCCAATTTGGGACACCGTGTATATAGAAAGAGATCTGTTCGTCGAATGCTAAAAATTTTAATGCTTTATTTCATTACTTTTATTCTCCTTTTACAATTTGTTTCCGTCCAACACACAATTATAAACTTGATTCAATTACTAATTAGTAAAATGATATAAATCAAGTATTACTATAAATCTTTGATATTGAAGTAGTATGTATTATAGGCATACAACGCAAAGTAATATAGGCAATAAATTTACCCACGCGACAGCATAATTACGAGTGGTTTAATTTCTTAAATAGGGTTTCCATACTCGTACGCTACAAAATAATTAAAAGCGTTATGTTAGGTGTGTTGGAAAATAAATCAACGAATTTGATTATAAGTTTTTATTGTATAAATACAAGCATTACACCGAAATAAAATATCAATTAAGGTGATTAGCTTCCTTGTATTAATTTATTACTTGTATTATTGGTTTAAAAAAAATGCAAAATTTAACGAAAATTTTCACTATATTAAGAAAACTTACCGAATTGTAAAATAATGTGCTATAATAGCTGGGCTATAAAATAAAGCTAAGGAAATTGAAATTAGGCGAGTCAACGATAGAGTAAAGTTCATTTTATCCTTTAGGTTAAGAATTAGATAAAAATTCGTTGTTAATTAAAAAAGTGGTCGAGATTATTAATGTGAACATTCAAAAAATTATATTGGTGTATACAGGGTGGCCCGCAAGCACGTGATGCATATAACTTAGGTTTTTTAAATGGAACATCCTGTATTTATGGCAATTTTTGGAATGTGCATAAAACTCTGGATATTTTTTATTGTTGTAAAAATACCTTTTTCCATTTAAAGAAATTATTGATGAAATTAGACTGGCCGTTTATAATGTTGCAACGTCGAAATTTCGTTCCCGCTCGCTCTCTTCTTGTAACGGTCATGTCAGTCAACGGATTATATCAGTGCGAATGACGCCATGGGGCATTGGAAGGGACGAATGACGGATTTCTACGTGGAGACGAACGTCGAAGTTAGTCGGTTTTCCGGTATCCACAGAAACGCGCTCACCAGTGATTCGATCTTTTCAAAACGGGTGCCGCAATGGTGGCTACAGGTTTCAGAGTGTTTTTACACCAAGCAATTCCGAGAACAGCCAGTCGCGAATTTTCCCTGAGAAAATTTTCATCGTCGCATACTCGTGGTTCCGGCGAGTTTAAATAAAACTGGAATTTCCCCAAACACTAGTATATTTCAGTGCGAGTATAAATAATTCTGGAATATCAATGATCCCTCGTGTATTTTGGTGCGAGGTTAAATAATAACCGAAATTGACCTTCGAACACTCGTTTCTGACCCGAGTATAAATAAGTTCTTACAAGAAAATTCACCCGATTGTGACATAAAAAACATTCTGATTCCGGAATAAGAAGTAAGTGTGAAATAAAATATCTTAAGTTAGTATTAGCATTCACTACCGCGTGTTATAATTTTTTGGAAATTATTAGGGTAGTTGAGATCTCTTTAGTTGAGAATATAATGTTAGCTTAGGGTTGTTTTATATTGTAAAATAAAATGTATCTGAATTTAAATGGAGTACGTGATAGAGGAGTGATAGGTTGCTTTGAAACGTAGAATGTTAGTGTAGGATAATTCTTTATTGTAAATAAAATGTAAATAATTATCGCATTAGTACTTCGGGTCGCGTTACTCGACTGACGTAAGACTAACCCTTAAATTCACCCTCAATGACAACGGACAGTAAAATTAAAGAAGTAAAAGCCCTCCGTGTTCAATATAATAACTTGCATTGTTATTGTATTCATTGGAAATGCCCGAGCCAATACCAAAATATAAAGTATAGTTTGAACAAAAGTTAGGCCTCGTCCTACGTTCAAACAACTTTACTTCAAATTAAAATGTATTTCTTAGACAAAATTATTCATGCGCTCTGGTGGACTGCTGACAGCTTCCAGTTAGCGGAGAAAGGATTGTGGGCCCACCCAAGACCGACTGACATGTGCGTGTCAAGTCGGCAATGGCATTTCGCCTGGCATCCCTGACAATAAACAACGAAAAATCGACAATCGAACATAGCGTCCGTAAAACTAATTAAGTCTCTAAATTATGATGAATTTTTTATTGAATATCAAGACTGGCGACATTACTGATAGTGTCGACCAGCACTCACGCATATATTCAAAATTTAATGATTAAGGAAGTTAGATTGGCTCTAAATAAATAATTCCTGGGTGGGGAATTCACCTCCGGATAGAATTAAAAAATTGGGGACAAAATTAAATTTCCAAAAAATAGCCGTCTACTTAATAATCTGATTAAATTAAATTCAAATAAAACTTAAGTAGCAACTTGGTTATACGGGGGTTATCAAAAAAGTCTTACGTGAAACGCGCAGATAAGGAGAACGTTTAGAGTTACCTATCATTTATTAAGCGCAAAACGGACGGACGTTTCGGGCTACGTACTCCACTCATATCATGGTATAATGTACGTAAGCTCCGCTTGAAAAAATTCCTCCGTGTCTTTTTCTCAATTAGGCGACATTATATCGGGTGCGGCAAAAGTTTGCAAACGGTCCAATACTTAAACAAAAGTTATTAAAATTCATTATGGAACAAATAACAGCTTACTGTTATTTTGGACATGCATTTTTGAATGTTCGATAATTAATTGGGGTAGTGGGTACCTCCAATGTTCTTCATTTAGGTTTAATGTTGAAAATATATTTTATGGACTAGCGAAAGGTAACCTCAATTTACTAAATGACACTCTAATAATTTTTGGTAGTTATAATAAATATAATTTAGTAGTGCCGAGGGTTAGATCTGGTTGATATTCTAGTTTATACATGAAATTATGCGTACCAGAAAATAATAATTTATAATGTTATCGTACGAACAGTTATAACCATTTTACAAGCATTTACGGACCATTTAAACCTAACAAATTATTAACTATTATTTAGTAAAGCCCTCACACAATAACAAATATTGAACAGGTAAAATTAGAAGCTCCAGGTTGATGGTCAACAAATTAGAGACACGTTGAAATTTGGCATAATGCTTTATATTTAAGTGCTTTTATACAGGGTGTTCCTTAATGACGTGCTAATATTTCAGGGTGTGATTCCTTAGATCATTTTATAAAAAGAAAAGTTCATATGAACATATGTCCGCAACGGCATTTTTATTTTTAAAATGGTTATTTTTTTAATATCTCCGAAAGTACTTTAGATATTATTTTCAATTTTTGTATTTGATAATAGGATATAGAACCACAAATTTTAGTTAGAAAAGTAAATCAATTGTTCTACCAGTGGCGTCCCTGCGAACATGCCCTCTAATATTTGTTACAAAAAAGTTAGTACGTCACTGACATTTTTTCATGTGCCTGGTTAATTCTATATGAAAACGGTCTCTTGAGTTTTTCTCGTCAAACGCACTATTCTTAATTAAAACCACTAAGTTCATATTGAAGCTCATTATTATTAAGATTGATAAAATAATTTTTGATACGTTTTATAAAAATTGTTGGAAATGGCCACCTTCACTTAAAAGGCATGCTTCCGAACAAACCCGCCTTCGCATCGAATTGCCGACTCCAACAATTAAACAAAATTTATCATCAATGTTAATAATAATGAGTTTCAATATGAATTTAATGGTCTCAATAAAGTTTTCATATAGAATTGACCAGATTAATCAGAAAAAATATCCACATGGAAAAATGTCAGTGGCGTACCATCTATTTTGTAAAAAATATCAGAGGATATGTTTGCAGGGATGCCACTGGTGGAACAATTGAATAACTTTCCTAACTAAAATTTGTGATTCAATATCCTATTAACACATACCAAAATTGAAAATAATATCTAAAGTACTTTCGGAGAGAAAAATAAAATTCAACACCCTGTAGCAAAAAATTTAAGCCGTTGCGGACATATGTTCATATGAACTTTTCTTTATAAAATGACCTAATGAATCACACCCTGAAATATTAGCATGACATTAAGGAACACCCTGTATACCCTGAAACCTCACCGGTTGGTCGCACAAAACAACCCCCCAAAGGGGGTAACATCGTATTTTTTTACTTTTTTCTTTTTTCTATAAGTCTTAGTATTGTAAGAAGGAAGACAAGGGTAAAGTAAATGAACACAAAATTTAAAAATGGTCTATTCTGCAAAATTTTTAGCTAGCAGTGGCGGAGCAAATAATTTTGAAATTTAGGGTTTTTTCTAAATATTCCAAAAAGTGCTAAATAATACGTTTTAGGCTAAGTTATGCAGTTACACCACATATAAATTAATTTTTAACAAATATATAATAATACAGTGCAGTACTATAGGGTTGTAAATTTTGGGGATATTTGCAGCGGTTGTAATTAGAAATACGTACGCATTTCAAAATTTTGACCTGATGGTGATATCTGAATAACGAAACGTCCTTTTTAAATTAGAAACTGTAGGGTAAAAAAGTACCTCTAGAAAGTGGATTCCGTTCTTCAATATGTTCATAATTAACGTCATAACAAAACGCAAACGGAAAATGAACTTTTCGGTTTTTTTCGGATATCTCCGGAAGCAATTGGAATTTTCTTAATTTTTCACCGGCATTATTAAACTCCAAATTGTGCAACTTTACACAATCCAACTTTTCGTGTATATTTTATAGTTTCCGAGATTCCAATTGTTAGCATCGAATTTGGGACACCCTGTACTGCCAGCATTCTGATCTGTGTGTTTCGGGCGATGATTTGTCTCATTCTCCTTCTCCATATTACCGTATTACCTTATTAAATTTTTCTTGTACCATGTGTACAAGATATTAAAGTCATCCATATATGACAAAATGTTAATTTTAACTAGGAGCTGCAAAGTGTATCATAAATATTAGGAACGAACGTGTTTTCCGGCATAACAAAGCAATTTTACGGTGTGTGCCGTAAAATATTATTAAGGTATGCAATATTTTTCTGTCAACCTCAGTAATTGTAATTGCATGGCACCCAATATATAAGCTCGTGTCTTGTCAACGTTTTTAGGTTATATTATAATATGCGAACATGGATATGCACAGCATCATTAAACATTGTAAATCTATGTTGTTCTATTTTCTACGTAAAAAATACAATTTTGAGTATTATACCGGGTGTCCGGAATTGACGAGCAGAAAATTTAGGGGATAATTGTAGTTATAAAATAAATGTTACCTCTTCCTATATCATTTTTTGATTAGAGTTACAGAGTGTTAAAATTACATTTTATTTGCAGATTTTTTGCAATATCTTCTGCCCCGCTCATAATATTTTGACGAAAACTCGTATATGGGGCTTTTTCGAGATGAGGAATACAAATTTCCCTACTGCTTTTTCGCATTTTGTAGAAGGCGCCACATACGAACCTATACTTTAATTTGAATGGTTCCAACTTTTTTTGCTACACTGCATGCGAATTTTGACTGAATATTTTTAATCTTCTAACTTTTGACATAAAAAATACTAGTTTTGTTTCGATAAATCTAACCGTTTTCGAGAAAAATGCTAAAATAACATTGGTTGCATGTGATGAATACTAAACCATTTTAATTTATTTTCAACCTTAAACATAGCATGCTTTGGAAATATGCGCTATAGTTGCCGTAGAAACAAGTTTGTGCAGAATTAGTCAACGAATACTTATATCCAGGAAGAAGACAAATTGCCGTGTTAAATAATCGAAGCAGGCATGATACGGCGTCATCCATTATGCCTGGCGCGCACGTGCTTTTCAAATGTCACTGTTGTCCAAATTTTTATTACTGTCAATATTTTAAAGTGACATTTAAGCAAAGAAAACATCAAAACCCTTTAATTTGATTTACTAAGTAGAGAAAATCAAATATTAGGATTTTGACATAGGTTTTCAGCTGTAAATATCGCTTTAAAATTGTCCTTACATACTTTTATATTATTATTGAACTAGTAACGAAACTAGAAATAAAGAATTCAGATACTGAAGGTTGTAATTAGTTTTATTAAAAAATAAGAAATAAATCATAATTTACATAAAATATTTTACCATCTTCAACTTCAAACAAATCAAGGTAAATACAATACTATATGTACAGTTACTAACCAAGTAAATATATGCACCATAATTATGATTATGGGCTTCCAATTTGTTTGTTTCGTAGCATACTCCTGGCAACATTAGTGATCGAAGTCCTCTTTAATGTTCAATCATTATGGGATTCTCAATTAAACTATGAAAAGAAAGAATAATTCTAATAATATATTACCGGACTTATCAAAATTCTGACTACGGGTTAATATAACTATGTTGTAAATATTATGTTGTAGCTTTTGACTTGTAGATGGTAAAAATTTTTAAAAATGTGTTTGTTTCTAGTTTGCGTGACATGTTTGGGACATAATGGGACAATTTTATAATGTAAAATAACAATAACGAATAAAAAATAGTAAAAAAATATTTCAATCATAAATTACTTACCTGCAACAAAACGAAAAGGTCCGTTTTCGTGAAAAGAACAAGAATAGAAAATTAAAATTTATTTTAGAATTTAATGACGCTTCCGCCACCATTTTCAATCACATTAAAAATCATATGTTACTTGATTTTATTTCATTCCAGACGAAGGATGTTCGGTTGTGAAATAATTTACGAACGCGTGCTGCTCGCATTCTATGTCTGTCTCTGTCAGCATCAACCTTCCCCGCTTCATTAAAGGGAGACAAATATAGCCTAGATCAAATCGAACAAACCCGAACAAATACACTCACGTTTTTGACTTTCAGATATAGATACGTAAGTCTGATATTGACACAGAACGATTGACACAAAAGGATAAACGTATGGAGTAACCTGCCTGGCTGTGACGTCACATGCACGGCCTACTTATATGCTTCGATCCCCGCCATAAGCGGTCTCACCGGGCTGGAATTAGTTTTCACAGTTAGTAATTTTGGACGATGTGGTTTTGTAAAGTGGTATTCCTACATCCCCTGACTTAAACCCAATGGATTTCTGTTTTTGAAGACGCTTGTATAGAGGACACCTGTGAATGGCGTCGAAGAACTGAGAGAAAGAATTGTTGCTAATTGTGAGATAATTAAGCAAAAGGAAGGAATATTCCATTCGTAGGAATTTTTTAAGAAGAATTAATTTATGCATTGAAGAGGAAGGACGTCACTTTGAACCTTTGATTTGAATGTTTAATTTATTGTCCTAGTAACTTTATGATTTTGTTAGTAAACCAAAAATAAATAAATAAAATAAATTTAAATGATTTCGTATTCATCACATGCAAGCAATGTTATTTTAGCGTTTTTCTCGAAACCGGTTAGCTTTATCGCAACAAAAGTTTATATCAAAAGGTTAGGAGAATAAAAATATTCAATCAAAATGCGAATACAGCATAGCACAAAAAAGTTGGAACCAATGAAATTAAAGTATAGGTTCGTTAAAGGACGTAATTAAATGAGACCTTGCGGCATTTGTTAACTGTCAAATTTAACATGTCTCCACAAAATGTAGAAAAATGACATTTATTGATCGAATTTGAAAAAAAAAAAAATTGGTAAAGTTGCTTGTATTGTAATTTTGTGTCAGCTAAGAAAAACCGTATGGTAAAATTTAATTATCGGTGGTCTTTATTGAAGCAAGAGCTGGTGAAGGCCAATTATACCTTAATCGAACCATACATATTTTCACCATATGGTTCCAACTTTAATGGTGACACTGTAGATAAAAATTATTAAAAAACTTTCTCAAAAGTAATACCTTCTAAAAGTCCAGCGCTTACCTAATGTTTAACTTACTTATTGTAATTTAATGAAAATACTTTGGGTATTAACTTTTTATTTGACTTTTAAAACTTTACTTTCAGGTGAGTCTTTCCTGCCGTCCAACTTTTTCATTTTAGGATATTATACTTTGTGTAGCATTCTTCAAGATTACGCATTTCTAAATTAAGGTTTGCCCCACGTTTTGTCAATTTTCGTAATTTCATTTGGTAAAGTATAACGATACTTTCGCATTTTTTCTGCTCTTAGTGGAAAATTCTATATAAGTGGCGAAGTAATTGTTGGCAAACAAAAAAAAAAGTAAATTAGCTTAATTAAAATTTACTGGGCGCCTACAAATAAAATAGCTATTTTTTACGTAAAATGCCAAGCATTGCAGGATGATAACTGGAATTAAAATTAATTTTTGCTGTCAAGATTTCAAATTGTTCTCCTTTTATCATACTCATTCTTAGACGGGGTTCGTTGTGTAACGGCTCGTCAGTAAGGTTAGAATCTGACAACAGGACAAGGATTTTTGCAACGCTATCCAGTGCTCAGAATAAATGTCTACGGCAGTATAATACCCACCGTGACATCTCGTGGTGTACTTACCAACCGAAAGTAGTATCTTAGAAAAGCAGTGGGTGGTTGTTAATAATCGGCGGTTAAAATAGTAAAGTAAAGTAAAGTTCTGTCTAAACCACAAATATAAAGTTTTTGCTGTTCTCCATTCATCATATAAGTGGTAAAAAGGGGTAAAGAAGTAATAAAATCGGTTCATATCTTCCGATTGGGCATATACAGGGTGTCCCATTTTCGCCACTTTTATATGGTATCTCCGTAACTGTCAGTGCTATCAAAAAAGTAATGTAGGTGTCATGTACTCTTTTTGGATCAAACTTAAAATGATAAAATCAAAATTTGAAAATTTTCGCTCGCTTACGAGATACGGGGGAAAATCAGAAAATTGATAATTTCAAAATTACCATATATTTTCTTAATTAAAAGAGATATAGAAAAATGTTTTATACAGAAGTTTATTTACAATGATTGTTGAATAATTTGCCGTTTTCAAAATAAGTATACGAGGTCAGGTAAGAAAGTTATCGGACCTAACCTAATTTTTTTAAATGGAACACCATGTATATTTTAATATAGAAGATATCATTTTAATTCTCTTTACAAATGCCACACCATGCATGATATTAGTTTCCTAGGCGATTTATTTAAACTTTATTACTTTAAACCACAGGAGGCCACGAAACAAAAGCTAACATCCTAGAGATAACTATGTTGACATTCTAGTTGTTATTAACATTTAACGTCAATTTCATTTTTACATATTCATTTGTGAAAATGACTTATCAACATTTTGAAAAATTTGATATGATATCTATCATCCATGGTGTATTATAAATTTGAAAAGAGAGTTTAAAATGCTATCTTTTTAGATTAAAATATACAGGGTGTTCCATTTAAAAAAGTGAGGTTAGGTCCGATAACTTTCTTACCTGACCCCGTATACTTATTCTGAAAACGGCAGATTATTCAACAATTATTATAAATAAACTTCTGTATAGAACGTTTTTCGGTATCTCTTTTAACTAAGAAAATATAGGTTCATTTAGAAATTGTGAATTTTTTTATTTTTCCCCGTATCTCTTAAGAGAGCGAAAAGTTTCGAATTTTAATTTTATCATTTTAAGTTTGACCCAAAAAGAGCACATGACACCTACATTACTTTTTTTGATAGCACTAACAATTACAAAGATACCCTATAAAAGTGTCGAAAATGGGACACACTGTACTCTGAAGTTGGTCGACGTAACATTTTGAATTGTGTTATATTTCATTGGACGTGTCCGTGCGAATAAAATCAAATATAGTTCTAGAACAAATGTTAGGATTCGTCCTACGTTCAAAAATAACTATACCAAATTAAATTCATTAATTCTCATTCTCAAAATTTTGACCTCACCTTTTTCTCGCTCTGGTGGACTGCTAGCAATTTCCAGTTAGCGGGGTAAAAGGTGGACCACACAAAACCGACTGACAAGTGCGTGTCAGTTGGGCATCGACAATCATGCTGGCATCCCTGACAATCGAATAATGGCAAATCGTTGCCATTTAGAAAACCGAATGGTAATATTTTAGGGACTTCCCCAAATACGAACTTTTTGGAATTTAAAGAATTCTCGAGCTACTTCTCTTTTTAAATCAGGCTATAACATCAGTAAAAATCTCTAGGTAAGGTCTGAGCCCTCTGGAGGAAGTCAATCGAGTCATCGGAACAACAATCGAATGAAACTCACAGTAGTAGGAGGATTTTACAAGAGTAAAAAATTGGGAAGAACGGGTCCCATCGAAGAATTACGCGAGTCAAACGCGCGTGATAATAATTCTTGCATGTTTGATGAATGCACCGACGCGACTGCGCGGAAAGAGGCTCGATTTTACCACACGCAGTTCACATCTTAAAGTAATTTAACATAAAAAAACAGTCAATTGAGGTTTCGGTCAGTTTGTTTTCGGCCAACACATATAATTATTAATAAAACTCATGAATAAAGCTAGACTTGAACAATCAATTGGAAAACTGCCTCAAAACAAATACCTACTACCACCAACTGCAATATTAAGCTTTGGTAATTATTCGCCTCTAGCGAAATCAAGTTTATTGGTATGTACTGTGTATTTAGCTGAACAAGCAAATATTGTGCATATGAACATGACAAATTAATGTGTGTCTTTCTGTCAGAAAATATGAAATAAGTACTGTTTAGATCAGTTCAGTTAAGTATTCAGAACTAAATAGTTTACTATGCTAAATCCTCAATAAAAGTCCCAAAAATATTTTTCTAGGACTGTAGTTCGACCATTGCAGGAAGAGTTGGTATACGACATGATTCTTAAAGCGCCTATACCTATTTTAGCTTACCTATAAAAATATGCATTAGCTCATGTAACGGTCAACATTGCGTTACTTTTTATGTAGCCGAAAGTGACTCAAGCTTTTAATGATTAAATATGACCTTAAATATATTTTCGTTGTTCTGGTGAGTGTATATTTTTATTTTTATATTTCGAAGTGCAATTACCATTTTTAAATGCTTGTTTATCTAGGATATTTGGAAAAAATATATTAATGTTGAGTTACACAAAAATCTTATACAACGTGTCTAAGATAAGGAGGGGTCGGTTAAATAGAGGTAAAGTTGCGCACTACATTCCTAATAATATGCCCTTTAGAAAGTTTTAAAATTACGAGTAGTTTCGGAGAAAACCGAAATTCTGAAAAATCGTTTTATTGTTTTCCTGGGGTTTTTGAGATCGAATTCTAAAGTAAATTGCACTTTTACATTGCCACTTTTTCCGCTCTATCTAACAGCGTTTATTGTTTTGTAACCCGACGAGTCGTCTTCGAAAGGCCATTATCAACTTTCTTTTTTTAAATACGGTCCTGTATTCCTGATATTGGAATTTGATAGCTTATTTTCTTCCGAATGCAACGATGTATGACACATTGTGGTTTAATGAAGTTTCGAGGGTTTTTTGAACAACATCAGGAAATTTTGGATACGGTCCTGTAATCCTCCTAATTTTATAAATAATATCTCATAAATAAGCTCTAAATTTTTACTTATGTTGGACTAGTTCATTAAATAACAAATAATTTAATAATAAACCACAAATAAGTGAACAAAAATCATTCCAAAACAGTACTAAAACGAACAACAAAAAAGTAATGAACGGTAATGCGAAATAATGATACGATAGTGTTATTAATTGTGCGTTAGTATTTACTGCTTTCTTGTAATCTAATAATAGGTGCATATCTTCAAAAATAATGATTTGAAACTCGTGGGTGTCTGTGTGTTTCTTTAAGTGATTTAATGTAATTTGTTCTATGTGTTTTTTTCTCTCGACGATATGCCGCTTATATTCTGAGATTGGAAAGAAGAAGCCGAATGGGGTTGTGGGTATAAGCGTATTATGCAGTCCCACACTATCATCAGGGCACGTGATGAGCATAAAGCTTTTCCCATAGAAAAAAGAACTGAAGGTGTCTGCGTCCTGGATTCATTCCAGCGTCCTGGATTTACTTCCTAAGTAAGCTAAATATTTATTTTTATAAGAAACTAAAGTTTTACATTTTTACACAGTTTGGCAACATTGCGCGTAACAGATGTTTGTGATACACTGCCACCGGGTGCTGTGATTCATTACCGCGGAGTCACATGTGAGTAAGACGGTTTGTTATCCCACTTTTAAAACGGTCAATTAAAAAAAAAATATGTAGCGCTTTTCTCTAGGACACCCAAGGAGTCACCCATTTAAATGTAATACGTAATTTCTATAACACCCTATAGTTATTAAATGTTATAACTATTTTAATTAGTCAATTTGATTTTCTTCAATGACTCGGTTTGTAAAATAAATTCCTGTTTTACTACTTTATGGGATGAAAGCACTTGCGACCACAAAATTTAACTGCAGCACATAAAATATATATTATAGTTTTATTTCTCCCATGAACATTTTACGAAAACTATTTAAATGAAAAATATAAGTTAAATGCATGGAAAAGTAAAAATTCTTTCTTTTTCGAAAGATATATTGCCTCTGCGGCTGTTAATAATTTTTCTTTATTTCTCTGGCGCGCTTTGCGAAAATATAGTTGGCATGATACTGATATACTGTGATTGTGGCTCGTTACGTCCATTCTCTACCGGAAACGTGTTACAAAATATCGTTAACTATGAGGGAAAATATAATGTCTGTCACCATAATAGTATTAGAAAAATTATATTGACCAGTATGGTTATTAACATTACGAGAAATAGTAAAGCAATGTTGAATTTCCAGTATACATGGTCTAACAAAGTCATCGTTCACCATTAGGGTTTCGAGAACGGTAAGAGATACGAAGTCAGATAGATTAGGGCAAAGTTACGTAATTATGAGTCCAATAATATACCGCAAAAAATAAATAATAAATACAGGGAATTCCAAAATATTTGAAAAAATCTAAAATTTTGTGTTTCGGTTTCTATTTTTTCCTGGCCTTGTTCAAAGCGATATCAAATAACAAATTGAGGGGGTCAGAAGTTTGTACATGCCCATACCACGTAAGTTGTTTTATTCTCACATCCTCCAATATGCAATGCTTGACCCCCATAATCTCTCGAATCCTGTCATTCCTGATTCGCTCCAGTCTGGATATTCCTGCAGCACGTCTCCAGAAGTCCATTTCTGTTGCTTCCAAAGCTTTTTCAGACCTGTGTTTCAACTGCCACACCTCGCTCCCGTATGTTACTATGCTCCTGACAATGGTATTGTAAATTCGGTGTTTATTATCTTTTGAAATATGCTTATCCCATAACACGCTATTTAGTAAACTGATGGCTTTCCTTCCTTGTATATTTCTCTCCCTTATGGCTTCGTCCGTCGTTCCTTCATGTGTAATATACATGCCAAGGTATTTGTATTTTTCGCATTTTTTAATTATATTTTGGTTGTCCTCGAGGACTAGATTTTGCTGCGGTCCACCCATGCACATATATTCTGTTTTATCAATATTTACTTCTAGTCCCCACTTTTTATATTCTTCGATTAGCTTCCTCGTCATGTATTCCAGATCCTCGTAGTCTTGGGCTAATATTATTTGATCATCGGCGAAGCATAGGGTATATATGGTCGTATTTTGTAGTGGAACTCCCATGTTCTTGCATTTGCGTTTCCAGATTTTCAGCGCCTGTTCTAAATATATTTTAAATAGCGTGGGTGACAAACAACATCCCTGTTTAAGTCCCTTATTTTCCTTGAATCCCTGTGATATTTTTTTTCCTATCCTTATTTTTGTTGTGTTGTCCTTATAGAGCTTTTGTATGGCCTTAATTAAATTTACATTGATATTAGTTTGTTCTAATGCTTCCCATAGTTTCTCTTGGGGGATGTTGTCGTATGCTTTCTTTAGGTCTATATACAGTAAGTGCAATTCTTGATTAAAGGCTGCTTTTTTCTCCATTATTTGTGTAATACAAAACAAATGATCCACCGTAGATCTCCCTGCCCGGAATCCCGCCTGTTCCTCAGCCTCTAGGTCTTTATATTCCGGTTCAACTTTTTTTGTTAGAAGTTTACTATATATTCTTGCTATTGAGCTCATTACTGCTATTCCTCGGTAGTTGTCACATTTATCCTTGCTACCCTTCTTGTGTATAGTGGACATATATGATGTTTTCCATTCCACGGGTATCTCCATCCCATTGATACATTTCTGAAACAGCTTAGTGAGATGTTTATAAAGTTTATCTGTACCATATTTTAATAGCTCTGGAGGTATATTTCCGGGTCCAGGGGCTTTGCCGTTTTTTTGTGATCGACATATATTAAAGCTATAAGTATTTGGTGGTGAAAAGATTCAAGTGCATTTCGGTGTTTTACTGCCATCTATTAGCCTGGTAAAATACGTAGGTAATGAAGTCTTGATTTCATTTGGAAGTAAATGGGTCCAAGTGCACTTGAACCGTAATACCACTAACCTTTACTGATATTCTCGGGACATTTTAGGTAAGTGACATATCTGACTTTCGGCGTTTATTGTGGTGCTTTTTACTTAATTTCAAGAAAATATTGTTTCCTTTCAATTACATTTTCAATGATTAGTGATACAGACAATGATGGTAAGTAAATAAAACCAATATATTAATAAAAATACTAAAATACTGGTTTCAAAATGTAATGCAAACACAAGCTACTTCTGCATACTTCAAATCTGAAAAACTTTCATTCAAATACAAAAATACTTTAGGCAACGACTTTGAGTTTTCAATGTGTTCAATAGGAACGTCTAAAGTTGTCAACTTTGAAACCCCTCAATAAAACTACATTGCCAATTAACACGGCTAAGTATAAAAATTTTATAAGCTTCTTAGACTACATCCCCCCCCCCCCCTGATACCCAATCTACATATCTAAGTAATAATGCCACCCAACAGGTACCTGCCCCAGATACTGCCAATGACGAAGACGAAGAAGACATTATGGTACTGGAATCAGATTATGACTAACATAACTTTTTTTCTATAAACCTATTTTTGATTAATAAAATTTTGTTTAATGATTATAAAAGGCATGTTTTTTTTGTAGCTTATAACTGCACTCGAACCATTTTACTAGAAAAAATTTTGAACATTAATTTGGGTTAAAGTGCATTTTTGCAAAATGAACAAAGGTGAAAAAAGTTTACGAAATGCCGCTTTTCCATCATAATTTCAACAATTTAAATTAGATTATACAGGGTGGCCCATCGAAAATAATCCAGCAAGGTTTACGGCTGTGTACGTGAAAATTAAAAAAAAACTCGGACCCTTAAACTTGTGTTTTCAGGGGGACACGTTTCACTATTAATTTCATCCCTGTAACCTCAACTCCCCTAGCGGGGACGGCTACTGCTCTTGTTTTTTCAAATAGGAATGGGTATGTTCTGATACATCTTTTTAAAGGGCATTCAATTCTCTTTAAAATGGCGCTTCGTTTTGTAAATTTGAGCTACGCGCCGCCGAGGAACGGAATTTGAAACATTTCACAGCACCTCTTATCAAGTACACAGGTTTGTGCGTAAACAATTTTTTTTAAGTCATAAGTATCGGTCAATTCAACTTTATCTTCAGTAAAGTGGTTGATCCAGATCTACATACGTTGTTTCTGCGCTATTATTTTCTTTTGATTTGATCGTGACATAAAAAATGGTTTATTCTATTGAGAGAGTGGAAATTATTGAATTACATTTTATAAACAATGTGCAAAAGTAACGGAAACTCTGTTTAATGATAGACATCCAGATAGACACGTACATCATGGTTATATCCTAGAATTAGTGGCAAAATTTCGGCAAACTGGTTCAGTGGCAAATAAAAAAAGGATCATTGAGAATCCGGTAAGAAATGGAGCAGTAGAAGTAGCTGTTCTGGATCAAGTTAGTATGAATCCAATATTAAGTACCAGAAAAATGTCTGATGTAAAGGGAATTTCACGGAAAACTGTACCGAGAATTCTGAAACATTATAAATGGCACCCATACAAAATTCAACTTCTCCAAGAATTGAATGAAGATGATAATGACCGCCGTTTACATTTTTGTGAAGTAATATCAGAACAAGTATTAAATTATCCGAACTACCTTTTTAACGTTTGCTTCTAAGACGAATGTTCTTTTTTTCTTAATGGCACTGTCAATCGACATAACTGTCGTTACTGGTCCGACACGAATCCAAGGATTTACCACGAGGTTCATACTCAAAATCCTCAGAAATTAAACGTTTGGGCTGGTATTTTCGATGATCACATAATTGGACCATTTTTCTTACCGGGAAATTTAAATGGAGATACTTATTTAGACTTTTTGGAGAATGCTGTCAACCCAGCGGTGATGGAAATTATGGAAAACGACCAACGTTACCAGGAAGAAAATCCAATATTTCAACAAGACGGGGCTCCCCCCGTTATGCATTACCCGTACGCCACTTTCTGGATGAAGCGTTTCCTGGTAGATGGATTGGGAGGAGGGGTGCTATTGAATGGCCCGCGAGAACGCCCGATTTATCTCCTCTTGATTTCTTTTTGTGGGGAAATCTAAAATCCAAAATTTATGCCACCCAACCCGAATCCGTAGAAGATTTACGGAACCGCATTACTAATGAATGTCAACAAATTATACCAGATGTTCTTCACAATATCCGAGAACACTTTGAATAGTTGTTGTACTATTGTATATTATATTGTTTACGCACAAACCTGTGTACTTGATAAGAGGTGCAGTGAAATGTTTCAAATTCCGTTGCTCGGCGGCGCTTAGCTCAAATTTACAAAACGAAGCGCCATTTTAAAAAGATGTATCACAACATACCCATTCCCATTTGAAAAAACAAGGGCAGTATCCTGCCCCCGCTAGGGGTGTTGAGGTTACAGAGATGAAATTAATAGTGAAACGTGTCTCCCTGAAAGCACAAGTTTACGGGTCCGAGGTTTGTTTTAATTTTCACGTACACAGCCGTAAGCTTTGCTGGACTATTTTCGATGGGCCAGCTGCAGCATGCATCCATGGAGAGGGCTTCCTTTTCTTGGTAGTACCATTCAATCTGAATTAGTATTTTAAAGTGCTACTATGTAGACTAAATACGCCCTTATTGTATAAGGATCATCGGGTGGTCTGGGAAATAATAATTTTCCATATTGGTATTTGATAAAATCTTAGGTTACCAATCATGCAAAATCTTTTTTTTTCAATAATAAAAAAGTATCCCATGAGTAGCCAATTTTTTGCCGATCACTGTATATTATATTGAAATGATCGATCCCAAATTATCAATCAGATCGATCTTGTCAAGCAACAATTCAATTAAAAAATATGCCGCTTCTTGATAGGTTAGGAAGTCATCAGCAGATCAATATTTATTTTCATGGTGATTTAGCCGTTAATAATAATTTATTGATGTTTAGATTGATTGGGATATCAAGCGTTTCGGGAATATCGGTGAAAAAAAATAATGCATTCATGGCAACATGTGATTAAACGCAGCTTTTAACCCTTAAGTACTGACGTGTCGTCCAGCAGACTACTCGTAATTTTAAAATCAGAATATTTTCATTATTTATTACGTTTAATAATTTTCTGTCAGTGTACTCTCAAGTAGAGGTTAGTCAAGTATGCTGCCTAGGCAAGAGCAGCCTAGGTCGAGTGTAACCGGAATTTTCCGAGAAAATGCAGCGTCGTCCAGTAGACTACGCGTCAGTCCGAATGTAACTATATCTTGGCATTGAAGAGGAACTTATTTTGGATCCTGCTCCTGAACAGATTCTGGAAAAGCAAAAAATATGCTCCTAGCACAAAAAGGAGAATCACGAAATAACTTTGTCGTTCATGCAATAAGCCAATTTGTTTCCAGTGTGCGAAGAAAACATGTCTTCGGTGTGCCGAAGATCTGTGAAAAACTCGAACTTTTCGCTATTGTAATAGCGTCTCTTTTTAGAATTTTATATGTTTTTTTGCAGTTTATTTGTTGGAGTATAGCCTTTGTATCCATTTAAAGGATGATTAATATAGATAATTGTGTTTCAGTTGCTTCAATAAAAATGGAATTTCCCAAACAATGTTTTTTAAATGATATTTCGTTCAGATTATTTTTTCAATCTCAACGTCATAATGAATAACAATATACAAATTTTTAAATTTTTTTTATGTATTTTGCTAAAAAATATTCTCAATTTACGGCGTCGTCTCACAGACGATATATCGTTGACTACGTCCTAGAACTTGTACGTCATTACTTAAAGGTTAAGATGATGGGTCCATAAAAATAATATTGAAGACTTGAAACTGCATAGACAGCTTAAGGATATGGATATATTATGTAATACCATAGAAATAAGTAAACCTAGAGTGACCATCAAGCCAAAACATGGACAATCGTTAATGGTTGTTTAAGGACCCAAGACGTGGCGACGTCCAGAGAATGGTGTGGAATTATTTTACAGCCGTGTCAAACATCATAATTCGGTGGCTTGGTGAAAATCACCAATATTTAAGTACAAATGAAGCCTACAGCGTGGAGTGGCAGTGGAAAGTATAGGTTTATTTAGTATATGGTAATAACTAACAATATTTTTGGGTCTGCAATTATTTTTTGGCAATCAGATTTGAAAATCAAGAACCTAGGATTTTCATTTATACGTTCCAAGCGTCAATACGAACCACTATTCCTTTAATGAATTTCCATAACAAACAAGTGGGCAAAGTTTGCGAGCCCCGCTTCAATTATAATAAGAATTCCATTGTTTAACTTATGCTTCCTGCATAGAAATTATCTGAAAGTTATGCCGCCGCGGCAGTATTCCAATGTTGTTTGAGACGACCACAGATTAGGACAGAAGCTGATTCGCCCGGCCATATTCGAGCCAGAGCAACTAATGAACTAAAACTCGAACAAAGCCACGAACTAAACACAATACAGATCTGCTTATCCCCCAAGAAACACCCATTATCCGCAAATCAATGGACCGCTGGATTAGAGTCCACCGTTTTCTCAATAGTCCAATTAAGGACCGGATTAAGGTCGAGAAGATGAAGGACGAAGTTTAAGGAGCCATCTTTGCCAAACTTAACCAGTTATAGTAGGCAGTAATCAATACTCATTCCGCTAAGAATTGTCCTTAGAGGTTACGCTATTTTACTGATGTTTAATAATATTAAAATATTTTCAGAATTAAATTGAACTGTTGGTTTTAACTTGCTGTGTGTAATAACAGACTTTAGAGTTTAGAGACTTAAATGTAATAAATATCTTAGTAAAATATTTTCGACCTTCCTAAATATGTTATTTCAATTCAGCATTTTTTTTACAGTTAACAATTTTACATTTACGATCTTTCATACTGGCTAATGATTATAACTTGGATTTTTTTTATGATCAAACACAAGCACTATAGGAAAAATCCTTTAGGGCACTCTGGGAGTGGTGCGTATGCGCAAAAGGCGATTCACGTTGATTTTGAATCGTTGGCGGTTATATTCGTTGGGAAAAACGACCCCGGGAAGATCGTTCCATAAGGATGAAGTCCTCCAGATGAAATAATTCTTAAATAATGAAGTTCCAGGAGTACTAAGCTTAACCACATATGGATGGGCGGCAGTGGTTCGTCGTGTATTTCTGATATTCGCCGCTCTGGGCGGAATTAAGAGGGCAAGGTCAGCTGAGCACTTTCCATGAAAATATCTGTAAAAGAGAGTCAAATTCCCTACCTGTCTTCGATGTTCTAGGCTGTCGAGATTCTTCGTCAGCTCGTGGTCTCCAATCAGACGAACGGCCCTGCTATCGATGGAATCCAGTAGCTGAAGAGTATGTTTGGGTGCAGAGCTCCAGACATGAGAGCAGTACTCTAGTGATGGTCGACTCTGGGCTTTGTATAGTGTCAAAAGTTGTTGAGGTGTGTACAACTTTCTGGTTCGGAAGAGTTCACCAAGTTTCTGAGAAGCTATCTTGGCGATTGCCACAACGTGGTTATGCCAAGACATATTTTCTCCCAGATTCACGCCCAGCAAATTAATAGATGAAGCCATAAGGCACAAAATAATTGTCAAGATGTTAATAACGTTTTTTCAAAAATATGCAGCAAAAATATGCATTTATGCAAGTGCCTTTCTAAACGGTTCTCGTTCCAAGGTTCCAATAGACTACTTCTAATATACCAATGCACATTATCTAAGCTTCTTAGAAGTCGTTTTTTAAATATTTGGATTATGTGATGATTTCTTTATTGATACAACCCTATTAATGGATAACATACAGTGCGGCTCGTCCCATGCTAACTTTTGACGCCTTATTTATTTTTAAAAATGGGATGTGTCCAATAGGGACGTAAAGACAATTAAATAGGACGAGAGGTCTTGTGAAACATCATTATTAAGATCCTATCTAGTGTTTTACGACGCCAGAATATTTCTAGTCACACCCAAAACAAAATGGCGGCGTTTTAAAAACTGCATGGTTATAAGTTTTTATAATCCTTCATTTCATTTACCGTCTTAAAAAAATATATACAACTTGAAATAGTGTAGTAGGAATTAGACAGCAATACTTTCTTGCATATTTGATGTTGCTTAAATTCAAAATGGCGAATGGTCGCCATTTTGTTAAAAAAATTGAAAAGGAAGTGGCGTCTTGCGATACATCGTCTATCTTGAACTTTACGGGTTTGTTCGGCGGCTTTTTAAATAATAATATTTACACTTTTTTCTTTTGTTATTTTAGTTCAGATTTAAAGCAGTGAGTATCAGCCAGCTGTTTTGGCTATTTCTATCTTTTTTTTTATGGTGAAACACAAGCACTATAGGAAAAATCCGTTAGGGCACTTTGGGAGTGGTGCGTGTGCGCAAAAGCGATTCACGTTGGATCTGGATCGTTAGAGGTTATATTCGTTGGGAAAAACGACATCGGGAAGGTCGTTCCATAAGGATGAAGTCCTCCTTAAATAATGAAGTTCGAGGATTACTAAGCTTAACCACATATGTATGAGCGGCAGTGGTCAGTCGTGTATTTCTGATATTCCCCGCTCTGAGCGGAATTAAAATGGCAAGGTCAGCTGAGCACTTTCCATGAAAATATCTGTAGAAGAGAGTCAAATCCCCAAACTGTCTTCGATGTTCTAGGCTGTCGAGGTTCTTCGTCTTCAATGACTATATCCGGTTCTGTAATGTTAACCTTTTTAGAGAAAACTGCTGCCTGGGTTTTTTAGCGTTAAATTCGACTTGGTCACTGTCACCCCAAGCCAGAATTTCTTCCAGGTCTTTATTGAGGCGCGATACTTCATGCTGTCTGCGAAGATATGCGTCGGCAGCCGATGTTTGTGCATTCAAAGAGAAAGACGAGATAAGTGTGCTATCATCAAGAAAACTAAATATCGAATTTTCCGTTTTCACTAGAAGGTCGTTAATGTAGAGTAAGAAGAGAGTGGGAGACAATATGGACCCTTGAGGAACACCGGCATTGACGGTGAAGGTGTCTAAGAGAAATCCGTCAATCGCCACTTGCAGAGAGCGGTCCTTAAGAAAGCTAGACAACCATGAACAGAATCGACTGGGCATACCATAGGATCGCAGTTTACTTAGAAGTCCCTTATGCCAAACATGATCAAAGGCTTTAGAAATATCCAGTGCAACAGCCCAAGACCCCCATGATGTTCGATTGCGTTGTTCCAAATATGGGTGATATAGGCAAGAAGATCTCCAGTTGATCTGGACTTCCGAAAGCCATATTGATGATCGTTGATAATGTTGAAGCCTTCCAGGTACTTTAGAAGATGTTGGTTAATAGCTTTCTCCATTACTTTTGATATAACTGGAAGCAATGCGACTGGTCGATAGTTGCTATGCAGGGTTCTCTTACCTTTCTTTGGTATAGGCTGGACTCGTGCCTTGCTAAACCAGGGCTTTCCGTTGGAAGGGCGTTGTTTGGAACCATGCTAGTTAGAATGACGTCGGACACCTCCTCAGCACAGATGGATGGACCATCAGAAGAGAAGCATACGTTCATCCAAGGAAAAGTGCGAAAATGATCTTTCAGGTCTTCCCACGATGTGTAATGCCATATCTTGCGAGGTTTAGGAGGTTGTTCAGAATTAATTGGTAGTTCGCTTAGAGTTGAAATAAGTTTGTGATCGGAAGATCCTAACGGAGGATGTACGGTGACTGTATATAGATCTGGATTTGATGTCAAGACTAGATTCCAAAGACTATCAAAATCTCCATCTCGGTCTGGAATCCTCGTTGGTTCTTCTACGAGTTGAGTCAGATCAGAACTGATCGTAAACGATTCTGCCTTGCGGCCTTGTTCATCGTCTGTATTTGAATATTTAAGCCAGTTGACATTGTGGACGTTAAAGTCGCCAAAGATAGCAATCTCGGCATTTGGATGGTTGGTTTGCAAGAAGTCGATTGTATTGGCTAGTGATGAGAAAAGGTCTCTGTAATGGGTATCACTTGGAGGGCGGTAAAGGCAGCAGATAAACTTGACGATTTTCTGCGTTGATATTTTAAACCACATTACATCAAAATCTTTCGGTTCAAGTGTAAGTTCTCGTTGGCAGCAGAGATCATCTCGAATAAAAAGACATACCCGGAAGTTGCGTCGAAATCGGAAATGAAAATCATATCCAGGGTAGCTGACGGTGTCTGTTGACGATCTGACCTTTGTCTCGGTCAGTGCGAGCACGTGAGGCTTGGAAAATTGTAAGTGCTGGTGGACTGAATTGATGTTCGTGTTAAGCCCTTTAATATTGCAGAAATCAATTTTGAAGTTGCTAGTTCTGGGTTGGTAAGCAACTGCAGGTGCAACACCATTTCTTCGTTGGTTGTTGTAGAGAATCCCAGTAAATTGTCAGAAATAGTTGTTGTTTGATGAACTTCGCTTGATGGGTCCCCAAGACAAGCCCCCGCCCGGAGGTCTGAATGGGGGGCGAGTTTACCTCTGGAATATTTTGGGCCTGGAGCTTCAATCATTCTAACCGAATATATCAATGAA
Organism: Barypeithes pellucidus; assembly: GCA_963991005.1. Classification (NCBI taxonomy): domain Eukaryota; kingdom Metazoa; phylum Arthropoda; class Insecta; order Coleoptera; family Curculionidae; genus Barypeithes; species Barypeithes pellucidus. Next base: position 32,276,044 of record OZ022556.1, on the reverse strand, counting down.
AAATTAATTTACATAGTTATTACTCATTAATATTGATAGATCATCCATCCATTCTAAAAGTGTTAGTGTTACGAGTTAATAGAATTGATTCAAAAAAAGAATATATATTCATGCGGAGACTATGTTTAAATTGTTTCTTAGAGAAGATAAGTAGCTACTGTAAATATATATTGTGTCAGTGATTAATTACATAACGAATTTAATAATATACAATTATTTTAATTTTCTTAAAAGCACTTGCTACCAATTTTTATTTAATGTAACTTGGGCGTAACATAACCTTAGGATAATTCATCAAAACGTAGAAACTATAATAATATCAGAAAAAGATTAATCACAGATGGAAATGATTTAGACATGTTCCAATTTTTCTCGATATTACCAATATGCCAGGTTTCATATTTAGGAGCAAGTGTTATTATTTTTACATTGCCAAATTTCATTGAATTAAAACAATTACATACATAAATTTGACTGCTTGTATTTTTGTGACACACAGTATTATTACTACTATTACCTAGTCGAATTTAACGCTAAAAAAACCCAGGCAGCAGTTTTCTGTAAAAAGGTTAACATTACAGAACCGAAAATAGTCATGGCCGGACACTTAATCCCACTGGCTTCATCTATTAATTTGCTGGGCGTCAATCTGGGAGGAAATGTGTCTTGGCATAACCACGTTGTGGCAATCGCCAAGATAGCTTCTCAGAAGCTTGGGTACTCTTCCGAACAAGAAAGTTGTACACACCTCAACAACTTTTGACACTATACAAAGCCCAGATTCGACCATCACTAGAGTACTGCTCTCATGTCTGGAGCTCTGCACCAAAACATACTCTTCGGCTACTGGATTTCATCGAAAGGAGGGCTATTCGTCTGATCGGAGACCACCAGCTGACGAAGAGCCTCGACAGCCTAGAACATCGAAGACAGTTTGGGGATTTGACTCTCTTTTACAGATATTTTCATGGAAGGCGCTCGGCTGACCTTGCCCTCTTAATTCCGCCCAGAGCGACGAATAGCAGAAATACACGACGAACCACTGCCGCCCATCCAAATGTGGTTAAGCTTAGTACTACTCGAACTTCATTATTTAAGAATTCCTTGTGGAACGACCTTCCTGAGGTCGTTTTTCCCAACGAATATAACCTCAAAACCAACTTGAATCGCTTTTTGCGCACACACACCACTCCCAGAGTGCCCTAAAAGAGTTTCCTATTGTGCTTGTGTTTGATCATAAAAAAAAATAATTATGAACAAAACATTATTTTGCATTCCTGAAAAAGAACTAAAATGAACGTGCAACAAACTATGCATTTTATGAGGAACATCTTCTCCCATCTTCGGGCTAGAAAAATTAAAATTATATTTTGCATAAAATGACTACTGTCTTAATTTTTCAATGCGTAATTAGATTAATTGACCTAAATAGTGCCATTTTATCTGTAGGTATATTCAAAAACGAGGTCAATTTAAACTGCATTTCGCCCCTGTTTTGTAAGAAGGCGTAATTTTACAGTAAGACAAAAATAAAAACTTTACGAATTATTATGTTCTGTAAAGTTATATTTATTCTAAATAATTAACAAAACTTTTTTGGATATAATATAGCTTTAAGAGCTTAAATTAAGAACAGACCAGTAAAATATCACAACAATGTAGTTATCCCAATTTACAAAATAATATTAAATAGCTTCTTCTTACAAAACACGGACGAATTAGTCGTTCCTTTAAAAAATCTTTTTCTCAAAATGTGAAATAAGCAAATATGCCGTTAAATGGATTCCTGCAGATTCATACTGATGAAGAGAAAATTTGTAATAAATATGTCTAAAAAAGTCGACACAGCTAGAGACACCACAATATGCTATTATAACTATGTACAACAATATTTGAACCAATTTTTTTCACTAAGAACTTTCAACGATTATAAAATTTAATAACTAATTAGAATGTAATATTTTACAATATGGTTTTTGGATTTTTCGAATAAATACAAACAAACACATGTGGAATTATATTTATATTAAAATAAACATTTAACATTAATTTATCGTAGTTTGCAATCAACAACGTTAATTGACATCAAGAAAAGATTATTTAATTAGTCAAACTTTTCTATTTACATTATACCTTAGCATTATGTAACGATATTCCTGCAAATTTAACAGGAAGGTAAATTTAATTATACATAGTATTAAATCTTGGAACTAGAAGTCCAAGGTAAGTTCAGTTGTATTAATTGAAAATGGGGACAAGTTTTATGACTAGTTTTGCCATATTTGCGTAAATCAGGCTTTTATATAAAATAAAATATTCTAATTAAATGTATAAAAATATTTCTGTAATAACACATATTTCTTACTCAACATAACATCAGTAATAACGGTATAGGTACACGAATTTATTACCCATATTGAGTTTGAAAAACCTTTTTGTCAGTGAACACTGCCGCATTCCACAACTGACAGTCGCGGAATATATAATATAAGGTGAGAACTCTCCGAGACTGTCTACGTTCATCTGTGAGTATTATTTTTTACGCAGCTACCCAGTTTTTTTTAGCTCCAATTCTTTTGAGTCGGAAATGCGGGCCTGACTAGTGCCAGTTTTTCTTTGCAAAAGTCCCTCTTACCCCCAAAGTTGCTTAACTCTTAAAATTCTGTTCTTGTCATTTCACCATAAATTTGCTAGTGCCCGTATTGATCACCCATCTTCAATTCTTGCTACTATTTGAACTTTTTCAAGTTCTGTTAAATGGCGAGGCATTTTGAGAATTCTGACAGTGACAGCGTTGTCAACCATAAACTTTTGAAGAAGTCAAAATCAATGAAGACCGATTTACATTATAACAAATTTAGTACTAAACTCTAAACAACTTTTTTTTTACGTATATCTACCTGCTATAAAATATTAGTGTAATATCAATTCGAGTATCCAATTCGAGTAGATATATTTACCATAATTAAATTTCATATTTACGATATTTTCATATTACCTCATAAATTTTATCAGATGGTCTTTCCATAAAGTTATTCCGATAAAATTAAAATTATTCGTCCGTAAAAGCATCTATTCAATTCGAGACACCGTCTTGTTTAATATTAATGCACAATGGATAATATACAGGGTGACCATTTTTGGGTAGTTTTACGGGGTATCTTCGTTATTAGCAAAGATAGAAGGATGCAGTTTTCGCAGCACTGTGCTACTTTTTGTCAAACAGAAGATGCCGGAATCAGAATTTTTCTAGGCCGCCTTGTTTTTGATATACGGGATGTTTTTGAGAATTGTGCATTTTGGGACACCCCCCATATTTCGGTTACCCCGTAACGTATCGAAAAGAAATAAAATGTTTTTTCTGTAGTTTTTTACGTAGAATCCAGTGACGTACTCAGGCGTTTTCTACATTCAATAGTTTTCAAGGAAAATAAACAAGTTTTGTTTTTTAAATGCGTCACCCTATATATTTTTTAATAATATAATTTAGTTTGTAAGAAGCTTCTCAAAAATATATAACACTTTATTTTTAGTCTTAGTATTAGGCCCGAAATATACGTTTTTCAAAAATAAACTATTTTTTTTTAGTAGGCCATGACGGATATTAAAAACAAACAAAAGAACACAGTCCTATGTGTCATAATAATAAAATCTTCTAATTCTGTCAGAGCATTCAGGTTCTCTAAGTTGTTTTAAAATTTCTAATTAATAGTGAAAAATCAGTTTCTACTAATTATGGCAGAGCATGTAAACTTTGAGAAGTACGACATGCTCGTTTGTTATATCCAGTGTAACGAAAATGCAGATGGAGCCTTAAAAGTGTATTTGAATAGGTACATAATAAGCACTTATTTAGTAATTCTATGAAATTTATAAATTTTCTTAAATTATTTGTAGATATTCCGAAAGACGATAACCGGATAAACGAATTTTTTTCAAGAATAAAATCAAATTTTATTGAACACGGTTTGCTTGTTTGTTTTTCTAAACTCGCCCTAAAATCTACCACAAGGTTAATCGCGAGACTGATGAAAGAAATGTGTTAGTTTCAATTGAAATAAATCAAGTAGTTCTTGCAGAAATGTTGAAGGTTCGGCGGGAATAATTAAATCAAGAGTGCAAACAATTCTAAAAACACACAATTTTAAGCCATATAAATTTCACCGTGTATAAAACTTACATCCTGGTGATGCACAGCACCGTATAGTTTTGCAATTGGTATTTACAAAATCTGAACAGGGAATCAACTTTGAAAAAACCGTTATATGGTCTGATGAGAATCATTTTACCAGTGGCATGTTTAATCGTCAGAATATAATATTTCCAATCGAACGGCAAGGCAGATTTGGCGTTAGCGTTTCATGCTTTATACTGAATCGCAAAATCGTTTATAATATATTTGAAGAAAGCATTAATGCAAATAAATATTTGGAAGTTCTGGACGTTGTGCCAGAAATAATAGAAGATGTGCCCTTAGCTGGTCTCAATAACTTGCAACTTCAACAGGATGGAGCGCCCAATGTCCAAATTGTAAGGGCCTACCTAGATAATAACTTCCCAGGTCGCTGGATTGGAACTAATGGACCTGTAAGATGGCCACCAAGGTCACCCGACTTGTCGGTTTTGGATTTCTTCTTAGGGGGATACCTTCAAAATAAAATATATTCTATTCAGTACCAAACAATGGCAGATTTAAGAATTGATATTGACAGAGCTTTTAGGGAGTTTATTATTTATAATTCATTAAGGCGAATAAGAACCATGCATGTGTGAAACATGTCTAAGGTATAATGGAGAATAATTTGAGTAATATTTACGAGGGAGTCCAATAAATGTTCAGTTTGTGTGTCTAATATTTAATGACACTAACATTTTTTTAATATCCGTCATGGCCTACTAAAAAAAATGGTATATTTTTGAAAAAAGTATATTTCGGGCCTAATACTAAGACTAAAAATAAAGTGTTATGTATTTTTGAGAAGCTTGTTATAAACTAAATTATATTATTAAAAAATATATAGGATGACCCATTTAAAAAAGCAGATTTGTTTATTTTCCTTGAAAATTTTTTTTTAATACGTTACGGGGTAACCGAGATATGGGGGTGTCCCAAAATACACAATTCTTAATATCAATCAGTATATCAAAAACAAGGCGGTCTAGAAAAATTCCGATTACGGCTTTTTCTGTTTGACAAAAAAGTAGCAAAGTGCTGCGAAAACCGCATCCTTCTATTTTTACAAATAATGGAGAACCCGTAAAACTACCCAAAAATGGACACCCTGTACACTACCCCCAGCACCATGCTCAGTAACACGAAAACTTTGAATTTCGACCTATAAGGATATACCATATAGGTCCCGAAGTTAAGGGGCAATACTTACCAGCATATTCTCCTGCTAAAAAGAATAGTTTTTTTTTGTATGGGTATAAGTATGAGCTCAGGGAGCTACGGCCGTTCGAATGGGGAACGCTGAAGATGTTTTTCTATAAATATTTTCGAAACTGTTCATAATAAAATTTTGAAATTAGGTATGGCTTATAAACTTTTGCCGCTAAATCAGTTTCTGAATTCAGAATTTCAAAACTTGAATCATAGGCGTCATGTATCGGGGTGTTTAAGGGTTAAAATAATCTCATTTTTCCAATTAGTCGATTTTTAGAACGATTTTCTTAAAAATTACGATTTCAAAGAATTTTACATAAAAAAGAGCCTCCAGTTAATCTAGATAGGACTTGCAGTTTTTAAGTAAAATCATTTTGAGAAAAATTACATTCAAAAAGGGGTTGATTAATAAAAATTATAATAACTAAAATGAAATTTGTGAATAGAAATAGAAGGCCATGGAATAAAATTGATATTTGTTTCGTTCAGGTCTCGTTTGACATTTCAGTATCAGATATTCTCTCAAATCATTTTTGTTAAATAACGGTATTTTTAATCCATTATTACTCTGTAAATAAATTGTCATATTTATTTCGTTTTCAATTATTAATAATTTAGTTCCGTAAAATAGCGAAAGTTTACGTAATATTTTATATAAAAATAAAATTAGTAAGTTCGTTACAACTTTTACACAATTTTATTAATTAACTCTTATATAAACGTTTTTTTAACGATTTTACTCAAGAACTGTACATCTTATCTAGATGAACTCAGGTACCTTTTTTACGTAAAATATTAAAATTTCATAATTTGTAATAAAATTAAGAAAAAAAATGACTAAGAATCCCTTAACAACCCCGCTCGGTGACGCCTATGATTAAAATTTTGAGATGCTGAATTTAGAAACTAATTTAGCGTCAAAAGTTTATATACACCAAACCTAATTTCAAAATTCTATTATGAACGGTTTCCAAAATATTTTGAGAGATTGTTGCTCTTTAATTTCAGGACACCTTGTATATGACCAATTTACAAAGCAACCGTCAGGCGTTGTCACGTTTTTAAATGGTCCGTTTTTCTTCAACCTTTGATCAAAGACGGCCACTAAATTATATCTAGCAATAATTAGGAATACTAAAGGTTATGCTGCCGACTTTTTCTTATAAAATAAGTAACACGTGAACAAAGTTATGTCTTTGCAGTTATTTTTAGAGCTCTGCCTTCTCGCTTAGGAAAATTTTCCTACTTAGCGGGTACTGGCCACGAACTCTATAAAAATGATTGCTGTCTTGTAGACGTTTGAAAAGAATCGGTAGAATTTATATTCTTACTCTGATTAAATAGGGATATGATTGCAATTTCAACGATAAACTAATATTGCCATGATTACGGCGACATTGAAAATATTTCAAGAAAATTTGTGATTGATTAAACGTAGGAATGTCTTTTCCCGATTGAGCAATTGAATTATATTTCTTCTGTGTTTACGTTTCGTAATCGCCTGTACATTTCCCTGTGCAACTGCACATTCCTATTGTCTTCGTCTCATTGATTCCTCGATAATGTTTTAGACATGCTTATGACGTTAAGTGAATCGTTATACTAATTGTCAATATACTAATAAATTTGAAATGTCTAGAATATTGCGTTTTACTGAGTTAGTGATCTATAGCCACTCAAAATTTTACGTTCCGGATGATATTACGAACGATTATTTAACTTTGAACGAAGCACTGTAAAGTTTACTCACAATACTCACCTATCAGAAACTCCAAATTCAGAAGAAACATACCCGGTGACTGATGGTGGATGCTCTATTAAAGGTTTAAGAAGACCTAGTCACTGGATCACTTTCAAAATTTGATAGCTTATATAAGTGGACATGCTCTCTCTTTTAAATACTTTTTATCATTTTTGCAAAGTACACCAATATATTTGCCTTTTGAAGCACCCTGTACTATTATAACTAATATTTAGGAACAGAGCGGAATGAATCTAGGTATTAGCTAACTCTAAACCGAATTTCAGTATGCTCATTTTTCAGAGTTCAAACATAATATCAGCCCTTTTTGAAAAATATGTTTGCCAAAAAAAAATGTTAAATTAATTATTATCTCGAGATGACACACAGGTATAGGACAATGTTAAAGAATGTTATTAAGAAATTAATAGGGATTCTAAAAAAATAATCCACCCCTTAAGTTATGAAGGTTGCTAATACTTTCTGATAGAAACGGCATCACTGCATAGCTGAAAATACTTTTAGAAGAGGGAGCATAGCATGGGTCATTCTTTCAAATCTCACAATTTTTAACCTTGATATTTTAGAATCAACCGAAATTCTTACTTATATATACATAAACTAGTTGACACTTATTTCAGGATTTTGCTGAAAAAAAATTTTTTTTCGAAAATATCCACACATACATTTTTTATAATTTGCTGGATTTTCTCCAATCTTCTTATAGTTAAAATTTAATATTTCTGGTTGTACTGGTCGGATCATTATCGGTCTTTTTTATTTCTACTTTGTTATGTTAGCTTTCGAAGTGTAGTAAAAAAAATTGTAATTTTGAACAAATGAAAAATAATTACAATTTAATTGTTTTAATAGTTTTAACATGCTCTCAGCTTATCTTAAATTGATTTTAAAAAACACTATTTTGTTCTTCATCTTCTTATCTACAAAACCCATTTTACGAAAAAGTGGTACCACTTTTAGTTCGGAAGTTACTAAATATTTTCGATCGAAAGTCACCCAGAGCGAGAAAAGGGAAGCGCGCGACGAGTCGAGGACTGACATAACTGCTCTTTTGAACGACGGAAAGTATGCAAATATTAATGATTCACACTGGTCCGAGCTCGATTGTAGAAGAATTGACCCGTCACGCTGTTGCATTCTCCGTGCTCTGCGTGACTTGCGATCGAAAATATTTAGTAACTTCCGAACTAAAAAAAGGATCGCTTTTTCGTAAAATGGTTTCTGTCGATAAGAGGATAAAGACCAAAATGGAATTTTTTTAAATTAATGTAAGATTGGTTAAGAGCATGTTAAAACTATTGAAACAATTACATTGTTATTATTTTTCATTTATTCACAATGACAATTTTATTTAAATACACCTCGAAAGTTAACGTAACAAAGTAAAGTAACAAAAGAGCGATAGTTATCCGATCAGTACAACTGGAGATATAAAATTTCAAATATGAGAAGATTGGAGAAAATCCAGTAAATTATCAAAAACTTATGTGTAGATATTTTCAGAAAAAAATAATTCTGGAATAATAGGTTGTAAAAAAAATTTCACACGATTCAAACATGACAAGGTTAAAAAGCATGCAGTTCCTAAAAGAATTACCCTGAAGTGATCCGTTTACTAGTTCTTCATAGATGTCTAATAGACCATCCACCATCAATCACCCGGTATACCTACCAATAAAACTCGTTCTCGAACTCGATACTTCATTTGCTCAACCCTACGGGCCATATTTAAGTTTACCAGAAATTTAATTATTATAAATCGATGCAACACAAACTATCCGAATAAATTTCCCAATAAAAAGGCTAGGAATAGCCAATCTTTTACAAAATATCTCCGCTTAAAACTTAATTCGTTAAGTGAAAGGTGGCTCGTTAGGTCAGCATTGTTTTGGGAACGTTGGGTCGGGGCGGTGATATATTGGCGGCTTGATAAGGGTCAGGGCAAAAGATAAAACCGGGTTTGGTCAAAGATCTTTTTAAACGAATAAAAGTGCTTCAATTTTAACCACAAAGCTGGCTTTTTTGCGGGAACAAAATGTAAAAGTTGGCCTTTTACCAGCGATAATATAATAAAAACTCTGCTTATAAAATTCCATTAACAAATGAAACCAGAATTGTATTTTTATTTCCTATAACATTTCAATTTTTTTGAACTATAAGCATAAAATGTTGGAATTATTATTATCCAATAAGTCGGGAATATGTGTTAATTAATAAATATTGGTTGCCAGGTAGAGTTTGGTAGCCTTTCTGGAGAGTTCTAATATAAACGAGACGGTTTCGTGATGGTCTACCTGACCTGGGAAATTCTCACTATATTTGCCAGGCACTACTTACTTTTACACCAAAGGCAGTACAGTTGTGTTCAAAATATACAGTTTACCTTCACTGCAATAAATCATCTACCCGATTAACTCCCATTGTGTATACCCCTAAGTCTTTAAACTGCAATAAGTGGGTGCACGGTCGGCTTGAAAATATACCAATCTACATATTAATTTACTTTAAAAATAAAGTTTCTATATACAGTCGTCTTTAAAATTTACAATGTTACGATTTGCTAAGACTAAACGTGCAAAAGTCACTTCGCTTCTTTCTGGAATGACAGGTTTCAGTACTATATTCATTATGGATGATAAAGAAATATTATTAGGTATTTATACCTATAGACAGGGTGTTATGGAAATGACTGATTATATTTAAACCGGCCAATCCTGAAATGAAAATAAATTGAAGAAAAATACACATAAATGCCGCTTTGAATTATTAAGCGAAATAGACACTTTATATGAAATCAGCAAATTTACGTGGCCGATACTGAAGACGCTCGCGATCAATAATTTATTGAGGCAGCCTATAGTCTCAAAAGAGGCGGTGTTCTCATATTGCAATACAGTCACAGTCAATATTGTCACTTCTTTTTTCAAACTTTTTAGAAAAAAAAAATACTACAAATTTATTATTTTAAAATAATTCGTTTTATAATTAAATTCCATAAGAAAATAAAACACAAAAAGTATGTTTTGCAGCAGAACCAAAGGTAGATAATTTCACACAAATTTGAAATCACATCACAACATTTATTATTTTGAATTATTTCACAACAAAAAAAAAATCGGGTAATGTTACACGTAACAAAACGTTTAAAATTCATATACATCAAGCACGTGAAACCCTCGGCAATGTCGTTCAAACACCGAGTACCGAAACATACTGAAGCAACGATACCCAAGGTTAAACATATAAATACGCGCGCGGCGGTTATCCAAGCAAGGGCGAGACACACGGTGTGATCTGGCATCACTGTAGTTTACTCTAGTAACCTACATTGTTGCTAACTAAAACCAGATGGAGCGGCGTGACAGCATGTAGGCAAAAAGGGTTTATACCTTAGTATTTAGATATTCGATTTAAAAAAAAAAGTCTGTATGTATGTAGGACACCCAATAAGTCACCAATTTAAATTTTAATATAAAAAGTAATTTCCATAACACCCTATATTTAAAATAGGGTAGGTAAATAATTATAATTAAAATTTGTGCTCCGGCTATGCCAGAGCAAGATTTTATGATACCTTATGGTCACAGGGATAATTAGAATTTTATGACAGTCAAAAGATCAACGGTATATTTTGAATTACACTTTAGAAGCATTTATTTTTAAATATTATTATTTACGTCCGTTAAATCTATATTCCTGTATATTTACGTTCATCTTTACAGAAAAATTAGTCGCAATAACACAAAAGGCTACTTACTTGTCAGTTATCATATATACTGGGTCATTTAAGGTGAGTGGTCTATTAAAATTACTCGGGAACTAAGAAGAATAGTTGTTTGAAATATTGCTACGCGCTATGTTTTTAATGAAAATATTTGGACGTAGTTAGCCTTAACATTGTTATTTTAAATCGAATGCCCTGTATTTTTTACATTTCTCGCTTCTTTGTGAAATGTTAACAATTTCCTACATCCATCTAAACAATTTCCTTTCTAAGCTAAAATTCATTAAGATTTATAAAAACGCATGTCACAGGTAATTTGAATTAACTATGTAACTAATGCAGTTAAGCATTTTAAATTTTGAGAAAATTTCATAAAAATACTAGACATTTGTTATACACGGTATTATAGAAACTACACCTTCCTGGTAAAATATAACAAATACTCCTAAGACAATTTTTTAATTTAGAAACTACTTAAGATAGAAACAGTTATGTACTGAGCAATTTGATAAACAACGTAATGCTACAAGTAATAGTAAATAAAAATACAGGAGTTTCATCTTAAAAAAAAATTATCCAATCCGCTACGTCATGGAACAATTTACCGAGAAATTTGTAGGAATCCCAATAACTAGAATGGCAATCTGCAAGTTAATAAAAAAGTTCAAGAGAACTGGTGCGGTTTTGGACCTCAAAAAAAAAGAAGAAATAGACCATGATGATGCTGCTACCGTCTTAGTTCTTCATTCTGTTGAAGAAAATCCTATGACGTCCCTTAGAAGTCGTGTTACTCAGTTGGAAGTTGTGAAAAAAAAAATTCAGAAGATCCTTAAAGCAAATAAATTGTATCCGTATAAACCGCACTTTAATCAAATATTGGAAGAGGGAGACGACCCGAAACGAATTGATTTTTGCCTGTGGATAGGAGACAAAATTTTAAGTGGAAATGTTGATTTTTATAAATGTATCATGTTTTCTGATGAAAGTACATTTTCAACAAATGGAACCGTTGCAACCCAGCACGTTAGGTACTGGTCTTTAGAAAATCCCGAATTCAGAATTATGAAGAGAAGACAATATTTCACAAAAGTGAACGTGTGGTGTGCGATATCCATCCATGGCATTATAGGGCCATATTTTTTTGATAACACGTGCAATAGATTATCATATCCAAGTTCGAGATCTGTTGGAAACAATCTATGCTACAATTATAATTAAGTTACCTCAAGAATTCATTTCACAATTTCCATAATAAAATTACACAAAATTTTTACGTAAAGTTCAGTGGCTTAGGCATAGGCAGTTCTTCTCAAAAAAAAATTTTTAGATGGAACGACACTATATAAATTATTTTTTAATTAATTTTACAACATTACTTATAACAGTAGGCCATGGTCAAGGTCAAATGGTCAAAACTAGACAGATTTCTCATGTTTTTATTGCTTATGATTTATAACATCTTTTTAATTATTCATAACAATGGCCGTTTAGGGTAAGAATATGAAAGTATGATACGTTTTAAATAAATTTAATAATTAGAATAACTATAATAAAATTTTGAATTTGTTTCTAATAAACTGACCATAACTTATTGTTATAACTAAGGTAATTTATTGAAAATATCGAATTTTTAGTGGTGTGGGTGGTATCTAAAAGTTAAACCCGTATATTCTCTCTGGGATCATAACTCTCATAAGCCCAGAACATGTTGAAAATGGGACACCCTGTACTTGGGTATATATTTATTATTCGTTTGAAAATATACGTTGTAAATTATAATCCAATCTAGACTAGAATTAACCACGCAAGTCAAAAAGTCAGGTGCAAGACCTTTTAAAATTTACACTTTAACCAGTATCTAATAAAATCAAGTAATTTTCTTGGAAAATAGAGTTTAAACTTAAAGTGTTAAAACTCAGGTTTTAATAATCACTTATAGAAATTAATACGGAATTTTATTGTAATGTGTGTGCTTCTATAAACTAGAACAATAACCCTTACTGTGTAATTTTCTTAGCTGGTACATTTAAAACACCCACCACCAATAATTAAAATCATTATAAAAAATAATAGAGTGCAAAGTTTCCACGCAAGAGTCCGTGGCGAATTTGATACATTTTAAAGATAATTTGAGGCGGATTCTCGAGCAATTTATTGCCTTTAAGCACGCATAGATCAGGCGCTGCTAGAACTTGAGAGAGTTTGATATTTACTGCAAATATTTTTATTCAGATAAGGTGAAACAGATTTTATTTTTATTATATTACGCCAAACCAAGTTAGTGAGAGAAACGATAAATAAGAAACCTGTCGAAAACCAGGCATGGCTTAACAAAAACAATTAAATGGACTTGTTACCGATACTTTTGTTTCGTAATTTCTTTTTATGGTATTCAATAGAATTCGATCATCTAAATAAGCTTTAAAGTTGAAGCTCGATAAGTTTATCCAATGATCAGATATTCAGTGTTAAAGATTGGGATTCAGTAATAAGCGCCTCGCCGATTCGTGACGTCTTATCCTATATAAGCGCGGGTCGCCGTCCGCGAAGATGTAAGTTTGCTATAGTCTGTCTATAAGTAGTCAGCTCATTACTATCCGTTTGAAAACATTGGCTTCCAATTTAAATTATTATTATTTGGACTATTTATGGCTAGGTATGCTTAAATAAAGATTAGGATTTTCTTCTATCAATGAAAATGTTATCTTTTGTATTTCTTCTAGAATATCTATACAGGGTGATTCACGACGAGCGTGCATTAGAACTTTATGGAGACCTACTGAATATATGTTCCTGAAACTTTGGGGATTTGGGTTTATCGATATGCTCTCTTTAACTAAAATATTGACATGTTCCTGTCATTTCCGGTTATACCGGAACTAGCTGCCAACTTTCGTTTTTTAAATACAACATGGTAATTTTTATTACATTTTTCAATTAAGCATTAAATACTAAGCACATTTTATAGAAAATGTTTTTGTCAGACTCTATTAGTTTTTGAGATATCTGGACTTTTTGTAATAATTTGGCAAATGCATGACGATGAAATAATCCATATAATTTTTTTACCTTAGCGCTTGGACTAACAAAATTTTCTCACCGAATAGCTAGAAGATCATCAAGTCTCTAGAACATTTCACATTCGGCATAAAATGTACAGGGTGGTCACAATTCAAGCCTCATTGTGAAAGAATTCAACCATTAAAAACTTTCTTATTTTAAATGGAACACCCTGTATATTTTTATTTAATTTGATGGCAAATTAGTTGTTCTTTATAAATAGTATTTACTGTCCTATACCCATATCAAAGCGTTTTCTAAAAAAATCCAATTTTATTCCGAAAATACTATTTACTAGTGTGCTATGAAAACAATTGTACTTAGGGGCTTGTATACTGATGTCTATACGGAGGAAAAGTGATAGGTATCAAAACGATGGGGCTCCAGCACACAACGCCCAAGTTGTTAAGACTGCCCTAAACAGACTTTTTCATGACCAGTGGATCGCAAACCAAGGTCCCTTCCACTGGCCAGCTCGTTCGCCAGACTTAGCTCCACTGGACTTTTCATCTGGGGAACCATTAAAGATAAAGTTTACGCGCGTCCCATCACCACGAACGAAAATCTAATTGACAGGGTGAAGGCAGCCTTTCAATCTCTCACAAGAAATTATTAATGCTACAAGAAATAACATGATGAAAAGAATACATAAATGCTTGGAAGTAAATGGCAATCATTTCGAACATATTTTAAAAATATAATCAAAAGATATTAGGTATAATTTTCAAACACATTTTTAATTAAAGAATTTAAAGTTTATAAACTTGTTTCCTTGCTATTTTTTAAAAAATAATATTTAAACCATTAAATTTAAAACAATCAACTGCATTTTATTTATAAATTATTAAGAAACACTTTAGAATATTGTATTTTCCAGCAATCAATCAATCAGTACAATTGTTTTCATAACACACTTGAACAAATATTATTTTCGGAATAAAATTGGATTTTTTGAGAAAACGATTTGATATAGGTATAGGACAGTAAATACTATTTATAAAGAACAACTAATTTGCCATCAAATTAAATAAAAATATATAGGGTGTTCCATTTAAAATAAGAAAGTTTTTAATGGTTGAATTCTTTCACAATGGGGCTTGAATTGTGACCACCCTGTACATTTTATGCCGAATTTGAAATGTTTTTGAGACTTGATGATCTTCTAGCTATTCGGTGAGAAAAATTTTTTAGTCCAAGCGCTAAGGTAAAAAAATTATATGGATTATTTCATCGTCATGCATTTGCCAAATAATTACAAAAAGTCCAGATATCTCAAAAACTAATAGAGTCTGACAAAAACATTTTCTATAAAATGTGCTTAGTATTTAATGTTTAATCGAAAAATGTAATAAAAATTACCATGTTGTATTTAAAAAACGAAAGTTGGCAGCTACTTCCGGTATAACCGGAAATGACAGAAACATGTCAATATTTTAGTTAAAGAGAGCATATCGATAAACCCAAATCCCCAAAGTTTCAGGAACAGATATTCAGTAGTTCTCCATAAAGTTCTAATGCACGCTCGTCGTGAATCACCCTGTATATTATCTACTATAGAAATCTGAATATGACCAGGAAAATCTGTTGTAATAAATATTGATGTAGAGCCACTACTGGAAACTGAATCGGCATTATTTTCTTCTAAGCGCATTTTCTTCGGAACCCTTTCCTTAAAAGGACATTCTCTCTGTTATCCGATTTTTGACAATGGAAAATTTTTACTTGTACACTAGACTCCTTTGTTGGGAACTTCAGCCTTAAATAACACTTGAACATCCATATTTTTAAACATTTTTATCCCACTTTCCAGCTCGACGTCATCATTCTCAATAGATATTTCTGCAGTTTCAGGAAGTAACAAATTGTTAATCAAAGATTGCTGTTCTTTCTTTTGTAAATACCGTAACCATAGTATCGATCTGTGGGTCGTAATTCTATTTTTTGACAATCAAAGAACCTTGATATTACTTTTGGCTTAAGTCCCATGTACGAGAGTTCGTCAAAATATTATGAGCGTGATAAAAGGTATTGCAAAAAAACTGCAAATAAAATTTAACTTTAACACCTGTTAATAACAAAATTTCGAAAAAATGTTATAGGAAAAGATAGTCCTATTACCCGTGATGTGCCAAAACTGTGAATGTTTCCAATAGATTTTATGCAAAGTTGACTCCATCCATCAGGTCGTCCACATTTTTTATTTGAATTTTATTTTTGGGTATATTAGTCAAGTATGAGTGACTACGAAATTCAGATTAAGGGACTGCCAAGGTAAATTACATTACAAGCTGTTTCCGCAGCAAATAATTTATTACTAGAAAAATCCAGGGAGCGGTATGAAAAAGCGTATCAAAAATATATTGATTTTTGTACTGATAATCATGTGAGTACCGACGAGAAAATGTTTTATTAGCATATTTCGATAATTTAACATAAAAGGAAATATGAAGTCGTAGGAACAGTATAGTACACAACTCGAGTGGTAAGCCTATTACACACTCTATCGAAGTACAGAACCCGTAATAGGCTTCTTACCGCTATTGGTATGTAATATATTATGACCAGTTATGGTACGCAAGCATCGCACCAAGCGCGTAAAAGCTCTTGTGCCGTAATGACGTCGCTGCATATGGTGTTGTGCCAAAAGGTAAAATATTTTTAAAAATTACATTCGTTGTCTTTCTGATTAAAACCGTTCACTTGAGACACTCTGTTTAATATCCTAAATCAGAGAGGCTATGCAAACTGACGAAGGGTGTGCGCTGTTAAATGTCACCCCGGAAATAATCGTGCATAACAGACGGAGTTCGTGGGGTCGCTTTACTCGCGCCAAGTAGCCATCATCTTGAACGACCGATAAAAACTAACGACAACGCTTTTCTTAATTTTGGGCACACCCTGGTATTTACTGGATGAAACGGGAATAGCGAGTTTTATCAGTTGAAAAGTACCTATCATTCAAGAATGCGGTAACGTTACGTCTTTTCAGCGGCGACTATAACAAGAATTTATTAAAAAAATTAAAGACTTTAATAGTCCGTCGGAGTCCCTCCGAGGTATAACCAGATATTGCATTCACCACTTGAAATAGCATACATTTTTACATAGAAAATGGAAATTGACGATACTGAGTCCAGCCTATACCAAAGAAAGGTAAGAGAACCCTGCCTAGCAACTATCGACCAGTCGCATTGCTTTCAGTTATATCAAAAGTAATGGAAAAAGCTATTAACCAACATCTTCTAAAGTACCTGGAAGGCTTCAACATTATCAGCGATCATCAATATGGTTTTCGGAAGTCCAGATCAACTGGAGATCTTCTAGCCTATGTCACCCATGTTTGGAAAAACGCAATAGAACATACTATTAAACTACGTTCCTATGGTATGCCCAGTCGATTCTGTGCATGGTTGTCTAGTTTTCTTAAGAACCGCTCTCTGCAAGTGGCGATTGACGGATTTCCCTCAGACACCTTCACCATCAATGCCGGTGTTCCTCAAGGGTCCATATTGTCTCCCACTCTCTTCCTACTCTACATTAACGACCTTCTAGTGAAAACGAAAAATCCGTTATTTAGTTGCTGACGATAGCACACTTATCCCATATTTCTCTTTTAATGCACAAACATCGGCTGCCGACGCACATCTTCGCAGACAGCATGAAGAAAACACGCCTCAACAAAGACCTGGAAGAAATTTTGGCTTGGGGTGACAGTAACCAAGTGGAATTTAACGCTAAAAAACCCAGGCAACAGTTTTCACTAAAAAAGGTTAACATTACAGAATCGGATATAGTCATAGACGGACACGCAAACCCACTGGATTCATGTATTAATTTGCTGGGCGTCAATCTGTGAGGAAATATGTCTTTGAATAACCACGTTGTGGCAATCGCCAAGATAGCTTCTCAGAAACTTGGTGTACTCTTCCGAACCAGAAAGTTGTACACACCTCAACAACTTTTGAAACTATTCAAAGCCCAGATTCGACCATCAGAAGAGTACTGCTCTCATGTCTGGAGCTTTGCACAGAAACATACTCTTCGGTTACTGGATTCCATCGAAAGGAGGGCCATTCGTCATTCATGGAAAGTGCTCGGCTGACCTTGCCCTCTTAATTCCCATACCGATTTTGCGAATAATAAAAATCGAATGTGTGCAGCACGTTTACGGAATTCCGTCTTCGTTTACCGAATTCGGAATCCGAATCAGAAAAACGAATGTATGCTGCCCGGCTTATTCAATTCTCTTTCTCCTGGTGTATGACTTATTGTAAATTGTTTATAAATAATATAAGAAAAATAACAAAATTTAAAAAAATACAAAAAATTGGCAGAGGTTCTTCAAACTCATCTCACCATAACTACCTTATGCAAGGATAAAAACAATTATTTTTGTAATAAAAACTGTTCAATTTAATAGGCTTTATTTTGACTATTAATAGTGTAGTCTATTTTTTATAATAAACTCGGTAGAGACTTTAACCCGCATTTAATTAAAAAATGTTATATTTATAGCTGTACTGAAGGCTGTGTGTATTGTTTTGTCTGGTGGTGATTTTAAAAGAAATAATTTTAATATTTGGCGATGGACGATTAACGTATCTATTGCATTTTGATAATAATTTTAATATTAATTATCTACCTATAATAGTAATTTGTAGAGGCTAGTAAGAAGCTAGTTTAGAAGCATTTTTGTATTGTAGATATACCGTGTGTCCCACATAATCGAAGTTATAAGTGTAAATGACAAAAAAAAATTTTATTCAAATTTTTACGATTTCTGATTTAGGCCTGCTTGATTAGATAATAAAATTTTACATATTTTGATTTTTAAGAAATCAAGGAAGCCTAGACCGGACCATTATTATTATTACCATTATTATTATTATTATTATTATTATTATTATTATTATTATTTTTTGTCTAGGTAAAGTGCCTCGTCATTACAAAATGTGGAAAATTATATTAAGAAAAGTTACTCGGAATTCAAAGTCGTGCAAGCGCAACGAATTTAATAATCATCAGCATACATAAATTTGTAAACTTTTTTTTATCTTTTAAACAAACAGAAAAATATTGTTCATAATACAACGTGTCCAAGGTAAGGAGGGCCAGTACATTGATCTCGGAAACCGTAAGAGATCCGAAGTCGGTTAAATGGAGGTAAAGTTGCGCATTTACGTGCCTAATAATATGCCGTTTAAAAAGTTTTAAAATTCCGAGTAGTTCCGGAGATATCCGGAAAAACCCGAAATTCTAAAAAATCGTTATATTGTTTTCCCGGGTTTTTTTTGAGATCGAATTCTAAAATAAATAATTGCACTTTTGCATTGGCACTTTTTCCGCTCTATCTAACAGCGTTAATTGTTTTGTAATCCGACGAGTCGTCTTCGAAGGGCCATTCTCAACTTTCTTTTTTTAAATACGATCCTATTTTCCTGTTATTGGAATTTGATAGCTTTTTTTCTTCCGAATACAACGATGTATGACACATTGTGGTTTAATGACGTTTCGAGGGTTTTTTGAACAACATCATGAAATTTTGGGATACGGTCCTGTATTTCTCCTAATTTTATAAATAATATCTTATAAGTAAGCTCTAAATATTTATTTGTGTTGGACTAGTTCAATAAATAACAAATAATTTAATAATAAACCATAAATAAGTGAACAAAATACAGAAACATTATTTCAAACTTCTGTTGATTCGGGATTTAAAAGAAAAGTAGGCGCTTGAAACAAAATAATTAAGATGGTGACGCGTGATTTGTTTCACTTGACATTCCCATTGTGATCGTTTGAGAGCATTTTAAGAGGTTTTCTATTTTCCAGAAAATATGGAACATAAATTTACAAATGCTGAAAAGGTTGATGTTTTGCAAAACAAATAATGGTAATATTACACACAAATCTCAAATTCGTCAGAAGCACAGGAAAGTAAATAGGTCAAACGTCATTGACCTTCCTATTATTTTTCAAAAAAAATGCAATTTTATTTAAGATAAATGCTCTCTTACCTTTACTTATTTAAATACAAATTATTAGTTTCATAATTTCACAGAAACCACATAGAAGTTTTAGGAAAAAACTTTTCACATAACCTCACAAATATCAGCTATTCACATGGAAAGAATACACGGGAAAACTTTTTTAATTTTGGTCCGTTTTCTCGCTTAGATTTATTTATTAACTAATTTAAAAAACACACACTTTAAATACAATTCTTTCAATTTAAGAATGACATTTTATCTACGAACGAATGAAATGGTACGTGTAAAACTCGGAATAGAGATGCGCAATATTTGACAGTTTGATATTTCACGGTCACGGTAATTGAATCCTAATAATATGCGATACGGGACGGACTAAGATCGCTTAAATGCATTTCTTATGGTGACAAACGAGATTCTTCTCTGAATTGAATAAAATGATAGTAGTGATATATCCATCAATTAAGGTAAGGGATAATACTGCGACTGTACTTGATAAGCTGACGTATTATAGTGAAGCAGGATGAGCTGTGGGTTTATAGGGCTGGACCCCACTTTTAAAACGGTCGATTTAAAAAAAAATATGTATCTCTTCAAACCCAAGTAGTCACCCATTTAAATATAATACGTCATTTCCATAACAACCTGTATATTAGGTAACAGTTCCACAAATCACATTACCCGTGATATGCCAGAACCGTCAATGGTTCCAATAGATTTTATGCAAAGTTGACTCGGATCGCCTCGACAACGTAAATATCAGGACGTCAACTTTTTTATTTGGATTTTATTTTTGCTTATATTAGTAAAGTTTGAGTGAGTACTATATTCGCATTGGGGGAATACTATATGAAATTACATTACAAGCTGCTTCCGCAGCAAATAATTTATTACTAGATGAATCCAGGGAGCCGTATGAAAATGTATTGTCTGGTGTACTGATAATCATGTCAGTACCGACGCAGAAAATATTATATTTTATTAACATATTTCGATAATTTAAAATAAAAATAAATATGAAGTCGTAAAAAACGTATAGTCCACAACTCGAGCGGTAAGCCTATTACACGCTCTTTCGAAGTACGGCACTCGCTTCGCTCGTGTCGTAAGTTTCGAAATCGTATTTAACAGGCTGCTTACCACTATTGGTACAGCTCGACAAGCGAGTCTATAGCTACACGGTATCGGTAAGGGGGAAGCAAAATCTTCTAAAACATGACCGGGCATGGGCGTGCTATTATTATCTTAATAATGTAATAATATATATTTTTTCATGGCATGAATATATTGGGCCTTTCCATTAATATTTTTCTCTTATTTGATTATTATTTGATTTCAATATGCACTTCAAAGTTTCACGGAAAAACGGAGAGTTTATGTCACTTTTCAGCTGTTGTAGCAACTTTTTTAAGGTTGCAACCACTTTTAGTTCCAAATAAAACTTATGTATTGTTCTCCTAACAATGCCAAAGTCGAAGCCTTCGATTTTTCCGACAGCAGAGAGACAGGCCCTTTTTTACAGGAGATGACAACAATTGATCCGAGTTGTTTTTTTTCCTTTCAGTATCTTCTTTGTGAATGTTTTTCACTGCACCCACGCTTACTCCCGTATACATTGCGACCCTTCCTAGCTCTCGCTTTAAATGTATTAATTTGTGATCCCTCTCCACACACCCTGTATACATTGGCAATCACTTCACGGGTTTGACTATGAAGGGTTTTACCAAGGTATATTCATTCATTATCACAGTTTTTAAACAAACCCTATCACTATGCAACTGGATGAAGCATATTGGACATCGCCGAATAACCACGCTGGCACAATAGTCGTGTCACCAGACGCGTGACGTCATCGTCTGTCTGGGATATAACCTATCAAATTAGCTCTAGGTTACCCATGGTTACCGTTGATATTGCACCATGTTGCCCTATTTTTTGATTAGAAGTATTTTAATAAAAAAATGTTTTATTTTGCATTTAAATATTAAAATTAATAGTATGAAAAGAAAATTTTAAGAACATTGAAACTATTATAGAATATTAGTTTCATATATACTTATGACAATTTACTTTAAATGGGCAAATTTAATTTTAGGGTTTACTTGGTAACATGTTATTAAATTAAAATTTAATATATGTGACAACATTCTTAACCCAAGAAATTTTCTTGCCCGCATTCCTTTTATAGCTACAGATAAAGTTGTCGACCTGTATGTAATAGGTCGGTTTCTTTAAGAGTA
Source organism: Barypeithes pellucidus (assembly GCA_963991005.1). Lineage (NCBI taxonomy): Eukaryota > Metazoa > Arthropoda > Insecta > Coleoptera > Curculionidae > Barypeithes > Barypeithes pellucidus. The sequence goes on along the minus strand of OZ022556.1, from coordinate 32,253,882 downwards.
CAGAATCCATTTCCCTTTATAATCATTTAACTATGATGCTGGTCAGGGAGTGTGCAGACCATCCTTACTACACCTTAGAAAATTTTGCCGCTGAAAAACCATCATGTTGGTTTTGTCCACGTAGATGTACTTAAGAGTTTTGCCATTAGGAAACAGGCCGTTCCTATAACAATTTGCCAGTGTAATACACTCGAGTATAATAGTAGTATATAATATCATAAAACCTATAAATTGTTTGAGTTCGAGTATGATTTAACTTGGAAAATTATTGAATGGAAAATAATTTAATAAAACACGAGACTTAAATTCTATTGCATGAAACTATCATAGAATGCAAAACATATTTGATTAGTTTAATCCATTTAAATTTATAGATAGATATACGGCCAGATTATTTCCTAAATAACTTGTTATTACACAATCTTCATTTTTGAAAATGAGAAACAATCAGAAAATGATTGGAAACAATTTTATTTAAAATGAAATTTATCATTATCAATACATGGTGTCCGGTAAGTACCCCCTAATCTCTCGGGAGCCTATAGAGGGGATTAAAATAAACTTAATTTGTAATACCAAAAAAAATTCCTAAAGTGACTTTTAACGGAGATACAATGCGGTTTACTTTTTTAGTTCTAACTTTTGAACCGACCGGTATAATTTAATGAAATTTTAATATTTTAATATTATTATTTATTATTTATTTATTAACGGGCAAAGTCAAATTTTATATTTAATAGAACCCATAAAGAATCACTAAATCATATTACAGTACAGTACATGGTATAGAGTGTCAGGTAAGCTAAGTACAGACTACACTCGTTGGGCCAAAATTTTGTTCGGTGTCATTTGACAGAGCTGAAAACTGATTTTTTAATACTCTGGGTCAGTCATTAAAAAAAATGCTCTTAATTTATTATGATAACACAGCCAGTTTTATCGCAATAAATTAAGAGCACTGGTGGCTCGATTGAATAACCTTTCGAACTTAAATATGTGGTCTGATATCCTACTTACAAATACCAAAATGGAAGCAATATCTAAAATTATATACAGGGAGTCCGCTAATTAATGGCACATGGAAAAACCCCAGCCCCTCTCGTGTAAATATAAGGATTTAATTATACTTACCTATATCCTATATTATTTTGTTTTTCTTCAATAACTTTGAGAGAAACTAACGTATTTTACAAAATTTGGTAATTATGATTTTTTAAGGACGAGAAATTGAATTCTTTGTGAAATTTGAATGTAGAATGTAGGGGGCACTGTCTGCGGCATTTTTCGCACATTTATTAGGTCATAACTTTTTGTGCCTCAGTGTATATGTTTTTAATAAAAATAATACTTTTCTCATGTTTATTACGTAAAAAAGGTATACTAAGTTCAGGTCGCCCAGAATTAACGTTTCGGAGATATTTGTATTTAAATTGTTTAGTGCGTTAGCTCAAACAAGCAAATAATATTTTGTTACTTACTTTTACTACTTTTACATGATAATTAATGTTCTAGTAATGATAATTAGGAATAATAAATACAACAATTTTATTATTCTTTAACTTATTTTAATTAAAATAACTTTGACCCTAGAAAATATCGTGTCGAAAGGAACATTTTCTGACAAAGCTATCATACAATAATCAACAAACAAATAACAACATGGAGGTTTCATTGCAACTGCATCTTTAAATTTTATTTGTTTTCTCATAGGTTACTTTAAGGAAAAAAAAATGTTTGCAAATTAATAATAATTGGGCAGGGTGCACTAAATAATTTTAATGCAAATATCTCCGAAACGGTAACTCTGGGCGACCTGAACTTAGTATACCTTTTTTATGTAATAACTACGGGAAAAATGTTATTTTCATTAAAAACTTAAATAGACTGAGACACACAAAGTTATGACTTAATAAATGTGCAAATAATGCCGTAGCCAGCGCCACCTATGTTGTACATTAAAATTTCATAAAAAAATCAATTTCTCACATTAAAAAAAAAAAATTGCAAAATTAAAAAAAAAAACGTTTGTTTAGTTATAGAGAAAAACAAAAATGAACTTTTAACTTTAGCATCCTCTATCTCAGTTAATATCAACTTTCGGATATAGGTAAATATAATATCCTAATATTTTTAAGTAAGGAGTGGTTTTTCCATGTACCATTAATTAGCGGACACCCTGTATAGAGAGATATTTAAAAAAAAACTAGTTAAATCAAAACACCCTGTAGCAAGAAATTTAAGGCTTTGCGGACATATGTTCGTATGAACCTCACTTCATAAAATGACAAAAGGAATCCCACACTGATCGTATCCACTTTAATCCATAAAAAGAAGGATTTAAAGTAGCATTTTATCACCGAAAGTGTATAAAATAATGTATATATCGCGGGACTAAAGTTAGTGCCTTAATCCCTTGAAACTACATTCGTGTGATTAAGTGAGTCACTTTAGTCCGTTGGTTCATAATGTATTATAGTAAAATATAAAATAGCAGCGTTTCATATAATGCAAGAAAAATAAGACAAACAATCGAAAACAATGCCAATATGCGACTACTTAGAGCGGAAATCTCTACAGGCAGACAAAAAATGGAAATATCTCTAAAAGAGGGTCAAATCACCAACCAGTCTTCGATGTTCTAAAGCAGCGGTGCCCAACTTTTTTTCAACCGCGAACCCCTTGCAAAAAATTGCGAACCACCCAATTTTCTTATATTTTATTTACTGATGTCATTATAAATATTATAAACTGTAACTTATAACAAGAAATAAAAGGTATGAACCCTAACCTTAATTACTTGTTCTTGCTTACCAGAACAGATAAGTAAGTTTAAAAGCGACCAAACAATTACTTTCCTAGGCTTTTTAAACGTAGTGCGTTCTGAGTTAAATTAATTATTTAACGAACAAACAATTACTTTCTTAGGCGTTTTACACGTAATGTGCTCTGCGTTAAATTAATTTTCGGTTTAGGTCTCCCGCATTCTTCACTTCAATTGTTTGCTCCAAACTCAAAGAGCTAAAGTTATTTCTCCAATAGTCCACTGTCAAATTATTCATTTTAACTTAATAAATATATAATATTAAAATATTGAAACATATACGCTCGAATTTCTACTTTTTTTTGGAGAACTTGCGATGAGAATCTACAGACAGACACCTTGCAGACGCGGCTGCAAGGTAGTGTCGGGTTTAGCAACTTGAGGGGGATTATATGACCCAACAACATCATCTTTTCTGAAGAAAAAGAACATCCTCGTTGGTTAACGAGGGTAGGCTGACCGACCAAACTCACCGCGGGAGTGAGGCAATTAGCCTTTGACTCATATTCACCCGATAGTGTTGTCTGCAATCGTGTATGTTTGTCTCTGTATCTAGCATTTAAGCTATGCGCTTTGTTTGGTGTCAGCTCCTGTAATTTTTCCATTCGAACTTAAACGAATGAATAAACTTTCAGGAGCTCCGAACGTATAGGGTAGGCGTAGGCATTTTTGGGGTTGTGGGTGAATTTGGTTCAGAAATCATGGCCCTATATTTTTGTTTCTGAGACCCTTATTCTTGGATCAGTCGCGGTTGCGACTGATCCAGTCTTTAGGTAGTTTATAACATGTATTTGGGTCTGAATGCACGTGTGATGCACGTATTAGACTGTTGTTGGCAATGTTAGCCTTGGCGTGGTATTTCGTGATGGTTTTATCGAAGAACTCGGGGATTGTTTCTACTTCGAGATCTCTATGGATGACGTCATTTCTTGTGTATCGCGGCATGTTAAGTATGATTTTTAGAACCTTGTTTTGCATCACCTGAATTCTATTCCTGTCACTCTTACTAATGGTGCACCAAGCTGGCGCACCATATGTCATCGTTGACCTGATTAAAGTCTTGTAGAGGGTGACCTTCGTTCTTAAGTTGATCTTGCTGCGCTTGTTCAGCAGACAATATATTGCGCCTAGTTGTTGATTGGCTTTCTTGATGGTGTTGGCTGTATTTACTTTCCAATTGAGCCTTCTGTCAAAGAGTGCAAACCTAGATATTTAACGCTTTGTTGCCAGTCTATATCTTTGTTTCCAACCTTGACTTTCCCCGCCGGGAATTTGTGACGCGATTTTGAAAAGTAAATTGCCTGAGTCTTGTCCGGATTTGTCTTTATCTTCCACTTTTTTAGCCACTCCTCCAGAATGGCTATGTTCCTTTTAAGCCTGACCAGTATTAGTCCGTGGCTCCTTCCTGTCACTGCAATGCCTGTGTCATCCGCATATATATATTTGTCACACCACTGGAGCTGGGGAATATCCGCTGTATAAACGTTGAATAGTAGGGGGGCTAAAGCTGATCCTTGAGGCACGTCTGCTTTTATGTTTTTAACTGTAGATAGTTCATCATCTACCCAGGTTTGGAAAGTTCTATCTTCCAGATAAGAAACTATCATCTTTATCAAGTAGTTGGGGATTCCTAACCTTATCATTTTTAGAATTGGTCCGTTGTGCCATACTTTATCAAACGCTTTAGTGATGTCAAACAGCACAGCTCCAGTGCTTTTTTTCTTGTTGAATCCTTTAAGTATGTTGGAGTACAACCTCGTCGCCTGTCTAACTGTGTACAGATTTGCTCTAAAGCCGAACTGCTTCTCTGGTAGGTATACAGTGATTAATTTCCACAAAGGCTGAAAGCCTACCCGAAATTAACCTTTCCGCTAACTTGCCCACGTTAGACAGTAGACTAATCGGCCTATATCGAATTTCTACATGCACGAACAAACAGACAACGGAGCACACCAAAATTGTGCGACTTTCCCATGTTAAATCGCCATAGCCCCGCTGTCCCCCGCCACCTGATACTACAGAGAAACTGCATTATGCCCTGCCTACTTAATCGCATATGCGAGCATTTGTTGTCATAATCATCATGAACCTCGACCGGCGTGCCTGCCGGATCGAGAGCCTATAATATACAGTTTGATTTGACGGTACGATAAAATATTAGGGAGGGTCGGACTTTATACGATAAATAATATGAATATAAATTAATATTTTTTTATTCGTTTTGGGGGTGCACGTGCGCATGTGCTCCTGTGGAAGAACCGCCATTGGTCGTAAGTGTGGTTCTGCATTCAACCTATTTCTATATTTATTTTAAAGGTAAGCATGAGTAAGAAAACTTTTTTCGCATAAATAGGTGGTACTAAATGGAACAGTTAGTTTTAATAGCTAAATCTATTAAAACGGATTGATCTTTTTTTATACCCAACCAAAAGTTAAGTAAAGAAGACTTTTTAAGTTAAGTAAAAAAGACTTTTCCTTAAAAATAATTTTTAATGAACTATCGACTGACATCAATGATCAATTATTTTTGAAGCAAAGATAGCGTATGTGCTTTTGAGATATTTTCATCATCAAAAGGATACGGGGTTATTTTAAGTTGATTAAGATTTTCAATTATGTTTATTTTGGAATCATTGTCTAGGTTTAAATTATTTTCTAACAAAAAAGCATGAAATGTCATTCAATTCTAAACACTGATTCCAAAAATTAAATTTCTTTTTCATACCTTCTACCCTGTCGCTTAGATTAAAAATTGCAACACCAGCTGGTTGAAGTGACAACTGAAATGGATGCTGCAGGAAAAATGATTGAACTTCAGATATCATTTCAGGCAAGTCAAAAACTTGCCAATTCTATTATTTTCGCACCTTGTTCAATAAGCATAATAAGGTATTTTGAACACGTTTCCGCCCTTACCGCTTTTCTATCGCGAACCCCCCAATATTGTGCCACCGATTGGGACCGCTGTTCTAGAGGATGTCGACGTCAGCTCGTGGTCCCCGATGGGACGAATAGCTTTCCTTTCGATGGAATTCAGTAGCCGAGGAGTAAACCTTGGATACAGAGGTTAAGACATGAGAACAGTACTCTAGTGATGGACGAATATAGGCTACAAAGCCCATGTTCGACCATCACAAGTTGTTGAGGTATATACAACTTTTTTTACAGACTGTACAGGTGGGCGCGTTTGCCTTAGTCCAAAGGAAGAAACTTATTATCTGTTTTAAGACATAATGCATTTGTCGGTTTACTTCAAAAGCATCAAGGGAGCGAGACAAGGTGCAATAAACTAATGAAACAGATAAGGACGTTAAACACCCATGCCCATTGCCACAAAGACTTACTATTCCAATCCGAACTCCAACCGGTTTAGCTGATTAAAATTTCGGCATTGGTAAGATTCTTACCTTGAATATTCGCCAAACAATTTATTTGCTGCATTTTAGTAGTTTAAAGCTGCGAAATTTATAAATGTTGTACTTTTGATAATAAACTCTCGAGAAGCAAGACAGTTAAAATATTTAATACAGATATGAAATTTAACTATCTTTATTATGTCATTATATAAAATAACTAAGCAATAAAGCTGTGCGGAAGCTAAAATGCATTAAACTATTTTACAGCCAGATGGAAGAAGGCATTTTGAAACTGGACTGCTTACATGAAAAATTACACATACATTACTTACCTTAAAAACTTAACAAGTTTTAATAAATTTTACCTACTATAAAAATCTATTATTGAACGAAAATTTATAAATGATGACGTTATGAACAAACCCGAACAAACACTCTAAATTTTGACATTGTATAAATAAAAATCGATCTAAGAAAATAACGATTGTACAAAAAGAAGGGGAAATGCAATTCTTTGAAAATACAATTTTTCATTATTTTCAGGTATTTAAAAAAAAAAAATGTTTTCACTGATTGTGATTTGACCAATCACGAAACAGCATTTTAAACCATTTTTTAAAATAATGTGCAAATTAAATTTTAATATTTCCATCATAATGACGATTGATATATGGGAGCACGAATGAAAAAGTTGAACAAAAAGTTTGTATTATTTGACACATTAGTCTGAAACAGTGAAAGAATGCGGGCAAATAATAAAAAACTAAAAGCAAGATTCTCAGGTTATCTTATTAAAATTATTAAAAAATTTTCATTCGTATTTATTAGCAAAATAGCGAATTTAAATTATCTAAGTCGTCGTCGTCGTCGTTATATTATATAAGTTTTGAATTATATTTTATATACAGGGTGTAACTAAATAAATGTAAAACATTTAAGGGGGGTGATTCCTCATCGAAAAAAAGATAGGATCTTTCATATAAAGAAACTTCATTGGAGCATCCCTTGTTAAGATACAGCCCCTTAAAGGGGGTACATAAAATTTATAAATAAACAAAACTAATTTATTAATAACAAAACATACAACATCTAGAAATCATAGTAAATGTTCAATATGTCTACCTTCAGACCAATTTAATTGTCACTATCGCTAATAGCGGCCTACTGGATAAATTAGTTTCGTATTTTCGTTTTATGGCGATATGTATCTTGTTCGTAAAATAAGTTTTTGCTGCGAACTGGTTTATTTTGGGCAAAAAATTCAAGAGACATTTTTTGTATAGGAAATAAATTTTTAGATGGTAAACAAATAATAAGACAAAAACTTACATTGGAAATAAATTTTAGGGGTTGCGTTTTCCACCCCTTACAACCATGGGGTAAACCAAATAAATTACTGGCTAAGTGTCTTTTTGGTAGTAGATAATGTCAGGTTAATTTCAATATTGTAACTTTTTTAGTGCTTGTGAAAAAAATTGTTAAACACATTTTATGTACCCCCTTTAAGGGGCTGTATCTTAACAAGGGACGCTCCAATGAAGTTTCTTTATATGAAAGATCCTATCTTTTTTTCGATGAGGAATCACCCCCTTAAATGTTTTACACTTATTTAGTTACACCCTGTATAGGGTGTTGAAAAAAGGTCGGTACACCCTGAATAACTCCGGTGCATCGCATTACAGCGGAAAATATCTAGGGAAAAAATTGTTTGGTTTTGAAGGAGGAATAGTCTGGAATTTAAAGCAGCACCCCCACCCCCCTCCCTCCCCCAACCCCTCAACCCCCGGGTACGGGTGGGGGTAAGTTAAGATTTTCAAATAGAACCTCATATTTTTTATTGGCGTATCGTGTTCTCCGACCAAAAATAAACATCTTTTGTCCTAAAATTTTTTTTATTCGGGCCCATCCTTCACCAATAATCACCATGAGAAAGACAATATCCCGGAAATACTCATTTTCTCTGTCTTGTACTAAAAAATGCCCGTGGAATGCAAACAACTTTTCCACGAGCATTTTTTAGTACAAGACAGAGAAAAAGAGTATTTCCGGGATAAAACTTGATTTTCGCACAGTTCTGATTTTTTTCTTCCTCATGGTGAGTATTGGTGAAGGATGGGCTTGAATAAAAAAATTTTTCGGACAAAAGATGTTTATTTTTGGTCGGAGAACACGATACGCCAATAAAAAATATGGGATTCTATTTGAAAATCTTAACTTCCCCCACCCGCGCCCGGGGGTTGAGGGGGTGGGGGGTGATTTAAATTGCAAATTATTCGAACAAACCCGCACCGGAGTTATTCCGGGGTACCGACCCTTTTTTCAACACAGTGTATAATACAATACACATAATTGTTTATTATTTTAATATTTATTATGTATTATTCTAACATTTATTATTTTAATATTTATTATTTTTTATTTTAAAATTTATTATTTATTATTCTAATATTTATTATTTTTAATATTTATGGTTTATTATTTTAATATTAATTATTTTTTATTCTATATGTATATAATGTAATAAATGAAGACTATGATCACACGGTATATTTTAAATTCATAATATATATTAGAAACATTTTCTTAAATTTTAAATCTGACACCACAGCGACAGTTCGCCGTCGCTGCCTGAATGAGTTCTAAGTGGTCAACGCCAGAGGAAAAATATATCAAACCCATACTGTGATTAGGCGTGCGCCGGCACCTGTGTCAACCACCAGCGGTGGAGCGGTAACCGTCTATTATTTTAATACTATGCTTTGCTGTTGAATTTGATCGGGAACGGTGATTCGAAATTAAATTTATGAATTTTAGGACGCCTATGCTTGGAAGTAAGTTTGATTACTTTTTGACTTTGCTTTCCCTTCCGTCCCTGTTTCAGACTCCTGTGTCGCACTGTAATACCATAAGTACGTAACTGCCTTAATTATTCATTTTATGGAGGTCGTCGTGAAGAGAGTTTCAATAAAAACTTATTTGGAAGTACTTCTATTTTTTAAATTCCTTTGTTGCCTCAATCAAATTCTACGGCAAATTTATCTAACAAATGTATTCATTTTCATGGTTTAGATTTTGTCATCCAATTATTTTAGTTATATCCTGCCTTGCCCTCGTGTATGAAACTGTCGATTTAGATTTTAACACATGTTTTTCCGTTTTGTGGTCATTCCTTCAAGCAGTTAGACAGGGTGTTATGGAAATGACGTACTATATTTAAATCGGCAATTCCTGAGATGAAAACAAATTGAAGAAAAACATCCAAAAATGGCGCTTTAATTTAATATGCCCTGTACATGACCTTATGTCAAACCAAAAATGACCACGTGCTGCCCCTGTCAGGAAGGTAAACAAAGCAACATATGTCAACAGTGTTGTCATATCTTCAGGGTAAACTCTTTAGGAAGTCAATAACCGTTTGACAGATTGCAAGTTGTTTATTTTTCAGGGTACATTATTCTAAACTTTTACGTTCAGTTCAGTTCGCTAGGAAACAATCTCTGATTTATAAACTTGAACTGACTCGAACGAACCGCCGCGGAGTTTATAAATGGTCAGGTATATTCTCATTTGTTCAATTCGAACGACACCCGTCAGATCTGGACAACTTAAAAGTTTATAAATGCCACACTTACACTTTAGAAGAAAAAAAATGCAATTTTATTTAGCTTTTCGAACTTATTTAACACCAACTTAATTTATAAAAAACACCAAGTGTTTAGGTAGCTTGAACAAAAACAAACCGGCACAATAAAATCACATAACACATCTAAGTACCATTCAATCTGAATTAGTATTTTAAAGTGCTACTGTGTAGACAAAAATACGCCCTTATTGTCTGAGCGGTCTGGGAAATAATGTATTTAACATCTAAAAATTTTAAAAATAAATAACACGTTGTTTCTTTCATCGATATCGGCCTGCTTCTTTAAACAACTGATTGTGGACATCGGGCTAATATTTAAAAATACAGCGTTGCCACTTTCGATGTTTTATAAGCGACTATCATAAATTGCCGAATTTCCTCATAATATTACTTTCCTGTATAATTATAGTCTCGGCAATGGCAACCGCGCTGGCTCTAGAGAGCGGAGATTTCTCGGAAAGAAAGTTTGACGACTTGTCCGAAGACGGGGGACAGGACAGAGGGTAGATCCTGTCAATTGTTAACGTAATTGTTTAATTTTATCTTTAGTAAGGGGTTAATGATCCATAGAAATTAGCGTTTTTATTATTTCTATTGTGAAATGATTAAGTACTCTTGTTCTATGTGTGTTATTGTAAAGTGTAATTATGCGTTAGTGTTGGGGTTTAGTGATAAGCTTATTATGCACTCCCACAGTATCATAAGGACACGTGATGAGCATAAAGTTTCTCCTATAGAAAAAATAACTGAAAGTGTCTGTGCCATGGGTTCCTTAATCGCGTCCTGGATTTACTTTCTAAGTAAGCTAAATATTTATTTTTATAAGAAACTAAAGTTTTACACTTTTAAACATTTTGGCAACATTCTGCTTGAACATCTGTTGATTAATCAGCTGGGCAATGTAATATCTTCATATATGAATGTGCCGAGGAGTTGTGTGTGGGTTTAGGGGTGAATTACCCCACTTTTTAAACGTTCGATTTAAAAAAAATAAATATGTAGCGCTTCTCTAGGACACCCCAGGAGTCACCCATTTAAATATAATACGTCATTTCCGTAACACCCTGTATATTGCTGATAGTCTCACCTCCAAACTCTGCGAAATTATTTGATACCACCCTTCTTCCCTCCCATGGTCTGAAACCTAATTGTCCCCAAATTGTCTCCTGCAAATTATCCTCCGACAAATTATTGTCGTAAACCCGAAATAATAAAACAACAGCAACAATCTAGTTAAACTTCGTATTGCTTTGTTACAGAATGAAATAATTAAGTATTAAAGCTGTAGTGAGAAAACATGCATTAAATCGTTAAGTTTATCCAGCCCTAAAACTAACAATATTAAGGTTCCATCAGATTCTCTTGAATATTTGATGAAAGAAAGTGTTTGCTCGTTGGCAAGTGTGTATTATGCCTTGATAATGTTTAGATTACGGTGAGAAAGCTTTAAAAGGATGTTATTGAGGGAGATGCAAACATAGATCGAGCTCTAAAATATATTCTCGCCCGTGTTTACTTTTGAACGCGATGAACAAAATGAAGAAAGGGGTCAGGCGCTACGTGCAAAATATAAAAGAATGTTTTAAACAAGCTGTTCGTTATACATTGCTTCTCATAGGGAATCGTAAAAGGGCTTTCTGTATTCATATTTTAAATTGAAAATAAGGGTGCATGGGGTAAAATCTAAATTAAATAGTAAATCAATTGCGTTTCTATAATTAAAGTGCCTTAACGCAGGAGTAGTTTTGATAATCCATAATAAAAACAAAAAACTTAAAAGCATTACAGTTTTGTTTCGTGACAGTTCCTTCAAATTATAGATAGTTTGTTTTTGGGTTTCGGTCACTTTGAAATGAAATTCCAGTATTTGGTTAACGTTTCGGTTTATTGTACTAAGCCATCGTCAGAACTATTTGTTATAAAGAAAAAAGGCGCATAAATAAAATAGAAAGAAGCAATATTTTTTTCGTGCTAGTGACAAATTTCTTATTTTATGTTCATATTAGTTATGTATAGAATGAAATGAAAAAATATATAAATGAACATACCTTATACAATTTTCACTCACTTACACTAAATTTGGTAACAATTTGTCTTTTTGCTTGTAGTTCACGGTCATCCATACAACAAGCAAAAAGACAAAATGTTACCAAATTTAGTGTAAGTGAGTTAGAATTGTACAAGGTATGTTCATTTATATATTATTTCATTTCATTCTATATATAGGGTGTTGAAAAAAGGTCGGTACCCCGGAATAACTCCGGTGCATCGCATTGCAGCGGAAAATGTCTAGGGAAAAAGTTGTTTGGTTTTGAGGGAGGAATAGTTTGCAATTTCAACCGCCCCCTACCCCCTCAACACCCGGGCGCGGGTGTGGGTAAGTTAAGATTTTCAAATGGAACCCCATTTGGAATACAAACAACTTTTTCCATGGGCATTTTTTAGTACAAGACAGAGAAAAAGAATATTTCCGGGATAAAACTTGATTTTCGCACGGTTCTGATTTTGTCTTTCTCATGGTGATTATTGGTGAAGGATGGGCCCGAATAAAAAAATTTTTCGGACAAAAGATGTTTATTTTTAGTCGGAGAACACGATACGCTAATAAAAACTATCGGGTTCCATTTGAAAATCTTAACGAACAAACCCCCACCCACGCCCGGGGGTTGAGGGGGTGGGGGTGGTTTAAATTGAAAACTATTCCTCCTTCAAAACCAAATAACTTTTTCCCTCCCGGAGTTATTCCGGGGCACCGACCTTTTTCAACACCGTGTATAACTAATATTAACATAAAATAAGAAATTTGTCACTAACACCGTCAAGTCTTTATATTTTATTTATACTCCTTTTTTTCTTTATTACATATAGTTCTGACGATGGTGTAGTAAAATAAAACGAAACGTTAACCAAATATTGGAATTTCATTTCAATGTGACCGAAATCCAAAAGCAAATTATCTATAACTTAAAAGCATTTGTAACTAAATTTTTAAATACTGATGCAGATTTTGAATTACTATTAAAAACTGTCAATAATTGTGTTAATAATAAAGGACGATTTAAAGTAAATAAATATAAATAATCACGATTTCTGCATGCTGTAAACTAAAAGTTTTACCATACCTTCCATTTTGATTTTTTGACATCTTACCTGAAATAAAAAATAAAATAATGAGTATATGAAACAACTTAGAGATGTTTGGACCTAGGTCCCCGTAGATAACATTTTGTTATATGTTACGTTAAACATCTAAAGGTTTTATAAGAACCAAATGACCTTCATAAATCCAAATAATTTTCGACGACGATCGATGGGTTCGAGCTTTATTTCGAAAAATTAAACGTTTAATTTTAAATTAATTTATTCTAACCTATATCTCTTTAATGTATACTCTTATATGCTACCGAAAAACCTAATTTCATTTAACACTCCATTTTCCGTGAGAAAACTAATTTTAACTATCCTTCCTAGTCAATCAATTTTAGTCAATAAATATTAAAAAATCATATTTTATAGCTTTCTTAATAACATCAGCCAGGATTTTAATCAAATAATGCGCGAAAATGTCGCTGATCCTCTCTACGAAATTACGTTTGTAAAGTATTTGGGTATTGTAATAGAAAGCATTTAAAATGAGATTAATACGTGTTTTATTTGTGTAAAAAATCCGATATCTAATCCATAAACTTTATATCCTTCGAAGAAGATTAAATAAAAAATTATTTTTTATGATCTATGAAGCACCTTAAGACCTTACTAAGGTATCGAATCATCGCTTGGGGGGAATGTACAGCAGTCATTTAGAACAGCTAAATATTGCCCAAAATTATATTGTGAAGGTAATCCTAAAAAGACCCAGACTGCTCTCTTCTAATATGCTCTACTCATCGGATCTATGTAATATTTAAACATTGTATGTCCTGGCGGTTTGTGGTTACGTGTATTCGAATGTAAGACTTAAAATGGACTGTATCCATCATAATTATATGACCAGAGGTAATGCTGCACATATGCTAAACATTCCTTCCTCAAAGAGAGATATAAATCAACACTCCATGACATATCTTGCACCAAAATTATTTAACTTAATTTCATCTATATAAAAAAATTTTAAAATATTAAAAAGTTTCAAATATGGAACTGTTTATGAAGCAGTTTTAGCGTTTGTATTCTTTGATGTGATTGTTTTACGTCACAGGTTATTTTTTTTTTTTTGATTTTTATATATATTTATTATATTTTATATATAATTTCAGCTTTAAACTAATATTTACGGACTAAATATCCAGTTTATTTTAATATGCACATACAGGTGGCAACACCTAGGTGCATTATATTTACAATACATATTATTATCCTAAGTCATTTAAGTTGATATGTATTGTAAAATAATATGTAATATGTATATAAATAAATAAATAAAAATAAAATAAATTCTAGATTTAATTAGTTAATACTAGATTTATCCAACATACTCGGTTAATTCTCATTCTCACTATACACATTTTAGTTAATTCTAGATTTAACTACTTAAAATTAGAATTAACAAACATTCCCAGTTAATTTTAGTTTCGACTAGACATATTTTCGTTAAAATTAGTTTTTACTATTCCGGTGAAACCTTGTTCGGTCCGCGACAGCCGTTCTCTTCTTCCCGAACAACCGAAACCGTAACATTGAATCTTTTCTACACTGAGAGAAATTTTACTAACGTTATAAAATTTTTAACTACGGCAGCATAGAAAAAGTCTTGCATAGGAGACAATAGCTGTGAGAGTAAAATTAATTTTGCTGGGTAGATCATTTCTGTAGTAGTAAAGTCGTTTGATAAATATTATCCTGCAGTTACGACAAAGAAAAATTCTTAAGCTTACAAAGCCACTTACCGCCGATTGAAAAGATACTTTGTTGTAACAATAAAGATATTTTCTTAGGTCCAGAAAACACTAGGTTAAGTATGGTAATTTTTTTAAGGGTTCTATGATGATACATTTTCCCGATTTAGATTTATTTATACAGGGTGATTCACGTCGAGCTTGCATTATAACTTTATGGAGAGCCACTTAGAATATGTTCCTGAAACTTTGGGGATTTAGGTTTATCGATATGCGCTCTTTACCTAATTCTAACATGTTCTTGTCATTTCTGGTTATACCGAAGGTAGCTGTCAACTGGTAATTTTTATTATAGTTTAGTATAGTTTTATTAAATTCTAAGCAAATTTTATATAACATCTATTTGTCTGACTTTGCTAGTTTTTGAGGTGTCTGGAGTTTTTGTAATTATTTGGCAAATGTATGGTGAAGAAATAATCCCCATATTTTTTTTACTTAAGCTCTTGGACTAAAAATAATTTCTTACAGAATAGCTAGAAGATTATCAAGTCTCAAACATATTTCAAACATGGAAGAAAATTTACATGGTACAATCAAGGTTCATTCTTCTAAATTTAAATGGAACATCCTGTTTTTTTATTAGGTTCCATTACAAATTGGCTCTTCTTTATGAATTGTATTTACTATTCTATACCTATATTAAAGTGTTTCCTAAAAAAATCAAGTTTTTTTCCGAAAAAACTATTTTTTCAATTGTGCTATGAGAACAATTGTACATAGTTTTTTTTCAAGAAATCAAACAATTTTCCTCCGAGTATAGTCCAGGAGCCAAGGAAAAAAAATTATGTGGATTATTTCATCACCATGCATTTGCCAAATAATTACAAAAATTCCAGATATCTCAAAAACTTGCAATGTCAGACAAAAAGATGTTCCATAAAATTTGCTTAGAATTTAATGGTTAATCGAAAAATATAATAAAAATTACCATGTTGTATTTAAAAACGAAAGTTGACAGCTACTTCCGGTATAACCGGAAATGTGAATATTTTAATTAAAGACCTAACCTAAATCCCCAAAGATTAAGAAATATATGTTCAGTCGTTCTCCAGTAAGTTCTAATGCAAGCTCGTCGTAAATCACCCAGTATATTTACGTCTAAACCTTAAAAATTAATTTATTACAAATTAATATAAACGAAAATTGTATGAACGAAGTTGAAATTAAGTGGTAAATACAACCAATATAAACAAACCATAGATTGGTTATAGTTCTATCAGTTCATACCACATATCAAATCGATTTTTGGGCTAGAGCTTACTAGTTTCAGTACTAGTAAAAACTAGTTTTAACTAGTAAGGCGCGTTTTTAAATTTTTAATTTCAACTAAAATTATAAGACAATTCTAGTTTCTTGTTCTAGTTCGATAATCTGGACTAATTAAAACTGCGGTCATCCGGATTAATAAATAATCCGGAGTATTGAAGCGAGACAGTTTTTATTGAAAAACGAAACATTTAATACAAAACAACTAGAAAATAGTACATAAACAAAAATTATTTAAAATAGAAGCATACTTATTAAATTTTATATTATTTTGTGAAGTAATTTGTAATTTTTGTTTGCTTGAATTACCGAGTACAGTACGTTTCACGAAAATTGGATACGACTATTTCCTCGGTCCCATTGTGTCGACAAGAGCTTGGCAATAAACAAGTGAAGTATGAAGGGACGGACTAATAAAAACAAGTAATGATATGATTATATTAATGTAATCAAATTAAATAACATTTTTTTTAAATATTACTAGTCATATTTATTTACATTTATAATGTCATTCTATAGATAGTTCTGTTTCGCTATCGCTATCCTCATCAAAATTAATTATAATTGGATTAATTATACGATCCAGACTAATATACGAATTTTCTACAGTTATTACGTGACGGACTGAATTTTTTCAATTACCTTGGGGAATTTCGTATTAATTCTACAACACTAGAACTTAAAGTCGGAGAAATATTTTCAGACCTAACCAGTGATTTTAACTGGTGCCACATATGCTCTATGGGGTTAAAAATGCAATAATAGGGTGGGAGCCGGAGCACTGTATGTCCAATTTCTTCTGCCAATGTGTCACAAACATATACTTTTTTTATACAAAATGTCTTTAAAACTTCTAAAAGATAACTTTTTTTATAACTTTCTTCAAAATATATATCATTCGCCGCCATGTAGTTCTGAATCTCCAATTTTGTATTATTTGAGCTTGGAGCTTTATGTAATTGGCGACTGTGATAGCTCGCATTGTCCATTACTATCACGCTATTCTGAGGAATGTTTGGTAAAAGACAATTCTTGAACCATTCCTCAAAAACTAACAAATGTTACCACAAATAGATATTTAAATATAAATTAAGCAACCTAACCTACCTGATGTGCCTATATTTAATTATAATTATTACAATCCGGTCCTTTCCTCATAATAATAACAAACGGTCATAAATAATGGGATGGCCCAGGTACTTTTACTGCAGTCATTAAGTTATATCCATTTTTCGTGAAACAATCTGTTCTTTCACATCCTGATCATAAAGTACACAATGCAGTTGAAATGTTTGGCCGGATTATTGAAGAATCCGGTGTAACGAAGGTTCGGATTATCGAGGTTTCACTGTAGTTAAATCCAGAATTTACTAAGGAGGATTATTAAAACTAGTTTTTCCTAGGAGGATCGGGTTTTAACTGAAATCGGGTTTTACGGTAACATAGATTATAGGTGATTTTTAGGTATTATTTATATATGTAAAATTTTAAATCTACAAATATATCATCCTGACGTAATAAAGTAATAAAAATATCAAGTAAGCTGTGAATTTTCTACAGGATAGATGTATATAGAAATTTAAAAGCATGGAAACTGTTTCTATTACTTAATGATAATAATAATCAGCATTAGCGATAATAATTAAACACTTAATTACTACGACTTCCGTGTATCCTTAAAACATAAACTGTTCTCTACGTGGGAGATAATTACATTTTACCCCTCTTCCACTTAAATCCGCACCAACCAGAGTGGATTATATTTATTTCAGCCAAATTTACATACATGCCGCAGTCCACAAATTAACAAGGACTTAATTTGAAGGAAGCGTATCATCAGGCTAAGTTGTTATTAGATTTAATTTGCGTATACGTATTATGTAAATATTGTCATGAAAGCCTTCGCCAAGGGCTGTAATGACACATGAACTTTATCATGTTTGTTTCAGTCAATGCAAGAGAAAATATGCGAAACAGCAGTAAAATTATTGACGACACTATGTTAGTTAATGCTTGATAGTTAATAAATTATTTTGTTCTGCAGAAGGTACAGTTGTATTAATTGAAAATGCGACAAGTGTTATGACAAGTTTTGGCCACATTTGCGTAAATCAGGCTTTTCTGATGTATTGTTTTTAAGGTTATGAGCAAGAAGCATTGGCATCGCTAAACATAAATGAGTGAAATGTAAACATAACTAATAACGGTATACCCGAATTTATTGGCTATATTTGGATTGAAAAACCTTTTCGTCAGTGAACATTGCCATGGTCCACAACTGCCTGAGTCGCAGAATATATTAATTTAAAATGAAACTTATCCGAAACTGTCTACGGTTATCTGTGAGCATGATTTTATTACGCAGCTACGCTGTTTTTTAGCTTCGATTCTTTTGGGTCGGACATGCTGGCCTGACCAGTACCAGTTTCTCTTCTCAAAGACACCTCTTGCCCCCAAAGTTGCTTAAATGTTCAAATTGTGTTCTTGCCTTTTCCGTAAAAATTTGGTAGTTATCAATTCTGGACTTTTTATTTATTTTATGTGTATGTTAAGTTTTTTTTTTTTTTATGATCAAACACAAGCACTATAGGAAAAATCCTTTTAGGACACTCTGGGAGTGGTGCGTGTGCGCAAGAAGCGATTCACGTTGGTTTTGAATCGTTGGAGGTTATATTCGTTGGGAAAACGACCTCGGGAAGGTCGTTCCACAAGGATGAAGCCCTCCAGATGAAAGAATTCTTAAATAATGAAGTTCGAGGAGTACTAAGCTTAACCACATATGGATGGGCGGCAGTGGTTCGTCGTGTATTTCTGCTATTCATCGCTCTGGGCGGAATTAAGAGGGCAAGGTCAGCCGAGCACCTTCCATGAAAATATCTGTAAAAGAGAGTCAAATCCCCAACCTGTCTTCGATGTTCTAAGCTGTCGAGGTTCTTCGTCAGCTCGTGGTCTCCGATCAGTCGAATAGCCCTCCTTTCGATGGAATCCAGTAGCCGAAGAGTATGTTTGGGTGCAGAGCTCCAGACATGAGAGCAGTACTCTAGTGATGGTCCAATCTGGGCTTTGTATAGTGTCAAAAGTTGTTGAGGTGTGTACAACTTTCTGGTTCGGAAGAGTACCCGAAGCTTCTGAGAAGCTATCTTGGCGATTGCCACAACGTGGTTATGCCAAGACATATTTACTCCCAGATTGACGCCCAGCAAATTAATAGAGTGGGATTGCGTATCCGGCCATGACTATTTCCGGTTCTGTAATGTTAACCTTTTTAGAGAAAACTGCTGCCTGGGCTTTTTTAGCGTTAAATTCGACTTGGTTACTGTCACCCCAAGCCAAAATTTCTTCCAGGTCTTTGTTGAGGCGTGATACTTCATGCTGTCTGCGTCAGCAGCCGATGTTTGCGCATTCAAAAAGAAAGATGAGATAAGTGTGCTATCGTCAGCAAAACTAAATATCGGATTTTTAGTTTTTACTAGAAGGTCGTTCATGTAGAGTAAAAAGAGAGTGGGAGACAATATGGACCCTTGAGGAACACCGGCATTGATAGTGAAGGTGTCTGAGGGAAATACGTCAATCGCCACTTGCAGAGAGCGGTCCTTAAGAAAGCTAGACAACCATGCCCAGAATCGACTGGGCATACCATAGGATCGCAGTTTACCTAGAAGCCCCTCATGCCAAACACGGTCAAAAGCTTTAGAAATATCCAGTGCAAAAGCCCGAGACTCCCTATGATGTTCGAGTTCTGTTAAATGGCGAGACATTTTGAGAATTCTGACAGTGACAGTCTTGTCCATAGAATAATTTTAGGTTCTTTCGTTTTCTCAACTATCAACTTTTGAAAAAGTCAAAATCAGTTAAAACCGATTTACGGTATAACAAATTTTGTGTACCCTTTTTTCTATGAATAAAACTGTATGTCATGTGATTAGTTTTTTGCACTCTCCGAGGACGTGGCTCCAAAAATGTTCAGGGATTAGAGAAGTGTCATCTGACAAACTTTCATGTCTTATCACATAGATAAGTTAAATCGCTTATTAGCTCTCGGGCTAGCTGCACTACACCTATGCATGGTGTCCCATTGAAAATCGTCTCGATCTGTGTATGAAAAACTATACAATTTTGAAAAGTCGGCTAAAATATAGGCAATATTCTGGCACTTTCGGTTATACCGGGTTTGTTCGGCAGCGTCAACTTGTTTATTTTAAAAAGAATATCACATTATTACACTTTTGGATTCTACGCACGCAAGATTATATGCAGATGTCGTATATCAATCATGTCCTATACCTAAGTCTAAGTGTGTTTGACATATTTAAGGTTGTATCTAAAATGATGTTTTCATACCTTCAATTAATTATTATTTTTTTCTACCAGGAATCCTTTATTATTTTGGGTTGGATTTCTTATTGAGATTGACCTGCGTTAATAGATGTTTTAATATTTCGGGCATATCATCAGAGGATCCAAGTACTCTCTACTCTGCCTTATTGTCCAAGGAAAACTGGACGGCACACGTTGGATTGGACGTAAAAACTATCATGGCTGCGAAACATAAGGCAGTGGACAGGACTGCAAACTTTTCAGAGCAGCCGCCGATCGTAACACCTTTCAAAATGTTATGACTACGGTGAACGCCAACGTCTGAAGACAGACAGGGCAGTGGAAGAAGAAGAAAAGAAGATAACATCCTTTACATCTTATTAATATCTCGTCTCGGCCCGGTTCCAGCTCCGTTGAAAAATTCTTTCTTTTTAACCTTGATATAATAAAAATGTTTGAAATTTAATATCATCAGTTGTACTGATCGGATCAATGTCGGATTTTTTTATTTTGCACTTTGTTATGTTAGCTTTCGAAGTGTGTTAAATAACTTCCGAACTAAAAGAAGTGCCACTTTTCCGTAGATCGGTTTTGTAGATAAGAGGATAAAGAATAAAATGTTATTTTTCAAAATTAATTTAAGATGAGTTAACATAATAAATATTATATTAACTATTTAAACAATTAATTTGTTATTATTTTTCATTTGTTCACAATGACAATTTTTTTTAATACATTTCGAAAGCTAACGTAACAAAGTGCAAAATAAAAAAAGACCGACATTGATCCGATCAGTACAACTGGAGATATTAAATTTCATGAGAAGTTTGGAGAGAATCTATCAAATTATCAAAAATTTATGTCTGGATATTTTCGAAATAAAATATTTTTCAACAAAATCCTGAAATACGTGTAAACTAATTTTATGTATATAGTTAAGTTGTAAAAAACATTTCGGACGATTCTAAAATGTCAAGGTGAAAAAGTGTGCGGTTTGTAACAGAATGACCAGTATCATTCAGTACTTGTATCAGCAAACACATCCAAGATTCAGCTATTAATTACACCCCCATAAATAAAGTATCCGTTTAAGATAGATATTATTCTCCTCAGATATTTTCGTAATCTTATTTATGTTATCGTTGAAAATGGATATCTAAAAATTGCTTGGACCTTTTCCTGTTTTATTTGCAACAAGATATATTACAGGGATCAACCTGACGTCGCAGTCATTCATGTCAACTTAAGGGTGCTTAAATATAACAATAAATGTCAGACAAAAAGTGCCAACGAAAATCTCAAGGGTATTAAATTTACATATTTAGGGTTATAAACCCTAAAGTTTTTGCCCTTGCTGGACGCTCTACGCAGCAAAATAACTTTAAAGAAAATTTATAGGAAATATGGCCACGGGTAAGTGGTTTAAACTGAATCAGCCTTAGCTAAGTATGCTATATGTATGTTCATAAAATTAGATGATGAACTAAGAAGTTAATCAGTGGTGCGGCATTCAGCCATAGACATAAAGTACGGTTCTTTAATATCCGCGAAAATCTAGATATAAAAGAATCTACAGGGTATCCTACTTATAATGCAAAACCAGTTTATATCTTCGGTATTTTTGAATTGACTGTTTTGAATTTTGGTGTGGTTACTCATAATCCTAGGGTTCACTTTGCTATTGCCTAAAAATGAAACAAAATAATCGCTGAAGATACCAACTTTACTCATTAAATTATTAGTTTAAAACCCCTACAAGCCCGTATGCAATGAGTTTTTAACTAATTATAACCAATATAATGTGCAAGAATCATACGTAGGCAAACCAAAATTCAAAACAATCAATTCAGAAATAACGAAAATACGAAAATATAAGCTTGTCTCCATTATAAGTGGGACATCGTGTCTGTATACAGGGTATCCCAGAATATGTGGGCAACCTCCCGGATTCAGATAGAACACTTAAAAATAATAGGAGAAGTTCCTATAAATTTTTCTTCCTACGGCCTCCCCTACGGAGATACGGGCCCATAACGGACGTCCCGAAAATCGTTGTTTTTTAAATAATTTTTTAAGCACTAGGTGTAATTTAATAATTTTTTAGTATAATGGTTACTAGATGAGTCTCCTTAAAATTCGCCGTTTTAAGCACATTTGGCTTATTTAGTTTGCCAGGGACGGACTAGACGGACTAGAACACAAAAATGTTTTTTTTACACCCTGTATGATGAAAGAACGACAATAATATTTTTCGATGCTCTAAACCTTATACTGAAAAAAGGCACTCTTGATCAATGTCGATAAAATTAACTGTTTTCGAGAAAAAAATATTTTTGTTCATACATTAAATGCATATTCAGTATACGTAAATTCCATTACTTAGTTAGTAAATAATAAGACAAAGGACTGGACTGGACTGGACACTGGCATAAGTATTCTTATTTAAATCGGTACATGTGAAAAATCCATAGCCACAATGAGGGAATTTTATGAACATAAAACAAGAACCTATATTGAACAAAAATATATTTTTTTCGAAAACATTTAATTTTATCGATATTGATCAAGAGTATCTTTTTCAGCTTAAGATTTAGAGCAGTGATTCCCAAACTATTTTGTTTCATAGACCACTATCAAAATTTTGCTGGATTCGGTGAACCCCCTGCATGCGGCATGACCGTAGCTAGGGGGGGGGGGGTGCATTGTGGGGCAAACAATTTTTTAATTAAATTTTAATTGATTGTGCTGTGAGTGGATGTCAAAAAAGCTAAGTTGGGTTTGTTCGGGGAGGGGAATATTCCTACGGCACCTTACTACTCACAGCACCAGAACCAATCAATTCTCACAAATTTTATTTAGAAAACGTCCCATTCGGAGTGGTAAAAAGAAATATGGTATATTTCCTTGTGTTGTAGGCATTTATTTATATACTTATAAATTATTACGCTATTAATTATTATTGTTATAACAGTCGTAATATAATCAAAATTAAACACTTACAACGTAATGTAATTTCTACCATGATAATTACAAAAAAATATAATTTTAATGAGAGGGATGTACTTGATGGATTGACAGCAAATTATCAATATTTGGCTTGAGTTTTGTAAGGAATAACCGCAAATCTCCCCGTTCTGTGATATTTGATATTCAATCTGCTTCTTTTTTTTGTTAATAAGTTTGTAACGGCACTAAAACTTTTCTCGACGAGATATGAGGATGGAAACGCTATCAGAAGCTTTTGCACAATTCCCCACAGTCCAGGATATTTTTCGGGTATTTCTGCCTGCAGCCAAAATTTTTGATACCCTCTTTTAAATATCACTTTCAGCTCCTCATTAGTGCTGAGCTCCAGTAGCTCCTCTTGTAATATCACATTCTCCACTTCCATTTCTTCAAATGGATTTATGATCCATGGTGGTATTTCCATTGACAGAATATCTTCAAATCTGATTTTAAAATCATCATGCAGGGCAATCAAATGTTGCACATATGTCTGAATATCTTCATCAAGGCATTCTACCTGCGACAAGTTTGAAAACTGAGAAAATTCGCTCCGACCAATATTTTCCTTCATAAATTTTAATTTACCAAGAAAAGCTGAAATTACACTCTTTGTTTTTATTAAATTGATGCTATCCCCTTGTAATTGTAAGTTGAGGTCATTAAATTTTTTGAATAAATCTGTCAAATACGCGATGTCTGCTTTAAAATTGATCAAGTTCTTTTTTAACTCAGGGTCTTTACTTTCCAGAAACTCTAAAACTGAGTCAAAAAGTAAATAAAATCTTGATAAACATGCACCTTTCGACAACCAACGTACTTCGGTATGTAACAGCAATCGTTGGAAGTCTTCATCATTTTCATCGCACAATTGTGAAAATAAACGCGTATTCAATGCATTGCTTCTTATTTTGTTAACTGCATTTATCACAAATTGAAGCGATTGGTGCAATCTATCACTCAAATTTTTCGCTACGAGATGTTGTCGGTGGATAACACAGTGAATTGCAATTACCTCTGGTATAATTCTTTTGAGATGACTTATAAACCCACGATATCGCCCGACCATGGGAGGAGCTCCATCTGTTGCCACCGAAATAACGTTTGTGAATGGAATCGATTTTTCTTTAAAAAAATCACTCAAAACATTAAATATTGATTCACCTTTAGTGTCCGTCTTTAAAATTTTCGCGAATAGTAGCTCTTCATGAATTTCTTCGCCCATAACAAATCGAACATATGCTAATAATAATGCTTCATTGTCAGGTAAAGTTGACTCGTCCAGTTGAATAGAAAAATGAGTCGTTTGTAGATAATCACACAAGAAACTTTCTACATCAGAGCTCATTTCATCAATACGTCTTTGTACAGTGTTGTTACTCAAAGGAATTCTTTTGAGTATGTCAAATGGAGATTTGTGCAGAACAGTTTTTAAAACCTCTTCAACAGCAGGTAAAATTAACTGTTCTCCAATGGTGTGCGGTTTTCCAGATTTTCCTATAAGTAATGAGATATTGTAAGATGCCCGCAAGCCATCATCGTTGCTTTTCAGACGTTGAAGCGAACATACTATGCACGGTGGGTCTCTTTTCATATTTTTCCTTTAATGTTTGGAAATATTTCAAAT
Source organism: Barypeithes pellucidus (assembly GCA_963991005.1). Taxonomy (NCBI): domain Eukaryota; kingdom Metazoa; phylum Arthropoda; class Insecta; order Coleoptera; family Curculionidae; genus Barypeithes; species Barypeithes pellucidus. Next base: position 32,228,954 of record OZ022556.1, on the reverse strand, counting down.
CTTTACCTATTTTATCAGGATGACACCTTCTTAGATGATCTTCCAACTTTGATGGTTTCATAGAGTCATTGCTCAAAACTTTGTTACATAAAAGGCATGTGGGCAAACGTTTGTCTGCCTTTGATTGAAGAAAATCAAATTTTAAATATTCAACACTGTACTGACGACACTTCTTCTTAGATTCGGCCATGATTTGTATCAATTTTCTACCTGTAAATACATAAAAAAACTTTGTTTAGTAATCTTAATGCGTATCTAACTTAACAGGATATGTGTGAGTGTTCCTAGACATGATGAACATCGGTTGAGCCGTTGTAAAGTTAGGGGGGGGGGGGGTGAAAGTGGGGAAGAATATCCGAATGTCCGCAAACATACTCGAGTGGGGTATCAAATGAAAATCACGAGCACATTACAAAATTATTTATAGTTATGTACCTACCTTTAAAAAGCGTGAAATAAAAAACTAAATAAAATAAAGTAGGTACTTACTTTTCTGACACTGGCAATCACTAATATCGATTCACTTTACTTTTGTTTTCGAAAGTCTGGAAACAAATTTAGTCACTGGCCAACACTAATATCGATTCACTTTTCTTTATGAAATTCCAGAAACAAATGAGTACCGTTTATCCTTGACATTCGTATTTATATTGGTGAAGAATCAACACGTTCATGCAAGATTGTAAGCACATACACCGCAAGTCGTATTAATTTTCACGTCTGAACAAGAGTTGCGGACAGGACAACGACAAGTCTCGACGATGAAATATGCAAGTTTTTACAAGTAACAGTCGCTGAGCTTCTTAAAATATTATCTGCCTATATTGATAGGAGAAGTCAAGTCAACATTTTAGTTCTTCACTATCGAAACCAAATTAATTTTTATGCACCCCCGCTTACGATTGTGGACCCCCATTTTTTGTCACGCCTAACGTAGACCCCCGTCGAATCTCCCGTGGACCACTTTGGGAAACACTGATTTAGAGTATCCAAAAATAATATTATCATTCCTTCTTCATACAGGGTGTAAAAAAAAGCATTTTTGTGTTACGTCTAGTCCGTCGCTGGCAAACTAAATAAGCCAAATGTGTTTAAAAGGGAGAATTTTAAGGAAACTCATCTAGTAACCATTATACTAAAAAATTATTAAATTACACCTAGTACTTAAAAAATTATTTAAAAAACAACGATTTCCAGGGACGTCCATTATGGGGCCGTATCTCTGTAGGGGAGGCCGTAGGAAAAAAAACTTATAGGAATTTCTTCTGTTATTTTTAAGTATTCTATCTGAACCCGGGAGATTGCCCACATATTCTGGTACACCCTGTATATTGTGCAACATTTAGGTACTTAAAATATAGAATTAGAACCACTGCTGAAGTAAGAAAACATAACCTCAATAATGTCACTTACTGCACACAATAGTCGAGTTTCTTACACATCGTGCAGGACGGCTCTATCGGGTTGTTGGGAGCGCTAGACTAACATTTAAAATAGATGAGGTAAGGTTGAATGGCTTATAACTCGCTAATATAGACTTTTAGCGGAAAATTGACGTCCATGAACTGCTACTACTTTTTGCAAAATGAAGCCTCGTCGTCTAGAAACGTGATACTGAGACACCTTATCGTATCCGTTTTTATAGTACTATTTTATAAATTATTATATATTTTATATATATATATATATTAATTTAGGGATATTTGGGCGTGGTTTGAATAATCTTTCACCTTCTGCGATTTGGTCTCCTTTACCCCCCTCCTAAATTTAAGATCTACCAGTTACATGTATGAATCATTGTAGACAGCTAATAGCTCTAAATAAAATGGCTAAGAATGAATCCACAAACACAATAGATCAACATAAATTGATAGCTATATTTGTGTAAAATATAATGTTTAGAGCTAATTAATTTAATATTGTGTTTAGAGTCAAAACAGCTAGTGTTTTTACTATTTAATAACAATGGGATATGAGTATTGAATGGAACACACGCGAATAAACTTGTTTGAAAACATTGCCCATTTTACACCCGAACAAACCCGTATATGCTTTAAAAGATAATGTATAATTTTCCCATATAAAATATGCCGCACTTAATATGCAAAATCTTTTATTTCATTCCATCCCCCCCATTGCCAAGCTTGACATTACATCACCAAAAATAACAGATAAAATGTGCTAAATTTAAAAAATTATAAAGCAAATGAGATTTTAGCGTTTTGAATTATTTTTATTTACCCCTGGCATTCAACCCGAGAATTTTTTAAGGATGACAAAAGACCAAAGCCGGGCTTAATTTTAAACCTCCATCAACTTTTAATTCTCGCGTAAATCATTCAGAAAACGGGATTATTGTGGAACGGCTCATCAACCTAACTTCTGACTAATTGATGGCTTTTGGCGCTACTGCGAGAATGGAACTTTGAATATCGCATAGTATCTATATTTAATTTGGCTAAAATGGGTAAATTCATTTTTTATATTAACACTTATTTCTGTCAAATAAAAAATATAACAGCAATTATTATATTTTTATATTTTTCCATTCGTATTATTATTCCATTACATTATTATCATTAAATAATTATTATATTATTATTACACAGGGTGTCACTTTGAAAACTTACCCTTAATATCTGCGTCCAGTAAATAATATTCAACATCGCAAAGACACGTCAATTTTATAATGAAGAGAGACGTTTTTAAAGAATATTTGCAGCTTTCGTAGTTTAACCCCCTGGGAAGGGAAGATGTTACCCTTAAAATCGTAAATAGAGGGGGGGAGGGGGTAATTCATAATTCCTACAGCATTTTTAAATTATTGAATAATTTTATAATTAATGTTACGTACCTTTCCACAATTGGGACCGAATCTTATGTCATGTCAGACCATGTGTAGTATCACATCCAGTATCGCATCCAGTACGTGCGAAATCAAAAAAAATTACACATGCACAAACACCAATAGTTTAAAACTTTTCTCCTAAATGGACACAGGTACTAATAAATTAACAATTTCAAACCACAGCACAACTGCGACTGACTTATATCATCATATGAGTTATTTGTAAGTGAATTATTTTGATTGTTTATTTATTTGTGTTTTTTCCTTCTTAATATCCATATACAGAATGTTTCCTAAGTATGGTCCGTAACTTCAGGGTGTAATTTCTTGTGATATTTAAGAAACATATTTCTATAAAGATGGGTTTCCATACACTATTCATGCGCATGAAGCACTTTTGCATTTCTTCTCGTTTAGTGTTGTAATATTAATGTTTTAAAATTGTGTTTAAATGTGAAAAATGTTTAAGTTCGTAAGATTTACACTTAGGCATGTTTGCATTCACAAGACCAAATTTCAAGCAGTGTTGTCACATAGTAAAGTTTTCGGCAATAATACATTCTTTGGAATATTTTATTTTTTATATTGATATATTTTGAAGTTTATTACCGATGATGTTATGTTCAAGTAATGTTTTTCTTAAGCGGATTGACTGAGATAGGAAGATGTGAAAAAAAATCAATTTTTGCGCATTAATTTTTATTCCTATTATGTTGACAATAAATGACCAGTGGCAACTCTGTTGAAGATATTAGTTTGAAAGGGAAGACAAGGTTGACATTAAATTTCAGAGTTGCCAAGAACAGGTCTATTTTGCCGTGTTTATAAGCCGAGGGGGAGAAACCTTATGTGAGGGATATATCTTATGAGATATACAGGGTGCCCCAACTAAAGTGGCCTATTAGAAGTATCTCGAGAACTAAATGAGATTTTATTTTGAAAATTTGGCTGTGACTATAAGAGATGGTTTTCTATGTTTATAAAATATTTTCGATGGTGCGGTGTTGCCAGATCACCCCGAAAGTGGTAGCAACTTCGGAATTTTAAATGAATTACCCTATATATTATATTTTTTTGAAATCTAGGTAAAAATCTAGAACAGTTTTCTATATAATATCATATACCTATCTTTAAGAGTTTTTGAATTATAAATAATTTTGTGATTTTTTAACGCCGTATCGGGACCTGAAAAGAAAATCGTATCTTTTTAGCGGTTACAGCTAGAAAGCTGAAAATTTGACAATAGTTTCACAAGACCATCGCAATTTTATAATTTTGAACAGTATTTAATTAGTTTTATACAGGGCGTCTCCATAACAATATTTCTGAGGCAGATGAATTATTGCAAAAATCTTCTTTTTTTTAAATGGGACGATATGTTTTGCTAATGGAGGATCGAATTTTCTATCTAATGATATTAAGTGTTCCTATACCTATCTTCAGTATTTTCGGAGTTTGGTGGTTGGCTGGGCATTCATAGAAACAAAATAATGAAAAATCCATGTGACGTTATGTCTGTGTTGTTGTAATAAAAGTGGCTAATTCACATTATTCGAACTTAGATATTTTAAGTTTATTTTATATTCATGGGGAGTGTGGTAGAGTTTTATCTAGACCTTGCAGAAAATTTAATGAGGTCTGCGGATCTTAAAGAAATAGTATACAAGACACCCGTCACAACAAGGGAAGATTTAGAAATTCGAGGACCTCTCTAGAAGGGAAAGAAATGAGGAAGGTTACAAATGAACATGTTATAACCACAATTTATGAATGCTTAAGAGCCAAGCATTTTAAACAATTTAGTTATTAGTTATTTTATTGCTGTTGTTGCGTAATTTTCATTTTGTTTATTTATTTATTTATTAATAAATTCCTTATTGGTTAACCATTTTTTCTACAACAACACAGACATAACGTCACATTGATTTTTCATTATTTTGTTTCTATGAATCCACAGCCAACTACCAAAAAATATATTTTTATAAGATAATGTTTAAATTTCGCTATAACTCCGAAACTGAAGATAGGCATAGGAAGACTTAATATCATTAGATAGAAAATTCGATCCTCCATTAGCAAAAGATATCAAATACAGGATGTCCCATTTAAAAAAAGAAGATTTTTGCAATAATTCATCTGCCTCAGAAATATTGTTATGGAGACTCCCTGTATAAAACTAATTAAATACTGTTCAATATTATAAAATTGTGATGGTCTTGTGAAACTATTGTCAAATTTTTAGCTTCCTAGCTGTAACCGCTAAAAAGATACGATTTTCTTTTCAGGTCCCGATACGGCGTTAAAAAATCACAAAATTATTTATAATTCAAAAACTCTTAAAGATAGGTATATGATATTATACAGAAACCTGTTCTAGATTTTTGCCTAGATTCCAAAAAAAATTTAATATTTATGATAATTCATTTAAAACACCGCACCTTCGAAAATATTTTATGAACGTAAAAAACCATCTCTTATATGCCACAGCCAAATTTTCAAAATAAAATCTCATTTAGTTCTCGAGATACTTCTACTAGGCCACTTTACTTGGGGCACCCTATATAGGCCAAGCATAGTGAGGTCTGTATCAACATGTTGAATCTTTACAAAAACTTTACTCCCTTTTTGCTATAAAATCGAAAATCCGGCAACAATGCTAACATTTTTGTTGTTTGTCAAAACAATAAAATACCTATTTTTATTAATTAATTTCTTAAAAACTACTAATGTGTATCCCTCAAATTTTTTTATTGGCAATTACTAAAAATGAAATACTTTTAGGAAAGAAATAGTACAAATTTCAAATTTGTGTGCATGAGTAGTGTAACGGACTCCAAAGAAGCTATATGCCGAGATACACAGTGTGAAAAATTTTAGAAAGTGTATTATTTGTAAAATAAATGTTAAGCGCTCATCGCGAGTTTCACACACTTTTACAGTTACTGTACGTTATTAAAAAGGCGGAATTAGTGTTTTATAGTAAATTATTATATGCCACCAGTAGCGTCTTTAAGCGCATCTTAAGCGTCTTAAGCATAACAATATATCAGGCAAGAAGTTCTCTTCAAATTTTGCCTAAACTAATCGATTCTTAGATAAAAACAAACCCAAACACCCTGAATTTCAGAATGTACGCTTTTACGTTTATAAAAGTTGTTGTCTTAAAATATCCGACCATAATTAGGAAACACCCTATATAACATCAATAGAAATAATCGATTTCAACAACATTAGTACGATTGTAGAGAAATTAACCAGGACAAATCTGAAGAATGGACTAAGAAACGGTTAATTGGTGAAATAATTCACATATCTTTGAATGCCACTGTGAATCACTGACCTGAGATTCTGGCGACTCAATAGAACCATCTTTTAAACTTATACACGAAAAGAAAAACTTAGTTAAATTTACTACAAAAATAGTAAAACTAGCAATAATATATTGCTTTTTATTTTACTGGAATAACTTTTATTAAGAACTGCCATTAAATTATAGCAACGAAAATCGAAATCCCAGGAACCCGTTGAATCTCATTTATGCCTTTTATTGTAGAAATATTTTTACGATACCTCAATTAAACTTTGTCATTTTTACAATAAAGAATACTTAATATTATACATATATTTTAAAATATTTAATTACTGGAATTATAAACAATTAATTTTCACTCTAAATTCGTTGTGAAATTTACAATATATGTTAGTCATTACTTTATTTTAAATTTATTATAGAAATTCTACTATACTTTTTAGAAATTCTGTGTATCTAGAATATTATTTTGATACGGATTACTAATGAAAATTGTAATAAATACAATATTTTATTGGAAATCGTACAATAAAATCTTTACCCTAATAATTTAACTTACTTGTTTGCTCCCTGCACATACATTCGTTGTAAAATTTTCAAAAATTTTCGAATTGAAAATGGATCATTTGATATCTAAGCTTGCTTGATTTGATGTTTTGATTTTCAAAAAATCAAGCTGACCTTAGCCGCAGAATTATTTTTATTTTCCGTCTAGTAAAGTGCCTCTTCTTCACTTAGGAATTTCTAATTTATTCAATTTTCTCATCGTTAAGTTGTTATAAACATAATCTAATTACCACGCTTTTACCAAAAATATAAACGTCATAACGACAACAGTTTTTGACATAAAGCAATAATTTTCTAAATGTCCCAAGGATAATAATATGATGTTTCTTCATTACGTTATTTGCTTTTAATTAAAATAGGAATGGCACCAACCAATTTTAGTTTCAACATATAGGGTGTCTCGAAAAACACGAAGAGCAGACAAAAGACTTTCTTATTTTGCATTTTTCGAGAAAATCGTGTTCTTCACAACATTTTTGCTTGTAATATAAATAGGAATGGAGCCAATCGATTTGAGTTTCAACATACAGGGTGTTCCAAAAGAAGAAAAAACCGAGAAGCCTGTTTTATTTTTGATTTTTCGAGAAAATGTTGTTCTTCATTATATTTTTTGCTTGTAATAAAAATAGGGGGTAATCTTTTAGACCAAACAGAAGAATCTTGTTTTGCTGCGATGAACCCGAATAATATTCATTCGATTCTATGCTTCTCCTGTTTTTTTTTTATAATCAATCACTATAGGAAAGATCCTTTAAAGCACTTTGTGAGTGGTGCATTTTTTTTAATAAAAAAATCCTTGTGTATCAAAACTTGTTTTTGTTTTTTAATTCAAATTTTAGTTTATAATTTATGATTTTTTAACACACAAAAATAGCTAAATTTGGATAACGCCCTCCTGCGACAACTAATACCTTTGACATGAATTTACACTTGACCTGCTTACTTATTCATCTAGGTTTATTGTATTATCAAATATTAAATCTTGAAATTGGTGTAATTAATAATATAATTTCAAATTTCCATGAATTATTCAAGAATTTAATTTTACATAACCACATTGACATATATCTACATACCCACTTTAGACAGTATGGAAACTAATATTACCTTAACAACTGTTCGCCTGTTTATCCAGGGAGATGGTAAAGCATACCTTCGTAGCAAGAGCTTAGACAGTGCAACCCAGTTCGTGGAAAATATCAATAGAGTGTAATTCCTGACAATGAGTCTAGAAAATGAAATACAATCTAAAGGAAAGTACGTAGTAGTAGTTACTGTCGAGTCTGGTACTGGTAAAATGTCATATACAAATTTTACATAACATAGCAAGGAATCGAACTATTATTAGGAGGAGTTTCAGGTTCCTCTAGAATGTTTGCTAAAGATGAAAATAGAAGAATACTAATTATCAAGAAGTAATAAACAGGAATGTTCTATGAATAAATATTAAAAAAAAATTGTTGCTACGACTAATTTTGTGTTTTATTATTCAGTTTTATTTTCATTTTCTAACGACATTAAATATACCTACTTTCAATAAAGCATTTGACTTTTTCTTAATAAAAAATGCGTAGTATATTTAGTTCCTCCATATAAACTTCCGCTCAACTTTATAAAACAAGTAACATATTTTGACGCCACTTCGTATCGTAAAATACAAACCTTAAATTATATAACCTAGGTTACGTTCTAAAAGTTAGGTGTTTTTACCTTTACAGCTGTTGAGCACCTTTTATACTCTATGAGATATGTATTTCCGTTCCCAGTTTTGAGATTTTACTCTACTAGTTTTTTATCGGCACAATGGTACATATGTATGGTAACATCCTGATTTTAACAACTGTTGATGTTTTACTAATACAGGGTGATTCATGGTGCATATCCACCAGACGTTTTGAAGAACTCTATTCACTTTGAAAATTTGGTAGCTTATATGTGGACATGCTCGCTCTTTTAAAAATATTTTCTGCCTTACAGTGCTGCCGCTTCTACTAGAAACATATACCATGTGTATTATTTTTTTTGAGTTCCTATAAATTTCTTAATAATGTTATCGTTCTCGAGATAATAATTAATTTAACATATCTTTCAAAAAGAGCTGATATTTTTGAACACTGATAATAAATAGTTGGAAAAATGTTGGAAAAATGAGAAAAAGTATGTTTTTTAAATGAAACCATATATTTGATGGTCCTACAGGCTCTTGAAATTGTCTATCTGCCTATGTCTAATATCGATATACGGGGAGGGGGATCAAGAGGCACATCATTTTAAATGTCGATTAAATCTCCATACCAATAATACCATAATTTATTATTTTTTGACAAGTAGTTCCCTTTTAATCGCATTCCTAAAATTGACGTAACACTGAGATTTATGATTTTTTTTTACTTATTTTATAATGTACAATTCTGTTTTGACAATCTTAATAGAATGATTATGGATCCATAGGTAATCACTTGGTGTGAGACCCTTTCCAATTCTCTACCTACTGCTAAAAAAATAACAATTCATGGTATTAATGCAAATAGATTTAAACTACCCTTAAAATGATCTACCACTTTACCCCTCTTCCCATTGAATATTTTAAAGGTATCATCTATCCTAGAGGGTTAAACTACTACTATTGCACTGGATATTTCTATTTGATTTGATATTTGATATTGATTGTGTTTGGCATGAGGGGCTTCTAAGTATACTTCGATCTTATGGTATCTTCTTCTTCTTCTGGTGCCGTCTTCATTTACTGAAGGTTGGCGATCATTCTGGCTATTTGTATTTTTGAAACCGCTGCTCGGAATAAGGATTTGGTATACCCAGTCGATTCTGTGCATGGTTGTCTAGCTTTTTTAAGGACAGCTCTCTGCAAGTTGCGATTGACGGATTTCTCTCAGACACCTTCACCATCAATGCCGGTGTTCCTCAAGGGTCCATATTGTCTCCCATTCTCTTATTACTTTACATCAACGACTTTCTAGTGAAAACTAAAAATCCGATATTTAGCGTTGCTGAAGATAGCACACTTGTCTCATCTTTCTCTTTGAATGCATAAACATCGGCTGTCGAACAAACCCACATCTTCGCAGACAGCATGAATTATCACGACTCAACAAAGACCTGGAAGAAATTTTGGCTTGGGGTGACAGTAACCAAGTCGAATTTAACGCTAAGAAAACCCAGGCTGCAGTTTTCTCTAAAACTTTACAGAACTGGATATAGTCATAGCCGGACACGCAATTCCACTGGCTCCATCTACTAATTTGTTTGACGTCAATCGGGGAAGAAATATGTATCCAAGACAGCTTCGCAAAAACCTGGTGTATTCTTCCGGACCAACTTATATAGACCATAATATAACAAATCCCATATTCGACCATCACTAGAGTACTGCTCTCATGTCTGAAGCTCTGAATCCCAGCGTACTCTTCGGCAACGGGATTCCATCGAACGGACGGCCATTCATCCGATCGGAGACCACGAGCTGACCATGAACCTTAAGGGCCTAGAACATCGAGGAAAGATTGGTGATTTGGCTCTATTTTACAGATATTTCCATGCACCCATGACGACTAGCAGAAATACACGACGTACCGCTGCCGTCCAATCATATGTGGTTCATCTTGGTACACCTCAAACTTGATTATTTACGAATTCCTTGATGTTGAGAACATCATCCCTGTGGATCTTCGACCTTCTGAGGTGGTGTTTCCCAACGAATATAACCTCCAACGATTTAAAAGAAACGTGAAACGCTTATTTCCACACGCAACACTTCCAGAGTGCCTTAAAGAATTATTCCTATAGTGCTTGTGCTTGATTTTTATTACAAGAACAAAGAGCTAATGATGCAACTGATCAATCAGAACTCGCAATTGCTAAGGAGAAGGGGTAGAGATGGTAAGAGGATGCATTATATTGATCCCCGAAGTCAAGCGGCGTTGGGTCTGATCATAAAAAACTTTATTATCTTCAAATTTATTTAATTTTTATTTTACCTGTGGATAAAGGAGCTCATCTATTCATTTATCTTTTAAAATAAAATACGATTAAATAAATCAAAACAGCCACTTACGTTTATATCCCCTACAATTGAATAAGGAGAGTAATTCTCCACGCAATTTTATTGAATAGAAAATCCTTAAATCCTCCTTTTCAAATTATGCTAACGTAAAACCATCTCAAACGAGTTTAAACCAAAATTAAATTATCGGGCCTTCAAGGCGGTTCGCGAATATCTAACGAGGTGTTAAATAATTTCGTAGTCCTACTGATATTGCAGCTGCGATTACGAAAAGCACGTCCAGAAAAGCTTAAATATGACTATAAATCTTACATTTTCCTAATATCCCATCTCTATACATTTTGATATTTGAATAAAATATATACTAGTGAACTGGTAATTTTTTCCATGGATAACTATCGATTGCAGTTCCTCGTATTAACTTGTAATGTATGGATGCACCAGCCATTCACCAGGTTTAAATGAGATCTTCTGGAATGTAAATTTCATATTTTATATTATACAGGGTGTCCGCTAATTAATGGTACATGGAAAAACCACAGACTCCTTACGTAAGAATATTAGGATTTAATTATAATTACCTATATTCGAAAGTTGATATTAACTGTGATACAGGGTGTTAAAGTTAAAAATTCATTTTTGCTTCTTTCTAATAACTTTGCAGGAAGCCAACGTTTTCTTATAAAATTTGGCAATTATGGTTTCTTTAGGACGAGAAATTGATTTTTTATGAAATTTTAATGTACAATTAAAACTTCATTTTTGCTTCTCTCTAATAACTTTGCAGGAAGCCAACGTTTTCTTATAAAATTTGGCAATTATGGTTTTTTAGGACGAGAAATTGATTTTTTTTTATGAAATTTTAATGTACTTACATTATTTGCACATTTATTAGGTCATAACTTTTTTACGTGTATTTAAGTTTTTAATGAAAATAATACTTTTCTCATTATTATTACGAAAAAACGTAGAAACTCATATTTGATGCATTTGCTTCTATTATTAGTAATAAAAAATATAGAGGACAAATCTAAAATCGACAATTTTTCAATTTACCTTCGTATCTTTTAATCCGGCGATATTTTTTTTTTAGTTCTGCTTCTATAATTTTTAGTTATCCCAAATACATCTTATGAAACGTTAGGTTTTTTGATAAGTTCAATAATTCCCGGGATATCCGCAACGTGTCAAAAATGGACAACCCTGTACACTCACTCACCAACCAAAAGGGTGACGAAGCAAAAATTTACTTCTACTTTGATATTTTGTATTATTTTCATTTCACCCTCTCTATTAAAGTTATTAAAAAAATTTTCTTCGAGAAAAGTTATCCGAAATAATAAATTAAACACGGTAGGTTTATTTTTATGACTATACGGGTGTCCCATAACTAATGGTATACAGGAAAACTGCAGATTCCTTGGGTAAAAATACTGCGATTTGGCCATACTTAGTTTAGTTCAATAGCTGGTAATAACCGAGATACAGGGTGTACAAGTAAAAATTTAATTTACAATTTTCCTAAATAACTTATTTCTGAATCAATATTTTTGCACAAAACTTTGTGACTAGGGTTTTTTTGGGGAAAGGAATTTGAATTTGTTAATAATTTTCATGTAGATTGTAGGGGGCGCTGTCTGCCATACTCTGGATACATAATAAGAAGTGTAACTTTCTTGGGCCTTAGTATAATTATGTTTTTATTAAAAATAACAGTTTTTCCGTCATTTTTAAGCAATAAAGGTATACTTCGTAAATGTCGCTCCGACTAACCGTTTTCGAGATATCTTCAATTACAATTTCTAATGCGCCCGTTTAAATTTTGATTTATAAATGTGAAATTTGTCACAGTAAGCTTTGGTAAAAACAAATACAATGAAAGCCCTTTGAAACCTCATTTCTGTCAAAGTTTATTTTCATTTGTCAACATTGTGGGTGTTTTTAAGGAGTTTTTGAAGATACTGTTATGAAAAATTAAACTAAAAATGCCGCGACATAACTGTTTTCTAACGGAGAAATGCGAGACATGGTATGTTTATACGCACAAGAAAATTTTAACAGACGCGGGCATGGAAATGTATCCAAATAGAAGGCAGCCAGATTTTAAAATTTTTAGAAGCCTATGCAAAAATGTAGCGGCATTTTTAGTTTAATTTTTCATAACAGTATCTTCAAAAACTCCTTAAAAACACCCACGATATGAAAATAAACTTTGACGGAAATGAGGTTACAAAGTGCTTTCATTGTATTTGTTTTTACCAACGCCTACTGTGACAAATTTCACATTTACAAATCAAAATTTAAACTGGCTCATTAGAAATTGTAATTGAAAATATCTCGAAAATGGTTAGTCGGAGCGACATTTACAAAGTATACCTTTATTGCTTAGAAATGACGGAAAAACTTATACTTTTAATAAAAATATCATTATACTAAGGCACAAAAAAGTTACATTTCTTTTTATGTATCCAGAGTACCGCAGAGAGCGCCCCCTATAATCTACATCATAATTATTAACAAATTCAAATTCCTTTCCCCGAAAAAACCCTAGTCATAAAATTTTGTGCAAAAATATTGATTCAGAAATAAGGTACTTAGGAAAATCGAAACTTAAATTCTTACTTGGACACCCTGTATCTCGGTTATTACCAGCTATTGAACTAAACTAAGTATGTCCAAATCGCAGTATTTTTACCCAAGAAATCTGCAGTTTTCCTGTGTACCATTAGTTATGGGACACCCTGTATAGGATTTTTAAATGTTTTTTAATATCATCAATGAGTGGAATAAAAATAATCAAAATGTCAAAGTATGCTAGAACTTTAAAATTTTGTACTCATACTCAATTTTTCTCCCTGAACATATTTTTCTTAATAACATTTGGTCGTATAATCTAGATAAATTGCACGGTGCTAGTAGTAAAAATAGTAGATTATGTTATAAGGAAGAAAAATGCAGTATTTCGGGTTTGCTGAGGCAAAGCCCTATGACATACGTTAGTTTTTATCCGATTATCAGTTATAAAATAACGTAAAAATAAATTAAACAAATACATTTCACCTTGCACGGTAATTCAGTTAACAATGAAACCCTAAACATGTGTTTCTATAACAATAAAATAAATGTTAGCGTCGGAAAAAATCTTATTGGCCTGGGAGGAAAAGTGTTGACTAGCTACCAGCACCACAATAATCAATACCTTCTTGCTCGCATGCAACTGACCAGGATAGTTTATACAGGGTGCTGATAAAGTCTGGAATAATCGATTTTTCTTGAAAACGCAAAACTTTTTCGAAAAACGCTCGTACCCGTCGATTTTATTTTATTCTTTGAAATTTTTTGGCGTTCTTCAATATTATACCGGATGCGCCAAAAACGCTAGGCAAGTGTCAACTTCACTTTTTCAAATAGAACACCCCTTTTTTTCTCCAATATTCAGATTCCTCTCTAAACTCTAGACAAGTTTCATATAACATATTGTATGGCTAAAGTCAACAGTAATTGAAATACAGGGCCCACAATAAAAATCAAGGTATAATTTTAAGGTCTAGGTATTTACCTTCTTACCGGTTTCTACATAATAACTTAGTTACGTAAATATCAAAACATTTAATATTTACTCCAAAGTTGTCACTTTTACCCATAAAAATGTTTCTAACGGAAGCTGAGAGAATCGAAATATTAATAATAGTAGGATGTGGAGATCGAAAGAGAACACAAATAGAAGTTTGTGAGTATTTTAATGATAAATATCCAAATAGAGAACACATAAATCAGGCAACTGTTTCCAAAATTGTTAAGAAGTATAATGAAGTTGGTCACGTTAAGGATAAACCTAGAAGTGGACGACCTAAAATTTCCGACGATGTCAAACTTGATATTCTAGTTTCGTTGGAAGAGAGACCACATTCGAGCACAAGAAGCATTTCTCAAAATGTTCAAAATATCCACGATTCAACGGTGGCAAAGTTCCTGAAAAAGGAAAAATGGCATGCATATAAATGTCGAGGAGTACAGGAACTTTTGGAAGGCGACCCTGACAGAAGGAATGAGTTCTGCGAAATTCTCATGGATAATTACTTGATTAACGATGTATTATTTCCGAGTAACATAATTTTTTCCGATGAGGCTACTTTTTTCTTGGATGGCATGGTAAATCGTCAAAATTGCCGGTATTGGTCCAGCGAAAATCCCCATTTGTTCCGAGAAATTCATACCCAGCGGCCGAGAAAAATTAATGTATGGGCAGGAATAATTCGGGATACTGTTATAGGACCCTATTTTTTTGAGGAAAATTTGACTGGCCAAAGATATTTGCAGTTTCTTGAAGAAGACCTCGCTCCAGCGTTGATTGCCCTATTTCCCGATCGGAACATTCCTGACTCACATGATACAACTATGTGGTTTCAGCAGGATGGTGCACCAGCCCACTATTCGGTCGAAGTCCGTAGATACCTGAATGAGTTATTTCCTCATCATTGGATAGGTCGACGGGGTGAAATAGAGTGGCCTGCGAGGTCCCCCGACTTAACGCCATTGGACTTCTTTCTGTGGGGCTATATTAAGGAAAGGGTTTACAAAAATAAACCAGAAAATATTGATGTTCTCAAAACGCGTATAACAACAACCATAAGACAAATTACCCCAGAAATTGTACATAATGTACAGTTAGAATTTGTTGAGAGATTGGGACATTGTAGAGCCGTAAATGGACACCATTTTCAACACTTACTCAAATAATTTTTTAGATTGTTCACTGTATTACCAATTTCCTGTTAGAATTTTTTTTCTAGCCTAAGTATTTGTCATGGAAAACAAGCTTTAAAATTATACCTTGATTTTTATTGTGGGCCCTGTATTTCAATTCCTGTTGACTTTAGCCATACAATATGTTATATGAAACTTGTCTAGAGTTTAGAGAGGAATCTGAATATTGGAGAAAAAAAGGGGTGTTCTATTTGAAAAAGTGAAGTTGACACTTGCCTAGCGTTTTTGGCGCATCCGGTATAATATTGAAGAACGCCAAAAAATTTCAAAGAATAAAATAAAATCGACGGGTACGAGCGTTTTTTCGAAAAAGTTTTGCGTTTTCAAGAAAAATCGATTATTCCAGACTTTATCAGCACCCTGTATATCCTCTTTGCGGATAACACCACATTGTCCTGTACTTGGGATGATCTTACAGAGGCTATGGAGGCATCGCCTGTGGCACACAATAGAGTTGAAAACTGGTTTAAGTCTAACCAGCTTCTTCTTAATATTGAGAAAACCCAACATATAATTTTCTCCACAAGACCGCTTCCTTTTGGGTGAGATATGTAGGCACGTAAGGTTTCTAGGAGATCAACTGGATTGCAAATTGCTCTGGACCGCCCACACTCACTCTTTAGTGAGTAAATATTTGGTCTACAGCTTTCCTCTTGAGTCACCTATCTCAGTGCGTCTCAAGGCATTTCCTAAAACAGTCTTATTTTGTGTTCCAGTTCACTATACTGCCAGGATCAAGGTTACCTTTTCGTCTAAATACCAAATCTATAAAATATCATTTTTTGACACAATCGGATAAATATATTATTTTCCAATTTTCCTTGATTGTTGGATATTAAATTTATGACACAAAGAGGCAAATTAGTTTCTATCCATGCGGGGCTGAACTCCTAAAGATGAAATTTCAACTAAAAATTTTTTAGTCTTTTCCACCTGTTCAGCATAGATCGGGGGACACACTGTATATTTACTACGCGAAATTGTATTTGCTCATATTAGAAGCTTAAACTGTTTTGATACGAACGAAAATGGAATAATTGGTAGATTTTTTCTGCAATTATACATAAAAGTTACGATTTTATGCCGTAATACTTCCTCCTAACGAGGCACGACAATGATATTTTTATACTGCCGCTATTTAATGAAATTTATTTCCCTAAACCTTAAAGCAAAACCGTAGTGATTTACTAAATAGATTTTCTGTCAGTTACAGATGCCTTTTAATTATATTACATTTTCAAAGATGAAGCTCGGGAAAGGGAAGGACAGGCAATAAAATTGTACGTGCCAAAAAACAGAAGATTGACCCTTAAGATGGGAAATTTGACCAATAAATTATACTGTTTACGAATATACCAGTAGCTCTCATGAAATGTATAAATTATCCACCATGATGAGTAAATTTAATATTAATAGTTACTTGTCTAGCAACAGTGTTATTTTTTGTAGATCATAGCTTACCCTCCTCTCAACCTCCTCCCAACTATCAAATTTAAATTCAAATTCTTTATTGGTGTTGTACAGAGTACTTACACAAGTCAGGTACATAATAATAAATGTGGATAACCAAATTAATATAATAATAAAGAGTTAAATTGCATTTAACAACATGTACAAATAAAAACACACTTATATCAAAAAGTGCAATTAAAATTACAGCCCATATTACATATTACAACAACGTGTCAAAGTTAAAATTTAAAAAATCCTCTCCTCGATACTAAAGGACGCCTGACTAACGAGAAATTCTTTGCATTTAATTTTAAAAGATGTTGTAAATGTTAAAAAATTTAGTTGCTAGATGTCCAGCCGGCGATAAGAGGGTACTTGATCATTTCATCCGCGCGTGATGTACCAGTGGAGATTCTCGTGTTTTAGAATTATTGCTGATGAACTGGATGAAGCTACTGTCATTTTTCACTTGTGGAATCACGGTTGCGCAACGGCATATGTTTTTGGGGTAAAAGTTCATTTATACTTCAAAAGAGGACTATTCGGTTCATGTACAGGGAATCTTGTAAATCATTTCTTACCGTTGCTTGTCTGCTTATACTGGAGACGGCTTGTCTTATGTATACGAACAAACCCGAACAAACACTAGACGATCGTCCATGATTGGTCTTCCAATACCACCCTCATCTCAGACAAGAAACTTAATTATGTTTAACAGCAAGAAATTGTTTAATCACTTGCCTCAAAGTTTAAGACAAATTCAAGGTGAAAAAAAATTTTTAAAATCAAGTCAAGAAATTGTTATTGAGTAAGGCTTATTATACGTTGGACGAGTTTTTTGCTGATTCATTTAGCTGAAGCTCGTGTTATATTGGTAGTCATTGCATGTGCACACTCTTTGGTTGCATTCAGGTTGATTGCTTGTCTGTATTGTATCATTATTTTTTGTTATATTACTTGTTTATTTTTTTTTCTAGCTTTGTTAATGAGAGGCAACTCTTATAACAATAAAGCATATTTTGCATTTGAATTTGACGCTGGTCTAGGCTATTCCTGATCAATAGTAGGTACTCCATTATAAAGAGAGACGACAGTGTGAACACCCCAAGGAACACAAAGACATGACAACACTCCACCATATAGAGCAATGCAGCAATCAACATTATCGCGTTTCTCTGTATTCGGAAGACCTACTCCACCAGCCCCCGCACTATGCTCCCACGTCAAAATTGCATAGGAGATGTGCGAGTGGAACAGAGCAAAATAAGACTGTTTTAGGACGTGCCTTGATACGCACTGAGATATGCGACTCAAGAGGAAAGCTACCGACCACAATTTAGTCACTAAGGAGTGGGTGTAGGCGGTCCAGAGTAATTTGCAATCGAGATGATCTCCTAGAAACTCTACGCGCCTACATATCTCATCCAAAAGGAAGTCTCTCGGTCTTGTGGAGAAAACCATGTTGAGTTTTCTCAATATTAAGAAAAAGCTGGTTAGACTTAAACCAGTTTTCAGCCCTATGGTGTGCCAAAGGCACACCCCCAGTACAGGACAATGTTGTGTCATCCGCAAAGAGGATATAGAAACTATCCTGATCAGTTTTTGGAAGATCGTTGATGTAATTCAGGAATAAATGGGGCCCCACCCCCACCCTCGACTACCAAGATAATACTACTGGCAGAATATATCAGTTTCTAGGTTCAGTGTTTTTCAGTTTCAATGTAGGTCTCATGGTGGAACCTTAGGGAATACCATAGATTATATTCGGTTCATTCATACACCACAGTCTTCTTTTACGGGAGTGAACATTCCTGATTTTAACTAACTGGAAATTGTATTTTGTGTCCTAACTTTATTGTAATTTGCCTTAAAAGAATCGGTGAGAGCGTCTGCAAAAGTATCTAATATACCGTTAAAATTGTATACCCGACCTCTGTTTTTCTTCTCGTAAATCTTTTCTTAATAATATTTTGTCGTATCTCCTAGATAAAATGCTTAC
The DNA here is from genome assembly GCA_963991005.1 of Barypeithes pellucidus. NCBI lineage: Eukaryota > Metazoa > Arthropoda > Insecta > Coleoptera > Curculionidae > Barypeithes > Barypeithes pellucidus. Next base: position 32,209,990 of record OZ022556.1, on the reverse strand, counting down.
TAATAGTAGAATTTTTTTTCTACTCCTATATCAGTAAGAACCTATTTATGTCCTGTCTACTGTTACGTAATGACTGTTACGTAATATATATATATTACGTAACAATTCCACAAATCACATTACCTGTGATATTCCAAAACCGTAAATTTTTGTAATAGATTTTATGCAAAGTTGGCTGTGAAATCCATCGGGTCATCTTGACAACGTAAATGTCAGGAGATTTTAAACGTCAATATTTTTAATTTGAATATTATTTTTTGGGTATATCAGTAAGGTATGAGTGACTACGAGAGTCAGATTGAGGAAACGCCACGGGAGATTACATTACAAGCTGCTTCCGCAGCAAATCTATTAATTATCACTAGAAGAACACAGAGAGCGATATGAAGAAGTTTATCAAAAATGTATTGACTGGTGTATTGATAACCATGTGAGCATCGAATCAGAAAATGTTTTATTAGCATATTTAGATAATTTAACATAAAAGTAAATATGAAGTCGTAGATAGCACACAAATCGAGTTTTAAGCCTATTACACTCTCTTTCGAGGTACGTATGTTTCGAGATCGTGTGTAGTGGGCTTCTTACCACACTTGCTATGTAATATACTATTTTTGTAAATTTAAAAGGCATACTTTAATTTTCGAAATTATTATGACACAAATTAGTTTCTATCCAACCATGGCTGAACTCCAGAAGATGAAATTTCAACTAAAAAAATGTTAGTCTTTTTCACCTATTCATGCGTCAATCAGAAGGCACACTGTACGATTTTCGATTCAACATTGTCGAGTTAAAAATGCAATTTTATTGGCATGTATTTTATTGATATCTGACATCCTGAATACACAAATAATAATATTACTTTCGTCGATATTGCACCGCACCATAATAGTGTTTTCCAGTTATATGAGCATACGAGTATTTCTTAAAGAGCGGCCAATATTCGTCGGCGTCTTTAATTCTGAAACAGATCGAGATTTTATTTCATGTTTTGGGTATAATGTTTCAGGTTCATTCTGGTTGACGATTCCTCCAGACATCATTGCTATGGATAATAAGCATGCAAGGTACTCAATGTAAAAGATGCCGTTCTTCTTAATGAATATATTTTGACGTACCTATCACTTCCGATTATATCGGAAGTTAGACATAACGTTGTTTTTTTAAATGGAATGTTAAAGGAAGTTTTTATAAAAAAGCATGTCGAAGGTAATGTGAATATCCTTTGTAACTTTTTGGAATCTTGTAGACCAACCTTTAGAAAGCAGGGAATTCTCTCGGTTCCGTGTGTGCTTCTTCTTGAAGCTGTTATGTTTGTGAGATGTAATCCCAAGAAATTCCGAGTGGCAGTCTCATTCACATCCTACGAGGAGTTGCATGTATGATTTTGCGCTTCCTGTCAATGTTTGGTAAAAGTTCTCTTTATTTCTGTGGCAAGGTGCACAATCATTTGCCTAATTTTTTAAAAGAAATTAAAACCATCCCAAAGTTTAAAAGGGAGTGTAAATGGTTTTTAACTGAAAAGTGCTATTATTCCCTTCAGGAATTCTTCACGAACTGAGTTCTCTTTTTATTGCTGTTCTGCTCTGTGCTAATTGTTTGTTATATTGTTTATCGGTATGTGTACGTTTTAGTTTTATATAGTTTATATTTTATTTCTATAACACTTAATAATTTGTATTTATTTTATAAGATGACGAACCTGATATCATTTATGATCTGTAGTGAATAAAATAAATAAATAAATAAACTAGTGCTGTTAAATATTTAAATATTTCAGTTTAGAAAAGGTATGGTCTTTCCATTTCATAACAATACTAGACTTTTTAAACAGGGTATTTTAAAAATTATACCTTTCTGGTATAATATACACTGGTATAAATACTCATAAATAATTTTTTTTTAACCGAACACCCATTTCAATTTACAATTTTGTGTAGAATTACAGTCAATATTCAATTGTTCAGTCATATGGATCTGCAGTGGACACAGCAGATTACGACAGCGAACAAACTTAACAATTTCCAAAGGCTGGCCTGCCTGTGTATCAGTGGGGGCGATGAGAAGCACAATCATTGCAGCAATGGAAGTCATAATGGGTCTAACACCCCTAGATATTCACATCAGAATGGAAGCTAACTGTAGCGCCTCAAGGATGATCACAAATTAGGAATAGACACAACACCCCTCAAAATTGGACACACAAGAGCCACGGACCTAATCAACGATGAGCTCTTGGTTATGCAAACTGATCGTATGAGAACAATATACGATTTCACAAAGCCTTTCAAGATTAACTGGAACTTTGATAAATGGACGAACAGTGCACCCTCGTCATTTGACAAGGGTCTAGTTTGGTACACCGATGGATCAAAAACCGCCAACGGTGTGGGCGCAGGTATATTTGGGGAAAGACCCAGGATTGACATAAGCATTGCTCAGGGGACCTACGCCATAGTATACCAAGCGGAAGTTCATGCCATACGAGCATGCGTACTACAAAATCTTGAAAAGGGCTACCACAACCAAAAGATATACATCCTGTCGGACATCCAAGCTGCTCTTAAGGCTCTGAACTCCAATCGGTTTACTTCAAAACATACACTGGAGTGCCATACCAACCTAAAAGAACTGGCGGCCAGGGGGAACAAGGTAGAGCTCTTGTGGGTCCCTGGTCACTCTGGGATATTAGGTAATGAGAAAGCGGAGCGAGAGCCGGATCCGCTCAAAGTCTCAGGGGCCCCGAACCGGTTTATTGGGATATGAAAACAGGCAACAAAATCAACATTAGATAGATGGTTGAAAAAACACATCTCGATGGCAACGACTACCTGGTCAAATACATGCACGGGCCTTAATTGGAAAACCATCAAAAATACTATCGAATGGGATGCTAACCCTGACGCGGCCCCAGCTGAAACAGGTGATGGGTCTGCTAACAGGCCACTGCTACCTGCGAAAACACCGTCAACGGATGGGTAGAAATAACGGATCCATTGAATGCAGACTCTGTGGCGAAGAGGATGAAACCGCCTCACACATAATATACCGCTGCGTAACGCTGTCTCGTAGAAGACAAAATATCTTCGGGAACATACAACGTGGTGATAACCTCCCACGTGACAAGCTTGGTAGAAGATTACTGGACCTCATAGAAGGAACAAATACCTTCTAACAAGATTGGAGTACACAATAAGCCTGGTAGGCTGCAGTGATTGAAGTTCGGGCCTTTAAACGCGACCCCCGCCTTTAACCAACCAACCAACCAGCCATTGTTCACTACATATGTATATGTTTTTTAAGTAATCTGTATAAAAAATATCTAAGACCCATACCTCTTCTAAATTTTCTCAAATTTCAAAATCTTTAACTGCATTAGTTACAAAGTAAGTACGTTTTTTATAAAAAATTTCTTCAATGAATCTCGGTAACTGTTGGGGGATGAGTATAGGAAATTATCGACAATAATTAATTGGATTGTTAAATAGAATCGAAAAATGCGAAAATAATGAAGGCAGTCTATTTAAAATATCAATGATGGATCTAACGTCCGGTATAACCGGAAGTAAGAAATACGTCAATATATCTGTATTAAAAATTCGGTAACTTTTATGGCAGCGAGTTTCAAACAAATATGTTGTTTATTTATCTAAGAAGATTATAAGACATTCTTTTAAAATAATTTATGACTATTATAATATCAAAATAAACTATGACTACCAAAATAAACTATGAAATCGTTAAAATATGTTTCATATCATAGTTAACGAAAATTTCGTTTAACCATAACAATTGAATGTGGTTTATAAATTACGTGTTAACGTCATTTATCGGTTAATTGAAACGCTTCTTAAAATTTAATTAAACTTTTATGAAATATAGTGATATAAAGCAAAGTCTCGGTATAGCGTAAGTTCACATTATGGAAGTTTATAGAAATTTATATTTTAGTGTATCGATCTTCAATTAAAATTTTCAATTTTCCTTGACACACTCACATTACTACGTTGAAGTATGTTCTTATAGTTCCTATTAAAATTTTATGAAGTAATTAATTAAATCTTCACCATATTGCTTTAAATTATTATTGTATTATACAGGGTGTATCTTAATTAATAATATGCTAATATTTAAGGAGGTCATTCTTGGATCTATTTTCAGAAAAAAACTTCATATGAATTAGGATACTTCCGAGTCTTGGCGCATTTGGTGGGAATAGGTAGGTTAAGATTTTGTTTTTTCTTATCATGCTTGCACAACTCTCACGGCTTATTTCTAAAGTGTGTCAGCATTATTTTATTTACTTTTTATTTTGATTATTATACAACGGGTCCAAGATAAGGAGGGCCAGTACAGGGATCTCGGAAACCGTAAGAGATACGAAGTCGGTTAAATGGAGGTAAAGTTGCACATTTACGTGCCTAATAATATGCTGTTTAGAAAGTTTTAAAATTCCGAGTGGTTCCGGAGATATCCGGAAAAAACCGAAATTCTGAAAAATCGTTTTATTTTTTTTCCTGTTTTTTTTGAGATCGAATTCTAAAGTAAATTGCACTTTTACATTGTCACTTTTTCCGCTCTATCTAACAGCGATAATTGTTTTAAAGTCTGACGAGTCGTCTTCGAAGGGCCACTATCAACTTTATTTTTTTACATACGGTCCTGTTTTCCTGATATTGGAATTTGAGAGCTTCTTTTCTCCCGAATGCAACGATGTATCACACATTATGGTTTAATGAGGTTTCGAGGGATTTTGAACATCATCAGGAAATTTTGGGATACGGTCCTGTATTTCTCCTAATTTTAAAAATAATATCTCATAAGTAAGCTCTACAGTTTTTACTTATGTTGGACTAGTTCAATGAATAACAATAATAAACCACAAATAAGTGAACAAAAATCATACCAAAACAGTAATAAAACGAACAACGAAAAAAGTAAGGAACTACATAATCAGGTGTTCAAAATGATTTCCGTTATTCTCTAAGCACAAATAACATCTTCTAACTGACACATAACAGTTTTTTGAGATAAAATAAACCATGCGATAGAATATCAAACTTTTCAGCATTTGTAAAATTATGTTCCTTATTTTCCGGAAAATAGAAAACCTCTTAAAACGCTTTCAAACGATCACAATGGGAATGTCAAGTAAAACAATCACGCGTCACCATCTTAATTTTTTTGTTTCAAACGCCTACTTTTCTTTTAAATCCCGAATCAACAGAAGTTTGAAATAATGTTTCTGTATTTTGTTGTTCACTTATTGAACTAGTCCTACATAATTAAAAATTTAGAGCCTACTTATGAGATATTATTTATAAAGTTAGGAGAAATACAGGACCGTATCCCAAAATTTCATGATGTTGTTCAAAAAACCCTCGAAACGTCATTAAACCACAATGTGTCACATTACATCGTTGCATTCGGAAGAAAAAAAATTGTCAAATTCCAATATCAGAAAAACAGGACCGTATTTAAAAAAAGAAAGTTAGATACAGCGAAAAAAGTGGAAATGTAAAAGTGCAATTTACTTTAGAATTCGAACTCAAAAAAACCCAGGAAAACAATAAAACCATTTTTCAGAATTTCGGTTTTTTCCGGATATCTCCGGAATTTAAGAACTTTCTGAACGGCATATTATTAGGCACGTAAATGCGTAACTTTACCTCTATTTAACCGAGTTCGTATCTCTTACGGTTTTCGAGATCCCTGTACTGGCCCTTCTTATCTTGGACACGTTGAATAGGTATTTACTCTTGTTTTTAATTATTATTTTCAATTATTGTAACTTCCATTTATTTTTTTTTTTTTTTGGTGTTGTATAAAAATTGTATTTTACTTTTTTCTCTTCCTGATGGTTCTACATAATAGCGCATGATGCGAGTAGCGCCACCTAATTTGTACAATGATTTATTTATTTAAATTATTATAAATTATTATTATTATTATTATTATTATTATTATATATACTAAACGTCTTAACTTTTGAGATACATGGTGTTAAAGATTGTGTTTGATGTTTTTTTAATACTTTGTTAAGGTTTGTAGTAAATGTATGTATGAGAAGTATAAAAATGATTGCTCATTAGCGAGCATACCCTTCTAGAAAGAGTAAACCTGTTTTCTTTCGGATGTATGCAACAAATATGGTTTGTTCGAGTTTGTTCCAAACTCTGAGTGCCGACAGAGCTGACAATACCAAGTATTTCTAGCAATTCATCAAATTCCAATACAGACCATTATGGAAACGTAAAACCGATGCTTGTTTGACATCACCCTTTCAATAATATGACACAAGACCTAAAAAATTATGAATTCTATTAATAAATTCCTCCTATTATGTTTGTCTAATTAATATTACATTTTCAATTCATATTTCATCGGTGTTAAAACACAATAATAGCCCCTAATATTTAAACCTGCGAACCGAAGCAAAGGAACAAAAAGGACACATTTCTTTTAGAAAATGACGATTTATAAATCATTTTATATTTTCGAGGCTGCACACTGGCGGCACAATGGAAGTAATGATAAAGTGTGCAGGGCCCAGAGAGTTGTTTATTATATTCTAGTGCGGTGTTGGGACAATGAGAAATGAAATCATTACTTTTTTTTATTTGGGTAAACAATGAAATAAAATTTATGAGATTTTAGCTGGACCGCACGTTTTTTTTTTTGAAAAAAAAAACATTTATGACTTCAGACTCCCGGAGTTTAATGCGATTTTTAATGTCCCTACGCGAAAAAATCTTATTTTATTTTACGAATAAAATTCTCTTTTAATAAATTATATTGGGCTACGGATTTAATGGTATGGAACGAGAATCATATTCATTGTCTCTGAAATTTGTTAGTTGGACAGAAAACTGAACTTAGTAGAATTGTGGACTATCCAATTATAACATTAAAAATGCATTTCAAATTCTAATTTACAATCAAGGATTAACTAACGAGCGATCACGCGGATCATGCGGATCACGAAATTCTTATTCGATTAAATTTGTCATTTTTCATCGATGAAAAAAAATCGACTCGATACGATCAAATTTACTCGATAACGATAACATAACGATTCATAATTTTTGTTGATTTTAAAGTATCAGATAAAAAAATGCTTTTTTCATTAAGTCCACTAAACTTGTCAGTAGCTATTTATGGAAAGAACTCAAAATATCCCATTATACAGGATGTTATGGAAACAATTTATTATATTTAAATGGGTGACTCATTGGATGTCCTAGAGGAAGTCTATATCCTTTTTTTAATCAAATATCTTAATACTAAGGTAAAACCCTTTTGCCTACATGCTGTCGCGCCGCACCATCTGGTTTCAGTTAGCAACAATGTAGGTCACTGCAGTATCGTTGCTTCAATATGTTTTGATACTCGGTATTGGAACGACGTTGCCGAGGGTTCCACGTGCTTGATATATACGACTTTTAAACGTTTTGTTAGTTGTAGCATTACCCGATTTTTTTTTCTGTTGTGAAATAATTCATAATAATAAATGTTTTGATGTGATTTCAAATTTGTGTGATATTATCTACTGTTGGTTCTGTTGCAAAATATACTTCTTGTGTTTTATTTTTTTATGGAATTTAATTATAAAACAGATTATTTAAAAATAAGATCGAAGGAAAGAGAGTATTTACCTTACAATTATAGTTTTTTTTTTAAGTTTTAAAAAGAAGTGATAACGCGGGTTAAAGACATCTTGTTGTCAGTAATTGAACACGTACGTTTAGAATTCTGTGTTGTAATATGACAACACCGCCTACAATGCGCTGACCTCTTTTGAGACTGCCTCAATAAATTATTGATTGCGAACGTGGTCAATAGCGGCCACGTAAATTTTCAGATTTCATATAAAGTGTATATTTCGCATAATAATTCAAAGCGACATTGAAGGATATTTTTCTTCAATTTATTTTCATCTCAGGATTTACCAGTTTAAATATAATAAGTCATTGCAATAACACCCTGCAGTTTCACAGTGCTTTTCAATAGGTTTAACATATATATATATATATATACAAGGTGACAATTTAAAAACTTTAAATGGCCATATATTAGAAACGAAAAACTGAAGAAACAAACGCAAAAAACAGTTCCTATAAAACGAAGGGGGAACAAAAACAAGCGTATTAGCCCACCCCTATCTGCAAACCCTTGGACAGGGTGAGATAAACCTTTAAAATCTTAAATAGAAAGGGGGTCGAGTGATACATCATTTTGAAGCTCTTGAAAAATGCTTTCCAATGGTACCATAGAAAGGTACATTTCAGGAAATTCTTCTCTGTTTGTTAAGGAAAACAATGAAAAGACAATTTTGAAATTTTTTATTATTAGTTAATTAAATGTTCAAAATGATTTCCGTTGTTTTGAATACAATAATAAAGCCTACTTTCAAATTCTTCACGTACATTTTCAAAGGTTTTTCTGGATATAGCACGGCATTCCTGAACTATTCTATGCTGAAGTTGCTCTAGTGACTCAGGTTGCGTTTTAAAAACCACATATTTTAGGTGACCTCACAAAAAGAAGTCAAGAGGTGTTAGGTCCGGGGATCTAGGTGGCCATTCAACAGTACCTCTTCTTCCAATCCACTGGTTGGGATAATTATCATCCAACCACTGCCTAACGGGAACTACATAATGCGGAGGTGCTCCATCCTGTTGGAAATGTAGTAAGCGTTCTTCTAAAGATAAATTTCCGAGTATGTCCCTCTGATTTTCTAATTCTCGCACTATTAGTGGTTCGATAGACCTCTGTAGCATTTCAGCATACCTGTCGTCATTTAAATTTCCTTGTATAAATATTGGGCCGATAATACCATCTCCCAATATACCAGCCCAAACATTAATTTTCTGGGGGTACTGGGTATGCCCTTCTCTAAATACGTGGGGGTTCTCGTCATTCCAGTAACGACAGTTTTGCTTATTAATATGCCCATTTAAATAAAAGGTACACTGATCACTGAAGCAAATATTTTTAACTAGTCGAGGTTCTGCCGTAATTCTATCTGTCATTATTTCACAAAACTGTATTCTTCTGTCAGGGTCGTCGTCACCAAGTTCTTTCAGTATGTGCAGTTTATAGGGATAAAACTTATGAATTTTAAGTACCTTTCTTATTGATTCACGAGATAATCCAGTTGCTACAGCTGCTTGACGAGTTGATAAAGTTGAATTTATTGCAAACTGCCCCAAAATTTCAATTTGCGCTGCTTCGTCGGCTAGTCTCGGTTGATTTCTCTTTATATTCGCGACAGAACCAGTTTCTTTAAATTTGGCTACTAGTTGGCGAACATACTCCGGGCTTACATTTTAACCTGGATGCCTTTCGTTAAAACGTTGAGCTGTTCTTAAAAAACATTGATCCTGGGAACCATAAATGAAAATAATTTCTACCCGTTCAGCTGTGCTGTCTGTACACCATTGTTAAAGATAAGAAGTGCTGCTTTTCGTTTGAACTGAACCGAAAGTTAACTGTTCTTAAAATAATAATACTAGTAGAAGTTACCTTTAAGGTAAATTCTGTGATAATAAAATGCGAATATTTATAAACAATTTTTTTTTTCGACAAAAAAAAAATAGCAAATAAACCAAAACGAAATACCGAGGCTTAAACTGTTTAGAATTCTTAAGAGATATCTCTTAATATGCCAGGATATTGGTAGCAATCATTTTGAACATTTAATTAACTAATAATAAAAAATTTCGAAATTGTCTTTTCATTTATTGTTTTCCTTAATAAACAGAGAAGAATTTCCCGAAATGTACCTTTCTATGGTACCATTGGAAAGCATTTTTCAAGAGCTTCAAAATGATGTATCACTCGACCTCCTTTCTATTTAAGATTTTAAGGGTTTATCTCACCCTGTCCAAGGGGTTGCAGATAGGGGTGGGCTAATACGCTTGTTTTTGTTCCCCCTTCGTTTTATAGGAACTGTTTTTTGCGTTTTTTTCTTCAGTTTTTCGTTTCTAATATATGGCCATTTCAAGTTTTTAAATTGTCACCCTGTATATAAACAGTATATTGCCAATACGAACGTTCCAAAATACAAAAAGTGTCCCCGCTATGGGAGGTGGCGCGGGCCAATAGAGTTTGCGGAGTAGGGTGGAAATTTTATCGATCGCGTCAGAGCCGGCCCGACATTATTTGTTTGTTGTTATTCGTCGCCATCTTTGGTCCTGGATGCTCTTTCAAATGACAGAATAAAAAGTTCATCCACATTGTTGTCGATATATTAGTGCTTATAAACTTTCAGTATCTAACAACAATTTTTGTAAAGGAGTTTTTAATTTGTGGTGATTCGATTCGCTGTTTGGTAGATTAGTGGCTTGGTTGTTTAAGATGAAAGGACACAAGTGCATGGTGCTTTTTTACGAAAGTCATGGATCAATACCAGGCATAAAGTATTTCAGGTATGTACATATATACGAAAATATCTTGCTTATCACATTATTCGATCTTCGGAACAGAATTTCACTAAAAAGCTTGTAAAAAAAGAAGAGAGTGTCACTCGCATACAATATAATATATATTATGTGGTCACTACCTGACCTTAAAATTAAGTTATTTTTAATTTGGTGCGTTAGTAGTTGATAATAATTCCCAAAATAGTCAATATAGTCATTCATTCTTAATTTTTGGTTTAGAAAAAAGTTAAAATAAAGCTCATCGTGTCGATTGTTACAAACATTCGGACCGAATTTGGTACCAAAAGTTTACATCAATCAGGGCACCGTTGGATCATCATATCGTCAGAAATCGTATGCATGGAACGCTGTCTTAAATCGAACTAATCGAAATTTTGATTGCAATATTTTTCCTAACTAACCAGTGGAATTTACATTAAAAAAGTTGAAATCCGGTCCTGTTGAATGTTTACTTTAACAAGAAAATTTCCGAACTGCGCAAACTCACAACTCCCACTTCGATGCCCCTAGCGGGGACATAATTGCAGATGGCATTAGCAATATACTGTCTGTGGTTTATCAGTCATTATGACATGAAAATTTAAACTTGAGGATACAAATCACAAACTCCCTTCAAACAACAATAATAAACTTCAGGGGACGTACCTACCTCCCCTCATAACTACGAAAATTTTCTCCCATGAAGTTCGAGTCAATATTATTGACCTATCGTTTTTTTGAAAAAATGCTACGATAAGCGGAAGCTCCCGAGTGTCGTAATCGATTTTTTACAGCTCGATCGTGTTACGCATCGAGTTGCTTGATGGAGAGATGGCTTCATCTGTCCTACTCTTCAACTACCCTAATGTTTATCTGCCCTGCTGCTCGAGTGTAATCGGGTGATGTTCGGTTAAGCTCGTATGACCTAATCCGTTGGGAACGCCTTTTCCCCCTGTTTACATGCATTTTTACTGACGTGCTGTAAATTATTTTTGGATAGAGACTTCAAATGTTGCTCTTAGCACCTACCGATTGAATGGTTATGTCATATTTATTTTCATATTTGAACTGTAATATTTTTGGGATTTCCTACACCCCACCTGACTACGCCATTAGTTGTAGTTATTTCATTATCGAAATTTTATTCTTACATAAGAAGATAATTAATGTGTAATAATATTTATAGATGCCCTGGGGAAACGAGTGCAAACCCGCCCCGATACATCTTTTGGAGACGATTTCCTATTGTATTTTAATTTGAAGAGACAAAATTCGAGCGCAAACCAGCCGACGGCTACTCTACATATAAATAAATTAGAGAACTATAACAAGTATTTATTATTTCCGTCCTAATGTTCATCTACCCTACATGATCTCTTGGCCAACTATTCCAAAAAACAAATTTCGAATCATGCTCGAACCCGAAACTTACACACTATACCAAATAATTTCAATAACGAAACACACACGAAACAACAAGGAAAGTATGCATATTCCATCCTTGTTTGTCGACTTCCGCTTCCTCCGCTTCGTAAGGGTGGTGGGTAGGGCAATTACAGAAACGAAGATTCCCGGTTCAACACGAAGTGACGTCCGAGAGGTAGGGCATATGCACTTTAAGGCAGTTGTAGTTTCCAATTCGATGGATATGGATCGAGTTTCGTGATCCACTTGCAGATATATGTGATATCAAGATATTGGCAGAAATAATTTTCATATAATCAATATGGCCTAGCTTAGCTTATTTCTTAATATGACCAGACCAGACAATTTTAATTGTGAGTAAATAATTTATGCTAGTATCATAATCAAAGTTCTATTTAGTCTAAAATCTTATCAGCAATCGAACCTACAGTTAATCCGGAGAAAGAATGAACCTGCATCACCTGTAACAGTAAGATCCAATTTGACATTAAGTAGATCAAATAAGACAAAGCAACGTCAACAGGTCATGAACATGATTAACATTATCATGACAGTAGATATAAAAAAACTTATTTATTCTACTTAAGTCGAAGATTAAATTTTAAAATGGCAGTTGATGCATTATAAGTAGTTTAAATTATATTTAATAATTGTATCCATGCAAATATGATTTATTGTTTAAAATATAATAATATTTCTTGACAAAAGTCACCAATTGCTTATCAAAAATCTCCTGAAAATGTTTTATTACCTTGGAAATAGATCCACGTTCCATCTTACAGGGGTTCTCAACCTTTAAGTGCTTGCGGATCACTAAAGTAACACTTGAACTCTTTAGGGACCACGTATAACGGGACGTGGTGTTGGGAAGGCGCACAAAAGTTCGCAAGCGAAAGTGCCGCAGATGAAAATTTTTTGAGATCACGCCCAAATGTTGCTAAATTCGGGTTTGTTACAATAAATACTAGAAAACCGTTGAATTAGGAACCACGTATTATATTATTACGAAAATATAGAAACTTAATTTTGATGACTGACTTTTGTTAAGGAACCAAACGACCTAAAATCATAAGCAAAACTGTTTTTCTAAAAAGTTTTCTAATGAGACTTCTGGAGCCTGCATCTGCTTCATTAGCAGAGCAATTATGGGATTGATGTTCTGAAGAAGGTCCCGAACAAACCCAGATAAGAAATTGCTTTCTTGCACCAAAATTCCTCCATGCTAAAAGTGTCTTTGCTTGTGCCATGATCCTGCAATTCGGTGACGTTGAATTGATTTCAAATAACTCTCCGGATAACAACAAATTTACGATTTGCAGAACTGCCCAGTCAGTCGGGATATACCAAGTGTCTTCTTGCGGACCGGACCACCTGTGATCCACGGACCACTGGTTGAGAACCACTGAATCTAAAAGGATAATTTCAACTTTATGAATTTTAATATTATTGCGAATTTCGAAATATTTTCGTAGAAACCAAGCTCTTTGAGATAAAATATTTTCCTTATCAATGAGACATTAGACACTCCCAGTCCACAGCACAGGATGTATACAAATTATAACTGCCAATAATGATATGTCAATATTTTTATCTTGCCATTTCCGTTTAAAATACTGGAATTGTATTTGGTTTCCACAGGAAAACATAGTCTCTTTTATCCTTTGAACTCATAAAAAAGAAGAGCATAAAAAATAATTTGTCTTTGATGTTACTGTTAGGGTATGACGCACGCACATTCTTTCTCTGGTTCAACTGTATATCTCTAAAAAATGATAAAAGATAAAATAAATTGAATTAATATAAAAAAGTAAAACTTATATTAGTAATATTTTTTTCATACGCGATGAATAATTTTACCGAAGATTAACGTTAACACACTAAATAGAGGAAGAACATTTCTTAGTTATATTTTCAAAAATACAAAGAAATATAAATCCGTTTCAGGCTCTTTATAAATAAGTTTAAAGGGCTTATAGGGTTCTTATAAAGGTATCATAAAAAAACGCTTTAGGGTTAGAAAGATTACATTATGTATATTGCGACATATGTCGCCCAGAAGGCACAATACAATATCTTTACATTGAATGCAGCAAGTTTCAAGATATATCCTCAGCAATTTGCTGTTTACGACGCCACTTTACCAATGTGCTCTTCTGGCGTCTCGGGTTTATTTTAGAATATTTTGGGGCCTGTTCCGACAAAATGAGAAGTAGTTTACAGTGAAGGAAATTTATTTTGTCGGTGACAGGCAGAGTAAAGAAGGGTATGCTGGTGATACTTTCAGCTATATTCACTTTAATAACACTTGCCTATACAATAATTACTTTTTCCATATTCAATATACAGGGTGTCCGAGAAAATATGGGAAATCTGCCGGATATAAAAAAAAAAGTTACAACAGTACTGCAAGTTCATATGAACTTTTTTCATATAGGCCTTCGGAAATATGGGCTCCCAAAGAGCTCCAATGGAATCAATTTTGTTACACATAATTATTGAACCACCACGAACCAGGTATATTTCAATTTCTTTTTAATATGATATATACCAGGTAAGACCCTTCAAATTTCTATCCAAGAAAGTGTTGTGAATTACTCACAGCTGCAGGGACGGTCTAGCTCTGACATTCATGGTCCCTTTTTTAACGCCCTAAATGATAATGGGTTTGAACAACGTTTCTTACATACCTTTAACTATTGACTAAAAATTAAATACTCTTCATTAATGTCGCTAATCCTAACCGTTTTCGAAAAAACGACATTTTAATTACATCATGTATTTGGCGTATCTTGGTAAGAGATACATCTTTGTTCCTAACAAATGTTAAACCTCAAAATGCCGCTTCTTCATATTTAACCCTTGAGAAGTTAGGGGTAAGAGATAGACTCTTACCGAAATACGCCAAATACATGATAAAATGGCGTTTTCTCGAAAAGGGTTAGGATTAGCGATATGAATGAAGAGTATTTAATTCATAGTCAATAGTTAAAGTTATGTAAGAACCGTTGTCCAAAGTTCTTATCATACACGGCGTTAAAAAAAGGGGTCATGAGTGTGTGTGCGGCTGTGACTACTTGACTGCACAACACTTTCTTGGATAATCATTTGAAGGGATTCAATATACCTGGTGGTTCTATAACCATATGTAAAAAACCTTGAATCCATGGGAGCCTCTTGGGAGCCAATATCTCCGAAGAGAAGGGTTATACAAAAAAGTTTATATGAACTTCAAGTACTCTTTTCACTTGTTTCCTTCATATTCGGGAGATTTACAACATTTTCCCGGACACCCTGTATAGTAAATTAATTATCTTGATTTCAGGGAGTTCGGTGAAATTTACTGAAGTGGAAACTGGTTACAATTAATGACGGAACTTAAACGGGAACTTACTTCTCTAGAACTCTAAGCTTGCTGGAGACTTCCAAAATTTATTACTAAAATAAGCCAGAAGTGAATACTTTTCTAGCTGTCCTGGTCAACAATCATAGCTATCTGTATTGATTTTTTTTTTAAATAGTAATTTCAAGATGAATCCACTTCGAACGAAATTTTTTAGATTACAATATTTTTTTAATAATAAAACATATTAGCACAAACTTCTACAGCTTTACACACACAGTCAGAACATTTTTGTTAGAGTGTATTCAATTTTGTAGGCACATTGACACATGCCATGATTAAACTCTTCCTAATTTAAATTTCTAATGCCGGTATTCTGCGTAATGTTTTAAGCCGATTTAAAAGTTATGACAGCTTAAAGTCATGTTTCTGGTATTCCCCGTAACAATAAAGCGACTTAAGATGGCTTAACCTTAAGCCAACAATATTTTTGGCTCAATTACGTGGCTTAGCACGTGCGCAATATTTATAGAGTACGATGGGATCTATTAGATATTAGAGATCTTGAATTTCCTATGAGGATCTATAATTGAGAGAATCCGTTTGATTCTCTTGATGAATTATCAGTTTGGTTTCGTCTGCACAAACTTATTGTTTTACATGTTCTGCAACAAATATAGCTTAATCTTGAATTTGATAATGATCTGTAGCTTTTTAATCAAAATCAGTTTATTTTTTGCTGTAATATTTGGCTACAGAAAATAGTCACAACCATGTTGTATTAATAACAGCGTTTGCTGCATAAGTAAAATTACAGGATCTCTTTTTAGCCTCCATATACAGGGTGTCCGGGAACATGTGGAAAATCTCCCGGATATGAAGAAAACACGTGAAAAGAATACTATAGGTTCATATAAACTTCTTTCGTATCTGCCTCCTCTTCATCCTAAACATTGTCCAAAGTTCTCATCATACAGGGCGTCAAAAAAATGGGCCCATGAGTGTTACAGCTAGTCCGTCCCTGCAGCTGTGAGTAATTCACAACAGTTTCTTGGGTAGTAATTTGACGGGTCTTACCTGGTATACATCATATTAGAAAATAATTGAAATATACCAGGTGGTTCAATAATTATGTGTAAAAAACTTGATTCCATTGGTGCTCTTTGGGAGCCCATATCTCCGAAGAGGAGGCCGATACGAAAGAAGTTTATATGAACCTATAGTATTCTTTTCACGTGTTTTCTTCATATCCGGGAGATTTCCCACATGTTCCCGGACACCCTGTATGTAGATATAAGAGAGTTTTTTTTTATGATCAAACACAAGCACTATAAGAGAAATCCTTTAGGGCACTCTGGGAGTAGTACGAAAACATGATCTAAAGCTGGTTTGGCTGACATTAGTCATCAATGACGTGTGACGATACCATATTTATTGAGCAAAAGCACCGTAAACGTTTAAAATTATCAATAAATCATTGATGATTTCAAGGGAACCAGCTAATCGCATTGACGCAAAATTGCTTTCGCGCAGTTCCTAGCGGCACTATTGTAGTGGCCAACGATATACGCTTAGCGCATGCGCAGTTGTTTGGCAGCATCGCAGCAGAGGGGTTAAACGCGCTTCAAGAAGTTTCCCTGCAGAGAAACACACTTTCCCCCCATTTTCGAGGATGCTGAGCACGGTGGTGGTGATGGATATCGCGTCCGCGGCCCTCCACCGGCCAATACTCGCCCCTGAAAGGGGTGAATTTATATTTAAGTATCAGCAGCAAATATATATACCTCCCCATTTCCGAGGGTGCTTAGTACGTTGGTGGTGTTGGATATCGCATCCGACCGCCCCCCCCCCCCCCCCCCTCACCGCCTTGAGGATGTTCGGAATGGGGAGAATAGTTCTACTTCTCTTTTTGGTTGTAATATTCTCTCATTTCGGTCCATCTGAAAAAATATAATCAAATAGTTTGGGCGAAAAAACGCCAAGGCGTGGTCAGTTTATTTTTAATTTTTAAAAAAAAAAATTTTTTTCTAAGTTAAATTTTTTTAAAATTTCAATTAAATAAATCATAAAACAGGAAGAGTAATTTAAAAAAAAACATTTTTAAACACTTGTCATTTTTTTGAAAATTTTTTTTTATTAAAAGGTAATATCGTTCCATAATGGGGGCGAGCATTGGTCGGTGGAGGGGTTGGAAGAGGTCGGACGCGATATCCATCACCACTACCGTGCTCAGCATCCTCGAAAACGGGGGGAATATATATTTGCCGCTGATACTTGAAAAAAAAAATTCACCCCTTTTAGGGGCGAGTATTGACCGGTGGAGGGGTTGGAATGGATCGGACGCGATATCCAACACCACTACCGTGCTCAGCATCCTCGAAAACGGGGGGAAAGTGTGTTTCTCTGCAGGGAAACTTCTTGAAGCGCGTTTAACCCCTCTGGGGGGTGGTTTTTGGCTGTTTTGAGTGCGCAACCCCAAAGAGAAATTCTGAACCGGCCATCGTATTCAGCATCCTCGAAAACGAGGGAGGGGGGGGGGGGGAGGTACTCTTGTTCCGGATGAAAATATTTCGATTTTTCGAGGTTTCCTCCGACTCACAGACGCCACTATATCGGTGTCTTTGTTACCCATCTTGACCTCGTCAACAGCCTAACTGCCTCAATACTTAAGTTTTAATAATTCATAAAATCTCTCAAAATCCTAGTAAACAGGAAAAAAACGCGACCAAACCATAAATTCAGAAGAAAAAAAAACATCAATCCTGCCTTTTTACGAGACGTTTTAATCCTGCAAGATATTGCATTAAAGACGAAGAAGCACGTACAGCAGGAACGACATAGCAATTCTAGATGTCCTTAGTATAAATAAGTAAGAATGAGCATCATTTAGCTCAAATTTACTTTCTGGCCGCTTCGCCTTTTAATTTCGTTTGTTTACTTTAATGGGGCCATAAAATCTGACGACTGTAAAAAAGACGAAACTGAAAATTAACAGGAAATGGCCACGAAGTCTAAAATAATTAAAGAAAGAACGTTTTACTGACATTAATTTTTCCATACCTATAGTTATTTCAAATTTATGTGGGATCTCTGGCACATACTTTAATTCAACTCAAATCGTACCCGGTGGCTAACCTAGAAATTGTAGAAACGCGACCGATTGAAAAGAGAATGTTGCAGGCTAAAATAGAGATCAGTAATGTTATATCGGAAATAGTGGGGAAAAAGTACTGAAGAGATTAAACCTTATCTTATAGAGGTGTGTCGATCGTGAATGATTCGATCACAAAGATTGTATCAGTGAAAGTATTGAAGGACCGAATTCTTCCCGGTTAATATCAATCGATCATTTATTTCAATCGTGACATCCTTAACCAGGCTCGCGATTGACGATGACTACAGCACCATGAGTACCGACCGAGCGCTTTAAACGAATTATTGTTTAACAGAGAACGAATGATAGGAAATAGGAATAGGAAATGTTCAAACGAAATAAAGAATAACATAAGCTAAATGCAACAGAGACGAATAATTTGCTTGCTAATCGACCTCGAAACACTCGGCATTCTCGAAGGAAATAAAATATAATGCATACTTATGTATTGAGTAAGGACGACTATATTCTAAAAGAGTATCATTTAACTGGTTAGCAAAATATTCTTATTTTTGCGAACAGAAAAATGTAATCGGTTAGCCAAAATGGCTAGTTGGTCAGCAACTTATGGACAGCAAACATTTCTGAATCGTGACAGTGCCCTGGGACAATAAGTGAAAACCCGCCCCCGCTACACCTTTTGTAGCCGATTTCCTTCTGTATTCGGCAAAAGAAAATACAAAAAAGTTGCATAAATTGATAGTGCCCTGGGACCTCTGAAGTAAGCTGATTCTAGACATGTTTTTTTCTACTGACCAATTGTAAACTCTTGCTGACCAAGTAATTATTTCGCAGCTCGACTGTTAATAACGGCAAACCATTTAATTACTTCTCATTCTATAATATTCCGCATTACATTATATTATAAAAACGCATAATCAATCGCTCGGCATGATACAATTGTTCGGCAAATTTAACCCGATAATAAGACTAGTGAGCTGTGTATGCATAACACGAAAAATCGATTGAATCAGTGATATATGATTGATTTTTGATTCGGTAGCCTCTAAATAATTGATTTACATGCCTTTAATATCTTACACCCGGTGATATTAACAGACGATCCCACCGTTTGATGTGGGATTGAAATTAAAATTATTTATCAGCATCTCAACCTATTGATATTAATATCTGACGAATGAGATAGAAGGTGCATCACAGAAAACATTACATTTTCTCATTAAAGGGATTAATATTAGATAGGAGTCTCTAAAGGCCGATCCGTACTATTCTTGCTTATTCTGCAATTTTGAGTCCTAGCTGCATCAGCTGATATTATGATGTTTAACGCACATGCGTCTTTTGTACTAATATTCAAATTAGCAATTCCCAAAAAGCAGCAGAACAACTGATGGATTTCTTGTTTATTCTATTGTCAAATGAGTGACGTCTGAGGGTGAGAAACGTTGCAACTTACACTCACGTTAACATGCATACATGGGTATAAAAAATAATATGAAATTCTAACGCATATAGATTTTTCCGTTGGTTTGTTCATGACGTATATGGCGCCTGGCAAATCATTTTCAGTTTCGCTTTATAACGAAGCAGCAAAATGTGTCAGTATGTTTATTGCACCCAAAACATGAGGGAAGCCTGACCAGGTATTATTAAAACTCATTATTATTAATCTATTTAAGAAATAAAAAGTCTATGCCTTTCAAGTGGTATTAATATCCAATACCAATATGGAAAATTATTATTTCCCAGACCACCCGATAATCCTTATACAATAAGGGCGTATTCTTGTCTACACAGTAGTACTTTAAAATACTATTTCAGATTGAATGGTACTACCAACTCATTCAACTCTATTGATAGGATGATTTATGTTATTATATTTATATTGTATAAGAATCATCGGGTGGTCTGGGAAATAATAATTTTCCATATTGGTATCATTATTATTATTTTAACTCATTCATCTTTTTAATCCGAACTAATCCATATGCAAATAAGGAATAACAATCAATGTTTCCTATAGTGATTTTACATACTTCAAACTTACTGACACCTTCTAAGGTATGTTTTTCCATAAGAACTATTAAAGAACAATTAAATTCATTTTTCAGAATGTCAGGTTGTCACCGGGTATCAAAACCTCATGTCGATGTGTATTTCACATTCATTGATATGGAAGAAATATTTACATACAAATTTAGCACTTTAAGCGTCTAAAGTTTCCTTTATCTTCACGGATATATCCATAATTATGGCCATTTCCTGCTTTCTAATTCAAGAATCGAATTGGTAGCTCTTCCCGTTGGACAACATTTTCCTTATTCTTTTGGCATTAAAAATAAAACAATAAATTTAAAAACCTTCCTTTTGCTATCGGAAAAACTTTGGCTTGATAAAGTCCCAAAACATAAAAATACTTTTTTGCGTTTTATTTTTCCCCCGGGGCCTTAAACCTTCCTTCAATGTGAAACTGGCAGTGTGCAAATGCAAAGTAGGTCTAAGCCGAATAACGATTTTAGATTTTGCATTTATTATAAACTTAGAGTTTCGTTATGGATATTAGACACATTTATGTTGTTTACTGCTAATGCTTTTGCCTCTTCTCGCGGATCGTTCCCTACATTTGATATTATAACACTCCGGAAATCCTTTTCGGAGCAACTTTGGGATAATTTACGAACAATGCTTGATATTTTCCTTATTTAGAAATAATTGCAACGGTATTTTCGTAAAGATTTTCCAAAGTTGAATCGTTAAAAGCATAATAATTAGAGCGATATTCACTGCGGTGTAATGAAGATGGATGCACGCTGCAAAGCGCGCTTCTTTAATTACCAACAGCTTTGTTAATTAATGAGTTTTCGGTTTAGAACAGAAATTAAATAATTTAAAAATTAATGAAATAAACTTCAAATATATTTTTATATAAAAACATGTATGGCTTGGCTCATTCTTTTACAAACCGCACACTTTTTAACCTTGACATTTTAGAATCCGTATATTTTTTACAATATAAATATCTCAGATCGCAACTGAACACCTATATCCTGAACCATAGCTGTTTATCATTATTTGTTTATTCCTTATTGTATAATGCACTTTGGGTGGTGAGAAAAGGAATTTGCTTGCATATTTACATGATATACTGACATCTGACTAGC
The DNA here is from genome assembly GCA_963991005.1 of Barypeithes pellucidus. NCBI lineage: Eukaryota > Metazoa > Arthropoda > Insecta > Coleoptera > Curculionidae > Barypeithes > Barypeithes pellucidus. The sequence goes on along the minus strand of OZ022556.1, from coordinate 32,188,522 downwards.
AAGTAGCCTTGTTTATTCAAGGATAAAAATATAAGAAATAAAAATGGTATCCAAATATCGGGAAAAAGATTCAAGAAATTATTAGGCCTAGGCGAAGTCTAAATGATGTTACGGAAATATTTTTAAATGGGTGACTCCTTGGATGTCCTAGAGAAAGCCTACATACTTTTTTTGTGAATCGACCGTCTAAATACTTGTAGAAACACCTAAAATTATCCTACCTGTTGTGACGCCTTACTTATCTCTTCTCGCTTAACATGTAGGCCAGTCGTGGCCGTGGGGCGATAGTAACCAAGTCAAATTTAACGCTAAGGAAACCGAAGCAGTAGTTTTATCTAAAAATGTTAATATTACAGAACCGTATATAGCATCAACAATTCCACTGGATTATCTTGTCTGTTGTCTATTACTTTGCTGGGAGACAAACTGAATTCACAGTAACTTGACGTATTTTTTCGGAACAAAAAGTTGTATACATCTCAATAACTTTTGACACTATACAATATACATTGTCGCCGAATTGTAAAAACCGATATTTGAAAATTTTGAAAGATCGGTGCGTACGTACATCATACTATGATATGAGTGGAGTACGTAGCCCGAAAACGTCCGTCCGTTTTGCGCTTAGTAATTGATAAGTAACTCTAACGTTCTCCTTATCTGCACGTTTTTACGTGGGACGTTTGTTGATAACCCCCGTATAACCATTTTACCCCTTGATTTTATTTTTGAATTTAATTTAATCTGATAATCAGATAGATGGCAATTTATGGAATTTTAATTTTGTCCCCATTTTTGAATTCTATCCAGAGGTGAATTCCCCACCCAGGAATTATTTATTTGGAGCCAATCTAACTATTTGAATCATTTTAAATTTTGAAAAATGTAAGAACTGGTCGACACTATCTGTAAAGTGGCCAGTGTTAGCAAGTAATGAAAAAGTCATCGCAACCGAAGACGTTCCTACTTAATTAGTTTTACGGACGCAGTTCTTTACGATTATGATTTCGATTGTTTATTAGTCAGGGATGCCAGGCATTAATGCCATTGCCGACTTGACACGCACGTGTCAGTCGGTCTTTGGTGGGTCCCACCACCTTTCCCCGCCAACTGGAAGCTGTCAGCGGTCCACCAGCGCAATTGAAGAGATGAGGGCAAATTTGTCATAAGAAAGAATGAATGATTTTAATTTAAAAGTATAGTTTGTTGAACGTAGGACGAGGCCTAACTGATGTTCAGACTATACTTTTGATTTATTGGCTCGGGCGCGTCCAATTAAATATAACAACAATGCAAGTTTGTTATATTGGAACACGGAGGGCTATTTTTTATTTAATTTTATGTCCTTGTCTTTGAGGGTGAATTTAAGGGGGTTTGTCTTACGTCAGTCGAGTAACGCGACCCGAAGTACTAGTGCGATAATTATTTACATTTTATATTTACAATAAAAATTATCCTACACTAACATTCTGCGTTTCAAACCAACCTATCATTCCTCTGTCACGTACTCCCATTTAAAATTTAATTATTTACAGTATTTACAATGTAAAATAAACCTAAGCTAGCATTTTGTTTTTGAACTAAAGAGAGTCTAAACTACCCTAATAATTTCCGAAAGAAAAATTATGACTCGCGGCAGTGACTACTAATACTAGCTTAAGATATTTTATTTCGCACCGTCACTGATTGTTACCTCATAGATATAGCAAAGTTCGTAGTGACCGTTACATTTTTTCTTTAATTTAAGGGGTATAAATTTTTACGTCACTCAGGCCGGACGTCGCCCTCAGTTCAGGGACAACGCTGCCTTTGCAACCGAGCTATGGCTATTCTGTTTGTTTCTCTACCTATAGCTTCCACTGTCAAAACAGTCGCTATTTTACGAACGCATGAGAAAACAAACTAGCCTGACACCGCCGAGATTTTAAGTCTTCAGGGTTTTTTCAATGATGGCTTCATTCTTGGCCTTTTCACTTACTAAATATTAGCGCTATTTAGCAAGGCTGGCGACTCAATACACTTCGTTAGGAGGGATCGACTTATTAGGAGGTATTCTCCCGATCGAAATAATATTGAGCCTGTGCAACACCGTCTAGATTAATCCGCCGGTATATAGATGATACCTTGCGAGGAAGAATCTATAAAGCTCACACTGAAATCGCGGGTGGACGCGAACTGGGGTTTGCGCACCAGTCTGCTTTTCCAACGGCGAGTCTCTGGAACTGTTGAACGTCAATCGATGGTGCTCTTTACTCTGTATTAATAAATACAAGTTTATCTCCCACGTTGCGTTAACGAATTTCTTTTCTAGATTTATTTATACTCGCTCCAAAATACACGAGTCTTCGAAGATACTTTTGGCTTTTATTTATACTCGCGCCAAGACACGAGTGTTTGAAAATAAAATTTACTCAGGGAAAGGTCCGCATTTGACTTTTCTGGGCAATTTCGGCGACGAACGCTCTAAAACCTGTAGCCAAAACGTCGGACCCCCTTTTGAAAAAATAAAATCGCGGGCGAGCGAGGTGGACCTGGAACAAGAGGCCCGCGGCGGCCGCCCGCGTCGAGAGATCAACACCCACTAAAAAAAAACTGCCTCCTGCAGAAATTTCTTTAGTCGTCCCCTTCAACGCGACATTACGTCATCCTGGCGGAGTTATCTACCGGTAAAGCAATACCCGTTGCGACAACACAGATATGGGACTAAATATTGCCGACGCCGCAAAACTATAAAAGCCCGTCTAATTTTGCATGTGGGATTATTTAAATAATTTAACGGAAAATAAAGTTCATTAATTTTCTGGAATTGGAAAAAAGGTATTTTTACAACAACATGGCCCAGGTTCGACCATCACTAGAATACTGCTCTAATGTCTGGAACTTTGAACCCATCCATACTCTTCGGCTACTGCATTCTATCAAAAGAAGAGTGATTCATTTGATTAGAGACCACGAGCTGACCAAGAACCTCGATAGCCTAGAACATGAAAGACATATTGGTGATTTGACTCTCTTTTACAGATATTTCCATGGCAAATATTGGACTAACAATGCACACTTAATTCCACCTAGAGCGACGAATAGCAGAAATGCAGCCCATCTATATGTGGTAAAGCTTAGTACTCTTCGAACTTTATTGTTTCAGAAATCATTCATTTGGAGAACGCCTTCCATGTGGAATGACCATCCTGAGCTCATGTTTCTCAACGAATATAACCTTCAACGATTCAAAACCATCGTGAATCGCTTGTTTCGCACACGCACCACTCCCAGAGTATCTTAAAGAATTTTTCCTATAGAGCTTGACCAAAAAAAAAACTGATTGGAGACTCAGAATACGTTTTATATTTAAGCTTAAGATAACTGGAATTACTATCCGTACAGTCTGAGAGTTACAGAATAGATTGATGAAAATATACGCAACGACCTGAAGACCTTCATTAAAACAAAATTAAGCCTCGATTAAATAACAATTTGCCAAACATAGTTCGTCCTGCTGCTATACGATGTGATCAATTTTCTGTCGTATGATGTACCTTAATATAACTAATATAGCAAACTACAGATAGAAATGTTTATATTTAATGTTATGATTGCAGCATAACCAGATTGTCATATTTATCGCTAAGGTATCTTGCAAAATCCCAATTAAAAATTCGTTAATTTGACAATTACAACTGGGTTAAGGTTAATCCACAATTGCTTTGAAATAAATTTATTTCTTAACAATTTTACTATAAACTGTGAAAAGGATGAGAAAATCTTTAAAGTATCAAATGAATCTGAACTAATTCAACTGCATTCTGGCAACGTCGGTCACTATTTTACTATACAATCATGTACAATGGGTGTGGCCAAAGCCAGAGAGCTATGGGGGATATCCGAATGAACCATATTCTAACAATATTGTAATAGTGAAAATATTATAAAATATTGTTTATTTTCATTTATTCGTGTTTTTTTTGTTATTAATGGTGAAAAATCGTCTTTATTATAAACAATCATGCTGCATTCATGTGTAGTTTGTAAAAGAGTGGATCATTTAAATAAGGATTTATTTTTTCATTGGTAAGTATGGTTATGTTTTAATATGTAAGCACCTCCGATATATCCATTGACGTTTAAAAGGTTATGGACAGGTCCGTGAAGCTAGTCCGGGCAAAAAGAACCCCATTTGCCGGTGAATTTTGTGTTGGTAGTGTTGATACCGCAGTATTGTTATTAATTATTTGATATCGTGATGTGTTTGTGCTGTGTTGTGATTTAAGTTCAATTGAGTTGGTTTATTTCTTAATATAAATCTTGTATTTGCAAGATGGTTGAGTCTTGTGCTCCACTAAAAGATGCAAGGGTGTTAGATTAGTAGGATTTACGAGAATATTCTCCCATTCCGTTTCTCCCTCTTTGCTAATTGGCCAGCAATTGCGCATTAACCTTAAACCAGTTGTAATTGTTAAATTAACAAATTTTTAATTGGGATTTTGCAAGATACATTAGCGATAAATATGACAATCTGGCTATGCTGCAATCATAACAGAAAGGTGGGGAATGCACGTTTGTATTTGTTGCGTAAGCTAGAAATATACACTTTTCTGTCTGGAGAGTATCATCGAGTAATGAATGCACCGAAAATATTGATGCTAAGCATAAATAGTTAAATCGTTCCTTGGATATAAAAAGTGGATTTAAAAAGGCCATCAATATTTCTATCTTTTTTTTATAAATAACTAATATTCAAAACTACACTTTTTGAATAGGTAAAAGCGAAACGTACAGGATCTCAATGTAAATTATACGCCGTTGCCGGGCCTTTTGCCCGGACTAGCACTGTATCCTTCTCGGACCTTTTTTTCAAACGTTGTCCGCAAAGAAACGAACTTACAGTAAACAAGAAAGGACGGTCCGGTCCATAACGGTTTAAACGTCATTGGATATAACCAAACTTCAACATTGTTGCCAATCATCCAAGAAACAAAACATGTAGTTCTCTCTTCCACCCATTATCGATTTTCAATAATATTTCATACAATCACATGTTCACTTTCCAACAGTTTTATGAATGGAGTATTGGCCCTATGAATATAGCTAATATACCGGATAAAATTATCAATTTTTTCCTTTTTAAACTTTGCAACCCTAACCGTTTTATTATACGAATTAACAAATCATGCTTATTTTAATATCCATTTTAGGCCTATCCAGATGAAACAATTAGGACTCGCCATAAACACGCATTAAAAATGACAGGCGGACGTAGTGTAGTTAACCGGAAATGAGAAGCAGAAGAAGTAGATTGGCTAACAGGGTAATTTCAGCAGGCCCCTATTTTGATTATCAAATGCAGGAAGGTGTTGGCGTTAAATTTTTTCTTAAATATGTAAAAGTACTGTTACAATATTAACTATACAGTGTGCGTATATTGTTTGGAAACGGCTTAATAATTTTCGACCCATTCATTTAGGTGTAGCTTATAGGGGAAGGTAATCTACTTTTTGATGGAAGAATGACAGTACTAACTGTTAAAATGGTTGATAGGCGACATCTTGGCAAAGAAAATTAAATAGGAATAGGGTCCTGCGATATATCATTTTGAAGATACTATCGAGTAGTATTGTGATCGCTCGAGCGAGAAACCGCTTGATCACTCGATTATTGAAATAACCGACATCGTTCGATTATTAAAAAAACCGCTCGAGTTATCTATTCAGGCGAAAACCGTCGCTGGTCACTTATTATCTTTCACTCGATACCCGAGCTTCGCTTGACACCGACGGAATTGTACCGCTGTAGTGTGATCGAGTTAAAAAACTGCTCGTATATTCGAACAGTTTTTCGCTCGATAGGAAATACTCTAGTTATAAATTCAGGCAAAAAACCGAAAAATATCGCCTGTCACTTGATATACGACCTTCGGGCTACGTACCGCGCCATCCGATTGGCGACATTCGAATTCGACGCTGAGCAGGTACACGACATACGTCTTTGTTAAAGGCACATAAACGAGAAGGTGCATATAAAAAAGTATGCCAAATCCCTTAGCGGATTTATCGCGACATTGGTTTTGTAAAGTTTTGTTTTAACTGGCTAGCCAGCGGCGTAGATTAGGTCTCCGATTGTAAATATTAAAAGATTAAAGGATATAATTTTTAAATCTTTATTTATTATATACTCGAGAAAACATCTCAAAAATAACATATAATAGAAATTCTAAATTCAAAATATATTGAAAAATTCGTTGGTAATCTTATAGTAAACATTTTAAAATCTAAACAGGAACTTTTTATTATTAAACTCAAGAAGACTTCTTAAAAATAACATGCATTATAGAAAATGTTAATGGAAAATTAGAAAACGAGCAAAATAGTTAACAAAACATAGTTATCGACAAATTTTTTGGTAATCAAAAGTAAACATTCTTAAATTTAAACAGGAACTTTTAGGTAACTATAAACATTAATTTAAAAAAATAATCACTTATGTTCTTACTTTGCCAGTCGCGTAACTAAGTCTACATTTTTGAAGGGCACACAGTGGGCACCTGATAATTTAAAGTGGAATAATTTGACAAGCCATTTTAAATGTCTACTTATTTTATGCTCGCAGATTGAGAAAGATGTGAAGAAAAATAACTCTTGGTAATATTTTTTGTTTTAAAAATGCACAAGAATAAACCCGAACAATAAATACATATTTGGGTGATTTTTTGCAGTTTTTTTGTTTGGTATCGAGACACGTGGTAACTAAACTAAACTAGCAGAAGAGAAAACATATTAAATATCATTTTTTAAAATGCCGCCATTTTATTTTCGGTACGAATATTAACACAATATTCTGGGATCGTAAAATACCCCCATAGGACCTTTAAAATGAAGTATTGCAAGACCTCACTTCCCATTCAGTTTTTTTTATCAAGATGTCGCCCATCCGCCATTTTGAACTTAAGCACCATGAAATATGCAAGAAAGTGTAGTTCTCTGGATTCATACTACATTATGCCAAGTTGCATTTAATTTTCTAAAACAGTAAATGAAATAAAGGATAATAAAAAAAATAATAACTATATAAAAATTAAACGTCTATATAATACTTTTCAGGTGGTATTAATATCAAATACCAATGTACGGAAAAATTATTATGTCCCAGAGCACCCGATGATACTTTATACAATAAGGGCGTATATAGTCTACACAGTAGCACATAAAATACTATTTCAGATTGAATGGTACTACCAAGAAAAGAAAGCCATTTCTCTTGATAGGATGTAACCACCTGCAGACCGGTTTCGAACTCTTTTGTCCTCGTCAGTACAGGGTCGGTGTCCATACCTATCAACAGAGAAGACTCTAATACTTCACGCTGTATTATCAACGATACTCGAGAAAATACAGCGCGCAGCGCCATCTCCTAGCTACTGTGTAGACTAAATACGCCCTTATTGTATAAGGTATCATCGGGTGGTGTGGGAAATAATATTTTTTCCATACATTGATATTTAATAACTATATGATTTTTAAAACGCCGCCATTTTGTTTTCATTGCGAATGCAGAAGTAATATTCTGGCATCGTAAAGTACTCCATAGTACCTACCTTCAAAATTATGTATCTCCTCTCCTCCTATTTAATTTTTTTTACCAAGACGGCGCCCATCAGCCATTTTGACAGTACTGTCATTCTTCCTTCACCCGTTTCGTGTACCCTAAATATTATTCTATGCGTGTACCTTCCCCTATAAGCCACAACCAAGTTTTGTAAAAAAAATTTCGCGCTCTGTACCTAAATGAACACTCTATATAAATTGTAAGACAATGTCTATATTTATATTAGTACCATTGTACTATTAACTAATTATCAGGATTTGCCATCAACACATATTAAAACAGCAATAAGCAGACGTTGTGTAGCTAACTGTAAAATGTGGTACATAGAAGGCAGGAGATTGGCTAATAGGATTAATTTCCGAACAGCACAATTGTTCGTAGGTCCCTTGTCGATTACATAACACCGGAACTTGTTTGTTGTCTAATTTCAGTTGAAATTCAAATTTCCCGGCGTAATCTGCGCTACGTGACCTGTACTACAACAACTCTTAGATATAGTTTATAAGTTTATTTGTACACCTAAGAATTAAATTTAGGAATGAATGTGCCCGTATTTAAAGGATGCAGCATTAAAATAAGGACTATCGATTGATTATAAGTTTTAACGCTTTTCACCGGTTACCAGAAATAAGAACAGGAATTCAGGCCAAGGTGCTTAAGTTAACTTTAGTCAGAAGGATTGCTTTCTGAATAAAACTAGAGACCCAGTACCTACACCTCCCTTTTTATAGGGCAAACAGATGAAAAGATGGACACCCATAATTTTCGAATACCACAATAATCACAGCAAAAGTTGGTTGGCGATACGAGAACTATTCTAACCAAACTTCAAATTTATAAATTAATTCTCTTAATTTTTCATGTGTGTCCTGCATTATTCCTTTGACGTTCTCAACAAGCTCCCCTGTACTTACAGTTGGTCTTCCAACTCTTTTATGATATCTAAATCAGTTTCTATATACAGAGAAACACTACTTTCCAGGCACTGACAAAAATTCCCTTAATAAAATTAAAAACTAAATTTTCAACAGAGCAGAGATGCTGCTTGTGCTACCATTTACCACTTACTCTAACGCCATTTATAAAATATGATTCAATCATGAATTATATGTTATTAACCGACGGAATTATTATTATGTGTTAACAATAACGGGTATTAACTGACACTAAATAGATATTCAACACAAACACTAAACAATACGTTCTCTACTTCCGGGCCCTCTATCCTAGTAACGTTTGATCGTACGGTATCAGTTGCACTGAAAAATTACTTTCCGTCGTCCCATAGAAGAATGTTGTGTTATTTTAGCACAAGATCGTAGATGGATAGTTCAAAATAAGAATTTAAACACAGGCTATACAGGAAAGTTTGCTAAATAGATAAATAGGCCGCCCAATTGAGAAATGGTTGCAAAAAGTTGCACCTTAACGCAATGACCTCATTTGTTTAGATTACGTTCATAATTTTGTGAACAAACCTGAACAAACAAAACAACCAAAATTGTGACCAAATTAAAAATTACCTTGAAAGAAAAACTTGGTTAAATTTACTATAAAAATAATAAAACTGAATATAATTTATGGGTCTATATGTGACTGGAATAATTTTTATTAACAATAGCCATTAAATTATAGCAACATTTTAAGCTGCATTTTTGGTAAAAATTTAAAAAAATTTATTAAATCTTTTGTAAAATTTACTAAAACCTTTTATAAAATTTAATTTTGTAAAATTTACTAAAATATTTTGTAAAATTTATTAAAATCTTTTGTAAAATTTACTAAAAATTTCGACCCATGCTATTCCCAAGCGGTCACCCATCCTAGTACTAAACGTACCCAGCGTCGCTTGACTTCATAGATCGATGCATGTTCCCTATTAAGTTCTCGTCCTATTGTTTGTTACGAAAAACAAAAACCTAGGAATCCATTGTATCTCATTTGACCTTTTAATCTTGTAAAAATATTTGTACAATACTTCATTTAAACTTGCTCATTTTTACAATAAATAATACTTAAATAATAACCACTAAAATGTACCAGGCATTTTAAAATATTCAACTTCTATAGTTATAAATAAATTATTTTTACTATACATTCGTTGTAAAATTTACAATATATTTTAGTAATTACTTGATTTTACTAAATTTCTAATTCTAAATTGACTTCGTAGATTACTCAGTGGCGTGTGTTCGGATATTAATAAGGTTTTTCAAAAAAAATGGTACGCCACTAAAAAAAATAATTTTTATAATTTTTTCAAATTTGATTTTTGTTTTAAACAAATAGAGAGATTGATGCTTGGTACTTTTGGACGAGTAAGAGAATCTATGAGGAAATGCATTGAAAAATGCATTGAAGCTAAGGGACAACATTTTCAGCATATTTTGTAATATTCTTTTTATTTTGTTAAATATTATTAATTAATAATTAATTTAAGTTTGTAAGTTAGTAGTTGATACATTTATTATTGTTAATTAATTAATTATTAGAATTTTATTCCAAACTTTTAACAGTTTTTTAACACTCTGTAGTTGGGAAACAAAAATCAGTAGAGCAAAAATTTATAGGAAAAAAAATATTATTTTTGCCAAGGAAATTAATGCTAAGTTTACTCCCAACCTTTCTGTTACACCCTGTATTTTATAGCAAACTTTACAATAAAATATTTACTATAATAATTTTACTATAGTCTTTTTTCATGTAGAAATAGCAAAAAATATAGATTTAGATTAGGGTAGTAACTATAAAACAGAAAACTGAGAAAGTCCGATATTGGCATAACAGCAACTCCCTATTTCGAATCGGAAACTTCTTGTGCTATAATATCAGTACAAATTTAAATTTGCCGTAATAATCAGAACATTGATACGACCCTACATTAACTTTCAGATGCTGATTGTAAATATGAATATATCCTAATAGACTAGACAAGAATGACTGAATGATTGTTGTCCCATCGGGGACCAATTCAATCGGTATGGAAAACTATACGTAGGAAAATATTGACAATTGAACAGTATGCTAATGTTAAAGAGAACAACTCGGCTAAAATATTTTCAATATTTTGGCATATCAGAAGTCGGTATCAACTTGCTCATTTTAGAACACAAAGAACACACAAACACATAGCAAGTAACGGCTTCATACATTTCTTTACAATTTTACTGTTTGTCAACGCAGTCAATGCCAACTAGGAGTAACTGAACTTAAAATCCGCAGCTGAAATCGCCATATAAAAATATTAAATTGACAATATTTCAAAAACTACAAATTTTCAGAATAGACAATCTTATACAAACGTACCCTAATTTTTAATGCTAAGTTTTAATCCTATTGTTTAAACACCCTGAATTAATAGTTAGGAAAATATTTAAAAAAAAAAATCTATTAAACCAGGACCTCGTCAACAAGGAATCCAGCCCAAATTATATAATAAAGGCTTCCTGATAGGAAATATTAATAACTATTTTAAGGTCTTCAAACGCCATTTTAAGCATAAGCGTGTTTGACATATTTAAGGTTTTATGGACTTTGGATAGATCATGACATGAAATGGAAGATGTTGGCCCACCCGGCATCGCCCGGTGAGATACCATTGCATCGGTTTAGGTGGCGTGAAGTTTGCTCCTTGAGTTAACTTTTGCTCATTGAGTTGACGTTTCGTCGCTGTGCCGATGTTTCCGGTTACCAGGGTGGGACCCCCCCCCCCCAAAAATAGCATGATGGAAGCTCCAGGCCCAAAATACTCCGGAGGTAAACTCGCCCCCCATTCGGATCTCCGGGCGGGGGCTGGACTTGGGGCCCCATCAAGCGAAGTTCATCAAAAAACAACCATTTCCGACAATTTACTGGGATTTAACAACACTCAACGAAGAAATGGTGTGGCACCTGCAGTTGCTAACCAACCCAGAACTAGCAACTTCAAAATTGATTTCTGCAATATTAGAGGGCTTAACACGAACATCAATTCAGTCCACCAGCACTTACAATCTTCCAAGCCTCACGTACTCGCACTGACCGAGACAAAGGTCAGATCGTCAACAAACACCGTCAGCTATTTATACCCTGGATACGATTTTCATTTCCGATTCCGACGCAACTTCGGCGTATGTCTTTTTATTCGAGATGATCTCTGCTGCCAACGAGAACCTACACTGGAACCGAAAGACTTTGATGTAATGTGGTTTAAAATATCAACACCGAAATTCACCAAGTTTATCTGCTGCCTTTACCGTCCTCCAAGTGATACCCATTACAGAGACCTTTTCTCATCACTAGCCAATACAATCGACTTCTTGCAAACCAACCATCCAAATGCCGAGATTGCTATCTTTGGTGACTTTAACGTCCACAATGTCAACTGGCTTAAATATTCAAATACAGACGATGAGCAAGGCCGCGAAGCCGAATTCTTCGCGATCAGTTCTGGTCTAACTCAACTCGTAGAAGAACCAACGCGGATTCCAGACCGAGCTGGAGATTTTGCTAGTCTTTTGGATCTTTTCTTAACGTCAAATCCCGATCTATATACAGTCACCGTACAGCCTCCGTTAGGATCTTCCGATCACAAACTTATTTCAACTCTAAGCGAACTACCAATTAATTCTGAACAACCTCCTAAACCTCGCAAGATATGGCATTACAGATCGGCCAAGTGGGAAGACCTGAAAGACCAATTTCGGACTTTTCCTTGGATGAGCGTATGCTTCTCTTCTGATGATCCATCCGTCTGTGCTGGGGAGGTCTCCGACATCATTCTAACGAGCATGGAAGCATTTATCCCCTCCTCCCAAAAACGCCCTTCTAACGGCAAGCCCTGGTTTAGCTAGGATTCTGAGCGTGCTGTCAAATCAAAAAATCTGGCTTACCGACAGTGGCGTAAAAACCCTACCACTGAGAATCGTACCATCTTTATTACCGCTCGAAACCAATGTAAGCTAACAATAGATCAAAGCAAAGAAGCCCATAACGTGAGGATCAGAAACAAACTTCTTGACTGTCCAAATGGATCAAGGTCCTTTTGGTCAGTCGCTAAGGCCGTCAGCCAAAATTTTACCAAATCAACTATTCCACCTCTAACACGTCCCGATGGTACAATAGCATCCACAGCCGGAGACAAAGCAAACTTACTTGCTGAACTATTTTCTTCGCATTCCACTGTAGATTTCCAGGGAAGAACACCACCCGACATTCCTGCAGTTGAATCCGAAATGACCGAAATCGTGTTCCGTCAGCGTCCCGTCAAACGAATCCTGAAAGGACTCGACGTCAAAAAAGCTACTGGTCCAGACGAAATTCCTATTATAGTTCTCAAGACATGCGCCGATGAACTAACACCAGTATTTTGTAGACTTTTCAACTTATCCTACAAAAAAGGAATATTTCCATCTTGCTGGAAGACGGCGCGAGTCCAGCCTATTCCAAAGAAAGGTAAGAGAACCCTGCCTAATAACTATCGACCAGTCGCATTGCTTTCAGTTATATCAAAAGTAATGGAGAAAGCTATTAACCAACATCTTCTAAAGTACCTGGAAGGCTTCAACATCATCAGCGATCATCAATATGGTTTTCGGAAGTCCAGATCAACTGGAGATCTTCTAGCCTATGTCACCCATATTTGGAACAACGCAATCGAACATCATGGGGAGTCTCGGGTTGTCGCGCTGGATATTTCTAAAGCTTTTGATCGTGTTTGGCATGAGGGGCTTCTAAGTAAACTGCGATCCTATGGTATGCCCAGTCGATTCTGTGCATGGTTGTCTAACTTTCTTAAGGACCGCTCTCTGCAAGTGGCGATTGACGGATTTCTCTCAGACACCTTCACCATCAATGCCGGTGTTCCTCAAGGGTCCATATTGTCTCCCACTCTCTTCTTACTCTACATTAACGACCTTCTGGTGAAAACTAAAAATCCGATATTTAGTTTTGCTGACGATAGCACACTTATCTCATCTTTCTCTTTGAATTCGCAAACATCGGCTGCCGACGCACATCTTCGCAGACAGCATGAAGTATCCCGCCTCAACAAAGACCTGGAAGAAATTTTGGCTTGGGGTGACAGTAACCAAGTCGAATTTAACGCTAAGAAAACTCAGGCAGCAGTTTTCTCTAAAAAGGTCAACATTACAGAACCGGAAATAGTCATGGCCGGACACGCAATCCCACTGGCTTCATCTATTAATTTGCTGGGTGTCAATCAGGGAGGAAATATGTCTTGGCATAACCACGTTGTGGCAATCGCCAAGATAGCTTCTCAGAAGCTTGGCGTACTCTTCCGAACCAGAAAGTTGTACACACCTCAACAACTTTTGACACTATACAAAGCCCAGCTTCGACCATCACTAGAATACTGCTCTCATGTCTGGGAGCTCTGCACCCAAACATACTCTTCGGCTACTGGATTCCATCGAAAGGAGGGCTATTCGTCTGATCGGAGACCACGAGCTGACGAAGAACCTCGACAGCCTAGAACATCGAAGACAGGTTGGGGATTTGACTCTCTCTTACAGATATTTTCATGGAAAGTGCTCGGCTGACCTTGCCCTCTTAATTCCGCCCAGAGCGACGAATAGCAGAAATACACGACGAACCACTGCTGCCCATCCATATGTGGTTAAGCTTAGTACTCCTCGAACTTCACTATTTAAGAACTCTTTCATCTGGAGGACTTCATCCTTGTGGAACGACCTTCCCGAGGTCGTTTTTCCCAACGAATATAACCTCCAACGATTCAAAACCAACGTGAATCGCTTTTTGCGCACACGCACCACTCCCAGAGTGCCATAAAGGATTTTTCCTATAGTGCTTGTGTTTGATCATAAAAAAAAAAAAAAACTAAATTTGCCTATAATCTTGCGTAGAAACCAAAAGTATAACAATATATAGGGTGTTTAATTTAAAATAAGCAAGTTGACGTCGACTTCCGGTCTAACCGGAAGTGCCGCCATAGCGAAAATATTTTATCCGAGTTACCCCTAATTGTCAATATTTTGCTGTGTAGAGTTTTTCATATAACCCGAACAAAGCAAGGAAATTCTTAATTCCGTTAAAACCTTTTTCGTTGTAAAATCCATATATCAAATGACAAAGGAATATTGGGAGTTTCAAAAAAATGAAATTCAAGTGATTGATTAAGAGGTCACACGGTAACCACAGAAATAAGCTAGAATAACCACCAAGCCAAAAAATGGGCTATAGTGACGTGCCGTCAAAGGTGCTTGAAAACCCCACCAGAAAATGACGCGGAATTGTTTTATAGTCCATTATATTAGCTAAAAGAATTTCTAAGTGTCGATGACGTAGTCGAGTGCAAATAGCCAATACGTAAGCATAAATGAAACCCACAGCGTTAAATGGCAGTGAACAGTATAAGTTTCGTTTCATTCGTATTGCACAACATGTATCAGGTATATCTTTATTGTCTAATATTAGACTTACGTTTAACTTAGCTCATAGTAAACTATATATATATATATCGTCCCCTATCTCACGTATTGACGTAACTGACATTTTATAAATGTTTCAGTATAGAAGAAATGAAAAAATATCTTGTACTTAACTTACCGTACAATTATAAACTATGGCAAAACAGATGAAAAACTTTTAGCGTGTATTGCTTATGTATATTCTTTTCTTTTTGGTGTATTGGATATGACATTTTTTTTTATTTCTTTGTGTTTTGAGAAAAATATGTAGTTGCGTCACTTATATCAATATTTATTTTTTTATTGCAATTGTAGATATGTCATGCTTTGGTTCTGCAGTTGAAACTATACTTATAGAATTAAAAATTATATTGACCTCATTTAGGTACAATAAAAAAAAAATTAAGTAGGGTATGTTATAAGACGTTTAATGAAATATTTTAGTAACATGGTTTCAAAGTACTAATACCCGATATACTGAAATTTACAATAAAATTAATAATGTTGGATTATACTATTAGGTGTGTTCTATGCCAGTTTCATGAGGTAACGTTAAGAAAAACTGCTGAAATTCAGGTTGACGTATAACAATAGTATTTCCTAAATCTACTAAATCTAAAAAATGGCACTTTCTTTAGAAATTGGATCGTATTTGACTTGTTCTAAGTCGAAAACACCGCTAATTACTTTCTGATCTTCTATAGCTTCTTCCAATCTGCTTTCTTTTGTCGCATGATAGTTTTCTCTGCGATGTACACATTATAGCGACTTTTCAATTTCTCTTTAGTCTGTTCATCTCCTTCTAAGTGAGGCAAAGGGAACACTGGTCTTTTTTAGGTGTTAAAAACGATAACTTTTTTTCTTTAAAACCCTTCTGTATGTATGATAACTACATTTTTCCTGACCCCTTCGTGTTCTTCAAGGAACATACAGAACATTTTTTTTAGCGAAAGATCTGGATGAAGGTATATCTTGGATGTTTTTTCTGTACAGAAGTGTGACTCAACTTTCGGAAACCTGTTGATATGCTGCTCAATTATAAGCCTAAAATGGTTTCCTTATCAGTTTTAAGTAGAAGATATGATGATATATTGATATTTTGTGACCCATCTTCAAGTACAAGCACATTCATTATTTAAAAATCGAAAATAATTACCGACAACATAAAACATTTACAATAAAAATGTGGATACGTCATGCATGCGTGTTTAAGTGGGATGAAAAATTTAATTGCACACAACTGCAGTTTAGTCGGTACGTGAGAATTTTTTTGCACTGATTGATCCATAAGCCGCTTCTAAATTTATCGATAGCAGTTAAACCATGATAGATCCGTTTACGACACTTCATGAGAAGAAAATTACACCTAAGAGAAAATGTCTGGTGGCATATCTAACTTTTTCGAATTTTGTCAGATACGTCACTACGTGAGATAGGGGACGATATGTATCTTAGATATTGGTAAAATATAAGTGAATAATCATCACGAGGAAAATAAGAGTAAACTAATTAAAATATGCATATTTAAGCGTTACAATTAGAAGTTGTTAAGGGCAAAAATAAAACAGGAGAGGCAGGTAATTGGCGAGCAGTTCCCAATTTCCGAACAGCACAACGGCTAGCAAGTCTCTATTTCGATTACAAAACGCCGGAGACTGTTTGTTGTCTAATATCAGTCGAAATTCAAATTTGCCGTAGTAATCGGGGCCACGACAGCTGTGCTACATCAACTCTTGGATGCGGATTACAAATGAATTCGTGTATCACGTTTCCGTATCGATCAGTTCCTAAGCTATTTCGGCGAAAAATTAATTGGAAGAATTCCGATGAAAATGCCTTTGGTGCTGTAATTTAGTGAAAATTTATTAGATACTTTACCATGAACTTAATTTTTATTGCAGCGGTTCGTTAGCAATTTTTATACCGAATGCAGCCATTTAAGAACTGAAAAAACTAATTGGCAACCATGGTCAGAACTAGGAAAAGTTCTAACAACGAATTTAAATGAATCTATGAACTCCTATATTTAATTTAGTTGTTAATGAAAGAAACTAAGGGTGAATTACATTTTGGAAGTCTGTATCTGCTCGGACTTTCATGCATCATTATATTTATTACTTGTTAGCACATGCTAATTAGCGTATGGTAGTGCAATATGTATCTTTATCCAATTCACAATTGCGTGCGTTCTGGCTTTAGTATGTTACAAAATCAACAATATGAGGTTATTAATATATTCTTGAAGAAAAAACCATGCGTTCTCGCTTACGTATATTACAAAATCAACAAAATGACGGTTCTAATATGTTCTTGAAGAAAAAACCATGCGTTTTGGCTTGAGTATGTTACAAAATAAACAATATGAAGCTATTAATATGTTCTTGAAGCTAAATCCATGCGGTTTGGCTAGGTACTAATATGTTCTTGAAGAAAAACTCATGAGTTTTGGCTTAAGTATGTTTTAAAATCAACTATGAAGTTATAATTATGTTCTTGAAGCAAGAACCATGTATTTTAGCTTAAGTACAAAAAAAAAAATGGCTGCATTCGGTACAAAATCAACAATTTGAATTTATTAATATGTTCTTGAAGGAAAAACCATGCGTTTTAGCTTAAGCATGTTACAAAATCAACAATATGCAGTTATTGATATGTTATTGACAAAAAGACTATTCGTTTTGGCTTCAGTATGTTACAAAATCAACAATATGAAGTTATTAATATGTTATTTTGAAGAAAAACGCATATGTTTTAGCTAAAGTATGTTAAAAAATCAACAATATGAAGTTATTAACATGTTCTTGGAGAAGAAAAGAAACCATGCATATTGTTACAAAATCAACAATATGAAGTTATTAATATGTTATTTTGAAGAAAAATCATGGGTTTTAGCTGAAGTATGTTACAAAATCAACAATATGAAGTTATTAACATGTTCTTGAAGGAGAAACCATGCATATTGTTACAAAATTAATATGAAGTTATTAATATGTCCTTAAAGAAAAAATCATGTGTTGTGGCTTAAGTGAGCTTCTTGAGGAATATTTCACCCAACAATTTTTCCCATAAGAGAATTGGTATTATGGAAAAATTACAGGGCAAATACCACGTTGTCTGGGCAACGTGGTATTTTCACTTTTCTAACCAAGCCAATCATTTTGAGGACACAAAATCTGTTTTGCTTGTATTGTAAATATAATACACCGAAGTATGAAGCAACCGATGTTTATTGAGGTATTTTTCAAAAGTTGTCATTATGAATCAATTTGGTGAAATCTAAGGACTCGAATTCAATGAAAGTATATTGAGAACCCGGACAAAAAACACAATATAATCCCAGCAGCATTTGAAGAGAGTTTAGTCATTTGTTAAATTCATATATAATTATTTGATGTTTCCTTAATAAAGTTTATGTTTTTGATTCATGCAATATTCATAGGTCCGTTCCAAAGCATATGTAAGCATGTCTTGCACTTTTTTAAAAATTGGAATTTTTTTAACGCTCGGACACGTTAATTAGTATATTTAGTTATTTTTTTAGGTAAAACGCTGTTATAGTATAGGATATCTCACGTGAGACTGGACGCCTTCTTAGGTGTTTTTAAATGGAACTCCCAGTATATTTTATCAATTCAATGAAACCGTGAAACTTTTGGACCTCTGAAAATAGTGATTTCCGAAAATTTAATTTGAAGGTATAGTAACTAGGTAGAGCAAATAATTATTAATTATTGCAAAGATGCTGATTAATTTCAATTACATTAAAATGAAGGTAAAAGTAGAGTGAAATATAGAAACTTAACACACATCGTATAATTTCTGAAATCTTAGTATTTCGGAAACCGGTATTTCCAGTGGTGTGTTTGTTTATACAAAAAATTTTAAGTCTTAGAGCAGAATTCGAGCCTTAAAAATAAACTTAAGTTTAGGCACTATTAGCTCGTAAACCGCCACTCTAATCCGAAAGTTGCAATCTTTTTGTTTTATGTAGAATCTCAACTAACTTCTAACAAAAAACATTTAACTTCTAACAAAAAACATTTGTAAAAAAAATGCGGTGTTGCCATTTCAGAAAATAAGACTCTTTTAAATAGCTCCCAATCTGGCAACAACTCGTTTATCTTTCCGCACATTTTACTTAGTTGAACGGATTCCTAAAACTTTGCTTCAGGAACTATAGGTCTATCTTTTCAAATAAAAAAAGTTAGCTTATGTCAAGTTTTAAAAAAATAATCCTCTATAACCTTCTCTAAAATTTAGTAATATTCATAATTTACACTATGCATAATTAAAACATTTTATGAATTTAAGTAGGAACCATCTGTTAAAAAATAATATTAATAGTTAGTTAGCAAGAGCTTCTGCCAAGAGATTTATATTTTCACATCCTATACCACAATTTAATTTTTCGGAATGTTGGCTCTCGCAGGCAATGAATAAAAACATATCGTTAAGCAAACGTACATGAAACTTTTCTAACCTTTGGTAGTACAAAAAAGTATTAATTTTTGTTTTTGCTTCTTGATACCCTTCAGCTGATTCCTCGACCCTTAATGTTAGACAAGCTTATGCCCAGTGAGATCTAAGATAATGGATCTTTGTAAAGAAGAAAAGGTTGTTTTTTTAACGGAATACGAACATGAGTCATATCCTATAGCATATTAACTATTATTATATTAGCTTCATTGCATAATGCCGATAACGCACGCCGTAAGTCCCTTTTCAGTTTATTTTTTGAGATAAACTCCTGGACAAAATTAACGAAACATCATAAATTTCCCATATTTTTGATGCTATTTTTTTTCTGAATTTATGATACGATTTGAATGATTTTTTTTGCATTGTAGGTTGGTTCCTTGACAATGTCATAGTTTTCGCGAGTCGAAGCATATTGCAGTTGACATTAAACGGTAGGTCCATCTTTCCCCAACATTTTCTTTTTTCTTCATCTCTGTTATTAAAGGAGATACATCGTTTTATAGAGTAACATGTTTTTATAGACTTTAATATTCAACACATTCATTGTTAAATGTTTTCAAGTAGACTATGGACTTTTTCTGACATTGCCAGCGATGTGTCAGCAGATGTTCTGTTTTAAAGTTACAAAGGTCGAATAAAATTCGCCATACTGATAAAAACTGTTCGGAAACAGCTTACTAAACATTCGTTTCTTATGCCCAGTTGCCCGACGAGTATTTTAATCTTGAAACCTACTTGAAAACATTTAACAATGAATGTGTGGAATATTAAAATCTTTAAAAACATGTTACGCTATAAAACGGTGTATCTCCTTTCATAACAGAGATAATGAAGTAAACCGAAAAAGAAAATGTTGGGGAAAGATGGACCTGCCGTTTAATGTCAAATGCAATATGCTTCGGTAGCTAATATACTCCACAGGGTGATACGAATTTTCGGAAAAAAACATAGCATTTTTAGTAAACCCAGTATAGATCAAAAATTATGTTTTATCATAAACAGCGAAAACTATGACATTGTCAAGGAATCGACCTACAATACAAAAAAAATCATTCAAATCGGATCATAAATTCAGAAAAAAAAATGACATAAAAAATATGGGGGATTTATGATGTTACGTTAATTTTGTCCAGCAGTTTATTAACAAAAAAATTGTAATTGGGACACCCTATATATCATCTATTGAGCATACTTTAGGCATTACAAAAATCTATAGTTCTTCATATTTATTTTCAAAAATAACGTGAACATGCGGTTTTTTATTAATTTACGTTACTTTTAATAGTAGGGTTTGTAGTAGGCCATGGTCAATTTTTTAGAAACAAATTTCAAATTTTGATACTACCACAGATATTCTAAATATTAAAATTGTATAAAACATGCCAACATATCATGCTTTTCATAATTCTTATCATAAACGGCCATTGTTAATACGTAATAGGTATTTCATAAGTAATGAAAATGTGAGGTCAAGTTTTGACCATTTGACCATTGTTCCTAATAAATTGACCATGGCCTACCATTATAAGTAACGCAAATTATTAAAAATATCGAATATTTAGGTTATTTTTGAATATAAATATAAACAACTATACGTTTTTGTAAATCTCAAACTATGCGTAATTAATAAGAAAAAATATATATGGTGTCCCTTTTAAAACTTTTTATTGTTTTTAATATCTCAAAAACTAATCTTTTTAGAGAAAAACTGGCTACGCCACTGAACTTTATGTAAAAATCTCTATCGTTCCCACCTTTTTGACAAGTTAACGCTAACTAACAAGCGATGATTTTCAAAATGATCCTGTACATTAAAAACTGAGGAAGCAATGACAAATTTGACAGCTGAATCTTTTATTTCGTTAAAAAGTTGGACAATAGAGTGAGAAGCGCGAATTACTTTTTGTAACTTTTCCATGTATGACCCCCCACCCCGAAAACGAATTTTGACCCCCCCCCCCCAACCTGAAGTTCTGGATCTGCCCTTGACTCTAATACCCTCTGAGAGTGTCGAAAATGGGACATCCTGTACTAAATACTAAGTAATATTAGTCGATAGTAAGCACTTCCGACCTTACGGTTTGTTCGGCTTCCTGCCAAGGTCGGAAGCACTCCGCTAATTATCAATAAAATGTTTACTTAAATGTTAAAAAACATAGTTTCTTAAGAAGTGAATACAGCCACATGAAAATGTCTATTAAAATAGAGTGACAATATACTTTTCAGCTAAATATTGTGTGCGAATTTTGTTTCTGGATCGCAGTGATATATCTTAGTCTCATTCAACAACAGTGGAACCACTGGAATTGCTCAGGATATCGATGCCTATTGTATCCCAATAAGGATGGAGTAAACGTAGTTTTCACCATTCTTAACAAGTGCATACAGCCACACGAAAATATCTAATAAAATAGAGTGACATTGTACTTTTCAGCTAAAAATTGTGTTGGAATCTTGTTTCAGGATCACAGTAATATATTTAAGTCTCATTCAACAACACTGAAACCGCTGGAATTGCGCAGGATGTCGATCAATGTTGTATAACAATAAGGATGAAGTGAACGAATTTTCCACCATTCTTAAGTAGTGCATACAGCCACATGAAAATGTCTATTAAAATAAAGTGGCAATGTACTTTTCAGCTAAATATTGTGGAATCTTGTTTTTGGATCGCAATGATGTCTCTAAGTCTAATTCAACAACAGTGGAACCGCTGGAATTGCTCAGGATGTCGATGCCTGTTGTATCCAAATAAGGATGAAATAATTGTCAAGGTGTACAAGACAATGTACATTTGTCGTAGTATTGCTATGTTTGTTGATCTTGCGGCTTCTTTTAGAAATGCAAAGACGTATCATACGGACAATTGTAGAAAATATAACTGAAATGCGTAATACTTCTCTATTTTCAAAGTATGGTATTTTAGTTGTTGTAGGTATGGACACTTTATTCTATAAATTACTTTAATATTAAATATTCAATACTAATTATAACCTTGACAGACCTAGAAATGCAAAATCTAGGTCTTTATTGATCTTACATTCGAATTATTTCAAATGCAGACTGCGAAAGAAATTTTTTAAATTATTCCTCTATTGTGGTTAGTTCTTCATTGACATATTTGGAAAATCCCAAGTTTCATCGCCTGTTACTATAGTAGATGATAAATGAATTTTTTACTTTATTTTTAGTCGATCGTAAACAATTTTGGAAAAATGTAATTTAAAAAAAAATAATTTTGAATGGTTTGTTTGGTTTCGTACAAAAATACGCTACCATCTGCTTAAAAGACTAATATTTTTAACTATTGAACTTGACCATATTTTCAATCGTGACCATTATTGCAGTATTCGAATAGATCCAGCTGCATTTCATTGTTTTAATCTGATTGGAATACTCGATGTAATACCAATCTATATCCCATGTTATTTATTCATGACAATTTGTTTTTATTAGATATCCATTAAAATTATGAATTATTAGAATGAAAAATGGCTTTTGATATGAACATATTGTAAATAAAATGGTGGTCCGTTCGGTGTGGTCGTGAATCCATTAAAAATTACCTAAAAATCGAAAGGATTGTTATTTGTGTATTGCCACGGCATTAATGAAACTTTTCGACAATTCCATATGATAAATTAGGTTTGCGTACAGTTTCAGCAGGCAGAAATTTCTTAAAAATTATTTGGATGCAACAATTGACTTTTTCCCTAAGCTGTGATAAAAGCTGTGATTAAAGCTGGTCACTGGCCGAAATCAGAAACGATTGATTCTTTCAATTGATCATCTCTATTATGCATGCACAGCACACCAGTCTTAATATTTATCGATCTGTTCACCCGTTATGTTAACCGAATGATCGATTATGTATTTTAATATTTTTATAATATGTAATGCGGATTGGTTGGGATTATTGTAGAATGTAGCGGTCCTTATCCAATACACAAAAGTATGCATTATATTTCATTTCCTCCGAGAGTGCCCCGTGTTTCGACCCTGAGAGCATAGAAAAATAGGGAGACTGAATTAACCCCCCCCCCCCCCCCCCATCCCATGCATGTTTCATTGATTACGAAAAAGCCTTTGATAAGGTCAAGCATGAGAAACTGATCAATATTCTCAAAGAAATAGGATTAGAAGGACGAGACCTTAGAATAGTAGCCAACGTTTACTGGAATCAGACTGCTCATATGAGAATCGATAACAGCTCGTCCGAAGAGATCAAAATCCTGAGAGTCGTCCGTCAGGGATGAATTTTGCCGCCATTGTTATTCAATTTGTATTCCAATAGGATATTTCAGGATGCTTTGGATTGTCAATGGGATAAAAATCAGCAACCTGAGGTACGCGGACGACACTGTTCTGGTTGCCGACTCACTGGAGGGATTGCAGGAGCTGATTAGCCGAGTGACGGCTGCGAGCTGGGAGGCCGGCCTAGGCCTGAACGTGAAGAAGACAAAGTGGCTAGCAGTTAACAAGTCAAACAACGTGGATGAACTGCTGGAAATCAACGGGCAACGTATTGAGCGAGTGGAATCTTTTAAATATCTTGGGTGTCAGCTGAACGAAAAATGGGACGGCATGCAGGAGATTAGAGCAAGAATAGAACAACCCCGTGCTTCGTTCCTGAGGATGCGTACTTTGTAGTAGAGATTTAAGCATGCCCCTGCGCATCCGAATGCTTCGCTGTTACGTGTTCAGCATACTGTTCTTTTGAATGGAAACTTGGACCTTGACGGACGCGATGTGCAAAAAATTGGAGGCCTTTGAAATATGGACATACAGAAGGTTCATGAGAATTTCCTGGGTAGAAAGAGTGCGTAACACAGAGATACTTCAACTTCTCGATAAATAACTGGAGGTTCTGTTCACATTGAAAAAGCGCAAACTGGAGTATTTTGGTCATATTTTAAGGAATGACCAGTATCGACTCTTAAAACTCATTATAGAATGGAAAATCGAAGGACGGAGAAGCCCGGATAGAAGAAGAATATCCTGGCTGAAAAACCTAAGGCAATGGTACGGAGTGAGCACCACCACATTGTTCCGTCGAGCTGTAGACAAGGTTCAGATAGCGTTGATGATTGCCAACGTCCGAGGCGGACAAGGCACCAGAAGAAGAAGAAGCGTCTTGTGATAAATCATTGCGAAGGTCCTATCCAGTACTCCATGATTCCAGAACATAGTATTCCTATTCGTACCCAAAACAAAATGGCGGTTTTTAAAAAAATAATATTTATTATTTTTTCTTTTGTTATTCAACTTTAGATTTTACAACTTGGCATAAAGCAGGCAAAACAGCTAGCATATACCGCTTTATACCAAGTTGTAAAAGTTAAAGTAAAATAACAAAAGAGAAGAATTGTAAATATTATTTTTTTTAAATCCGCCATTTTGTGCTGGGACCGTAAAGTAATCGATAGGACCCCATAGGAAGATGACACCCGCCATCTCTCTGATTCCTACTACATTATGCTAAGTTGTATATGTTTTTCTAAGACGACAAATGAAATGAAAGATAATAAACAAGTAATAACTATGCAGTTTTCAGAACGCCACCATCTTGTTTAGTGTACGACTGAAGAAATTGTATTCTGGCATCGTAAAGTACTCGATGAGACCTTCAAAATGACACCGCAACATCCCTCTTCCTGTTTAAAATTCTTGGTCAAGATGGCGCCCGTCCGCCATTTTGACAGTCTGTCAGAGAACAGCCTTCTTGCGTCTAAAGGTACTCTCCAATTGGCCACATCCAAATTTTGTAAAAAAAATAGCTTGTTGAAAGATACCATGGGGTGGGGGGTACATTAAAACCCGCACTGTATGTTATTTATATCGTTACAATATTTCCTATCCTTCATTCTCCGTTAAAAAAATAATTGATTTGCGGTGCTTCATATTCAGTAGGTAGTCATTGTCGATCACGACCTTGAACATTACGATAGAAATAAATGATTGATTGACATTCACCGGTAAGAATTCGGTCATTCAATACTTTCTACTGCTTCTTCTCCACTTTGGGTTTTCAGCTTGGAATAGTTAAAATTGAAAAAGTTTTAGGGCTCCCCTGGGAATTGAACCGGAACCCGTCTACCGGATGATTGTCTGTCATTTGGTCTACGCACCTGGAACAAATCCTGAATATTAGTCATCAACCATCGGCCATATATTTTGATTCAATCATTCATTCGTAAACTTTTACAACTCCAAGAGACTTTGTTTGAATACCGAAAATGTTTTTCATTTATATATAATGTAGACCATAAAAAATAACATTTGTAAATTGATTTTTTAATATGAATGATAAATATAGCATTACGAAAATGACTGTTATGGGTTAACCGCCAATACAAAATCTACTTTATTATATCATTATAATATGTATATTATTTAGGTCACCCAAAAGAAATATTTATAAAAGTGATTGATTGCTAATAACGGAACACTATTTTAACGATATCAATCATTGTAGGTGTTTTTTGTGTAGTAAATCACTAGATCCCATTTATTTTATAGCGGTATCTTACATTGTGGTGTTATTCAGGATGTTTCGTAATAACATACTAATTTTTAAGGAGGTTATTCTTGGATACATTTTCGGAAGAAAACTTCATCTGAGCATATGTCCTAAACGTCTTAACTGTTAAGATACAGGGTGTTAAAGTTTTTCAGATTGCGACCACGGCGCGGAGCTTCGAGATTAAAATTGTGGGCGTGATTCAGACTAGCTCGGAGAAGGAATGTCATTCGGCTAATTTCGCAATATAAGATTTCTAATAACACCTTATCGACAGGGCGCTGCGAGTATTATGCTGAATTTTAAATATACCTGTATTATAAGCGTGGGGAACTGATTTGCTAAACGTCTAAACATGGCCAAGTCCGAATATAAGAAATGTTTAAATAAGCGCGATTGTTACCGATAGAAAATATTTTTATAATGATTATGATTACTGTAATACTGTTAGGCGAAAATTTTGCTGCTGATGCGATTTAGGGATTTAGAAACTTTCTAATGGCTTAATTATTCGCAGTGTAATTAACAGAAAAAACAGAAAACGACAAAGAATAATGATACTGTGATTTTTAGAGTTCCCCGAGTATTTTTCTGGAAAGCTGTGAATGTGAATTGTTTATTATTTATTATTCAAAGACTCTGTGTAAATCGCACCCCCCCCCCCTTGATTTAAGATTCTTGGTTCCTACATATATATTTTCTCAAATCCTGTAAGGAAACAGTTCTTATCACAAAATTACCATTTTTTTCTAATTGATGAAATGTTTTATCATAAAAAAACTCATCAGCGGAAAAGTTTTAAAAGGGCGAATACCCACATAACAAATTTAAAAGTTAAGAAGAAATGTACAAAAACTCGGTGAAACGCCACCGTCAAGTATAATTAAACGCCTGAAGGGACCATTTTGTATTCATCTGCTGACTTATTTTATAAAATCATGGTCATTTTGCTTTTACTACCCTCACTTCCAAAATTAATGAATGACGTGCTTTGCCAAAGTTCGTGAAAGTATCTCTTATTAAATTTTGATTAAATAATTTTCTTTAAATACCTACATAAAAATATAAGAAGAAAATTGTCCCACGTTATGGAAAAACATATTTTGTGCTGAATAGGAAGAAAATGAGAATAATTTAATAAACGGAATTGCAAAGTATGAAATATATCTTGTTAAATAAATTTGTATTGTATGTTCTCAGAATTTTAATAGATGGAATTTCTGAGAAGATTTACTAAATTATCTAATAATAAGTTGAAAAGAAATTCTCGAATTTATTAGTACTTAAAAATAAGCAAATGAAAAATCCAACATCTACCTGGTTAAGCTGTATGAGTAAATATTAAATTAATAATATTAGTTTCATTAATCGATCAAATTAAATAAAAAACGATGACCGGAACAACATATTTTTTATGTTCATTGACATAGGGCTTATTTAATATTTGTTTATTATTATCGAACTTTTATGGAGGTTATTTTAAAATTTAAAACTTCTTCAAGAGTTTATTTATTTTATTTTATTTTATTTTTTGTTTTATTTTATATTACACCATTTCACAGTTACAAAATATCCAATTAACAAATGGATATCAATATGAAATAAGTAATCATAACAATACAATAAAAAACTATTTGATAGAAAGAAATATTAAAGGTATTATATTAATATATATGTACATATTGAGCAGAGTAATTAGATGCCTAAAGAAAACACTAATTTAATCTTATACTGCATAAGCTACAGCTGAAAATGTCAAATTTATGTTGGTGCAGATTGTAACTATTGCACAAT
This sequence comes from Barypeithes pellucidus, assembly GCA_963991005.1. NCBI lineage: Eukaryota > Metazoa > Arthropoda > Insecta > Coleoptera > Curculionidae > Barypeithes > Barypeithes pellucidus. The sequence goes on along the minus strand of OZ022556.1, from coordinate 32,160,703 downwards.
CGATACATGGGGGAATATTTACAGATATTGGTACGCGCTGTTGGTATATAAAAAGTCTGGGAATGATGTGTTCTAGGAACGAGAAATTGTAGATGTATCAATATATCACTGCATTCCACTTTATTATGCAAGATGTCATGCAAATATTTAAGTTGAGCAATGGTACGTCGATCCTCTAAGGAGCAAAACGAATACCTGCGCAATAGAACATCATCTGGAATACCTATCTCAGGATACTGACCATCAATTTTAAAACTAAGGAACTTTAGGAAACGTCGTTGAACCTTTTCGATGGAATTTAATTGTACCTGATAATATGGAGACCATACAACCGAGGCGTACTCCAATTTTAATCTTACAAATGTATAAAAAAGTATTTTTAGTTTATGACAATTTAAAAAATCACGAGAATTTCTTATTATAAAACCTAGGGACCAATAACAATTTGGTTATATTATTGTAAGTAAAACAATTTTTTACTTAAATTTCCACTTTTTATTTGACAATATGACATGTTTCACTGCACTGCAGTTTCGTCAGGTAATGTACATTTTATTTCAAAGTTATGCCTTATAAGTGTCTCTATTAACAAAAGAAAGATTATTTGATGATATGAAGGTTGGGTATTTCCTATTTCGTTCAAATTATTCTAAGTTGTGGTATTTAACAAACGGGGAGAAACATTTAGCCTAAAGTATGTTATAAGTTTGGGTTTTTTTTTTCCTATTATAATTTAATATGATAATGAGGGTCTTTTACATTTTCAAGGTATTTTATTGAACTATTGTGATGGATATTTAAATAAGTTTAATAGGGGTGAATTGTTTAAGTCTATTTGATTATTTAATAACACATTTGCATTTTTAAGTTTGTTTATTTCTAGCGATTCAAGATGATTTAATTTTGAACCTTTGTTCTATATGTAGTATTTTGAAATCTTGATTAAAGGAATGGTTTAATTCGATAAGATGATTGGCGTAATTGGAGTCACTTTTGCCGTTTATGAAGCTGTTGTGATGCTCTTTTATTCTGGCCAAACAGGTAGAAGTTTCTAAAAAGAATAAGTTTTTGGGCAATCCCCGCACTTTAATTTGTATACTCCTGATTTATCTTTTTGGTGGGATTTTGTTTTACTGTTTTTTATGAGTTTTCCAATGGTATTTTGAGTCTTAAATGCTGCATTAATATTAAGATTTTTTATGAATTTGCTGATTTTTGTGCTAATATTTCCTAAGTTATTATCCGATATGAACTAGGCTTTTCAATTTCTATTGGATATATCATTTTTAGGGCTTTATTGTACATTTTTTGTTTTAATATTTTATCTATCATTTCAACTTGGTATACATTATTATCCAATAACAAGCTGCAATAAGCTCATTTATGTGACGAACAAAAGATAGTTTACTATCAAATAACACACCCAAATCGCGAAAAGTCTCAGCTCTCTTCAGTGTTACGAATTTGACGTCAATAAAATATGAATTAGACTTGGATTAATCCGGTCCATTAATAACATTTATTTCCAGTTTTAGAGGGTCTGGTTATGGTTCTTTCATTATATTCTTTTCGCAATTATTACAGCTAATGGGAATAGAAGGGCGAAGCCCTGAAATATCTACATATTGAGTTAAAAAATATTATTAAACTTCCCAATTGCTTCCGCTGCATATGCTGCGTTGCTCGGAAGTATGCCGATTGTAAAATATAGTTCGAAGTAGTACTATCTGCTGCAACAGCAAATGCTGTGCCCCGTCCTGAGAAATTGTAATATATTGGGAAACTCGATCAATTTAAAGGCAGATTAAATGAATGTCTCTTGCTTCATTATACTCAATACACATTAGTCCGTTTTGTTGCAGTTGATAGCTCATATCGAGGGTTGAAGCCATAAAACAACCGTAAACCATAGGCGTTGCCAATAGTAATTACCTTATTTAATAAGAAAATTGGCCTCTGTCCATTGTTAAGTAGGATTAGGGTTAAAGTAGGTACAACAGGGGTAATTAATTTACCTATTTTTGCCTGCTTTAGGATGTTATTACGCCATTTGATGTGCGTTTGTCAAACTATGTATTTAGTTGTATTTAGATACTGCATTATCTCAAAGTTGAATTATTTCCTATACTTGTAACAATGGCTTCAAGTTTTTCGCCAACGTGTCTTCGTCAAATTAGCAAGAGTGCATATTCTCTCCGAGAAAAGACATTAATATTAAACGTGCATGATGCTCTAGTGTACCAGAAACCTGCAAGTGATGTTCGTAGCATCATTGCAGAGTGTGCCAATATGGTAGGAGTTGGAGAGGCTACTATATATAGGTTCTTGCGTGAAAGAAAATCTAAGAACCTCAGTGAGCCAAAACCACTCCCAGGAAAGAAACCGTTAGAAATTGACAATTTCATTAAAAATGGTATTAGAAGAAAAGTACATAGTTTTTATTTTGCCAAGGAAATACCAACTATAGACAAAATTTTACAAGCCATTAACTACGACGAGGACTTACCACAGCTATCACGAACGAAACTATGGAAAATACTTCATGATATGAACTTTCGATGGGAGAAGCAAAACAGAAAATCTTTTCTTATTGATAGAGCAGATATTATTTGCTGGAGACGTCAATACTTAAGGTCCATCCGAAAATACCGCAGCGAAGGCAAAAACATTTTCTATTTGGATGAAACTTGGCTGAACGAAGGGCACACCGTATCTAAAGTTTGGCAAGATAAAAATGTCCTAAGTTCTCGACAAGCTGTCATGGAAGGCTGGTCAACAGGACTTAGACCACCATCTGGAAAGGGACGCAGACTTATTATAACTCATATAGGAAGTTCAAATGGCTTTTTGGATCAAGGATTATTACAATTCCAGTCGAATTCTACTAAAGACTATCATGAAGAAATGACTGCTGATGTTTTCGAGGAATATTTTAAGCAAATGATAGAATACATTCCCGCTAATTCTGTAATAGTGATGGATAATGCCAGCTATCACTCTAGGCTAAAAGAGAATCTTCCCACAACTTCATGGAAAAAGGCGGAAATCGTCAACTGGTTACAACGAAAGGAATTGAGTTACGATAATACCATGGTAAAAAAAGAACTTTTGGATATTGTTAGGCTACATAAATCACAGTATAAAAAGTATGTTATTGACGAGATGGCAAGAGATCGAGGTATTATAGTGCTCCGTTTACCACCTTACCATTGTGAGCTAAATCCTATCGAATTAATATGGGCTCAAGTAAAAGGATATGTTGCTAGAAATAACAAAACTTTTAAAATGCAAGAAGTGCGACACCTCTTGCTTCATTCTTTAGCAAATGTGTCATCAGAAAATTGGCAAAACGCCATAAAACATGCTATAGTAGAGGAACAAAAAATGTGGGAACTTGACAACGTAATTGACACAACTATGGAAATTGAGCCTTTAGTAATAAGCGTAGGACATGATGACTCTTCAGATTCTTCTGAGGACCATTTTATCGAGTTATAACTATTGAAATTGTCAATATTTTTTGATCTGTAAATAAATTAGTTTTCTTGTAAATAAATTCATAAAATCATAAAATCTATTACATTTAAATAAAATAATAAGCGGTTACATTAAAAACCCAACTCTCCGACCATGATGGGCCGTTTTAATCATTATCCTTTCATTTCATTTTATGGCTCTATTGTTACTTTATCTGTTACCCGGTGGAATAGGTCAAAATTTCTTCATCTTTATGCTAGATGTACGTAAAAAGACCATTTTATAGGTAAAATATTTTAGGCCACCGGGCCCTTGTTTTGAATCTTTAATGAGGGTATCGAGCTATCAACGGCAACGAAACAGACTTTAGCTAACATTTCCCTAGACTAACTTGTAGATTTCTTCCTTCTAAATATGAAGTTCCGTCGATATCCATGATATTTCTGCTTATTGAAATAAACTGCATGTACTCGAACACTGCAGTCCTAAGCAAAAGCACCGCCGCAAGTGCCAAAAAATTGAAAATCGAGTTAAATATTATAATGAATTTAGTAGGCCTATATTAGCTATTTAAGAAGAAAAACAGCGGATTTAACAGTGTTAATATATTTTATTTTAATTAAAATTAATTCCTAGCTTCTGTTAAATATGAGGCCTACAACAAGTAAGAATGCCGTTTTTCCCAACTACTTAGAAAAATTCCAGTATCTGCCGGTCGTGATATATTAAAATTACAATTTATAGATGAATAAATAATAGATAGGTAAAACAATTATTTTGCATGTTTTCAAATATTTAAACACGATTTATTCGAAAGTTGCGGTACTTGCGGCTTTTTTACTTAGGACGACAGTATAACACACAGTTAAAAAAATAATACATTTTAAACAATACATACAAATTTATTTGGTATTTATTGTTAGTGCCACAGTAAAGAGTTGTTACGCTTGTGTTAATCCCGTCGATTCGTCGAAAAATAAATAGTTCTTCCGATATTCGCTAGATAGAGACGAGCGACGGTCGCGTCGAGGACCGATCAGCGAACGTTAATCCGGGTAAGCCTGCTAAATCATAATAGCGATAGATGACTAAGCATTGTTGCCGTTGGAAGAAAATAAAAGGGATATGAATATTTAATTGTAATTTACCTGACGAATGATCATAAATAAACTAAAATAAAATCATTCTATTTAATGTAAAAAGCTCAATGTTTTATTAAAGGTTGTTAATTTTATTTATGGTACCAATATTGAATTTGAAAATTAAATAAATAAAGTAAAGGATATGATGGGCAGCGTCTCAATAACCCAAAAAAATTTTTGTTGCATTCTGTTCATTCGTAAGGCATATTTGGTCACATACGAAGTGTAATGTAGATTAATGATGCAATGTATTGCGATGTTATAAAAAAACTGCGCTCGTGGCAATAGTCGGTCATTGACTACCACCAAGAGGCGCGATGGAACTTCCCTCCCCACGTCTTTTCCCTACTGGTCGATAGGGATCGAAACTCGAGAGGGAGACAACGCGGCTAGAAATCGCATGAAAGCAATTACACTTCGATGAGGTTAGCTGGTTGCCTTAAAATCACCAATATATTGGTTGTTATTTCAACAACGCAGATACAAAATCTAACCGCACCTTGTTTGAAAAAAAGGGAATTTTTTATTGTAATTTTTATTCAAATTGTGGAAGGAATTGTAAAGCTTAATCTTTTTGAAATCCTTTTTATGATAATTAAATCATTTATTGATTTTTCTCGCTCATTACCTCAAAACTTAATTTATGATTATTTTTCTATAATTGGTTTTCATCTCAGGATTTGGGGGTTTAAATATCTTAATCCAATTCCATAACACCATGTATATTATCAAAATGTGTTCAGAGCTTTAGCATAATAGTAACGAATATCAACACATTCTTTAAATTTTTCACATTTTATTAGGTTCCAGATAATTAATAATTCACTTACAATTATTCTGCCGGGTTAATTCAAAGGGAGGTATCTGCAAATATCGTTAAAAGTTACTTATACCGTCCCAGCAACATGCCTTGCTCATCTAAATGTCTGTTAAATTTGAACGCAGCATAAATGCTACCAATACCTATTAATGCCTTTGTAACTACAAATATGCGTGTAATTGAAATTTGAAAGCTAAATCTATATATTTTACAATTAAATTTTTAGTTAATACGCCCCTTTGCATTAAAACGGCAATATTAATCTGTCCTGATTTTATATTATTCGTTTTATTGATTGAATGGTTGATATTATTGACTGATTTGGTCTATTTTCAACATAATCCATTTTTCAGACCAACTAAACTTAACTATTCCATAATACATTTGTCCTTCATTTCCTACAAAAACTTTAAATAATGAAATTAAAGCCAAAGAACGAGAACAGGACAATTTCAAATCAAGGTTTCTTAGGAGGAATTCTGTATAATATGTATATGTGAATATGTAACTAACAGAGACTCAACTTCTTGATACTATTTGAATCACCATCAGAGCTGTTTTTTTTTTTATTTTGAAAGTATTTTCAGCAGTAATAAATTCCTAAGGCAAAGTACTTTAATCACACAAAACATAAATATTTCATGCAACGTTAAAGTTATCAATTGTGGACAAGAAGCACTCTGGCTTGAAATCGACTGATAAACATAACGGCAAAGATGTAAATAATCCCAGGGCTAAAATCGTCCTCGGCTCAGGCCCCGATCTGGCCGCGTTACCTAAGTGGGTGGTCTTGGACCAACCGTACTTGGAAGCACCATGAAATATATGTATGGAAACGGTCGATTATTTGCTACAGTAAGATAGCTAGCGAAGAATGTTAAATACCAAACTTTTATGGTTTTTAGAAGTCTATTATACTACATATAAACTAAGTATATAGGATCAGTCAAAAAGCCATGGAAGAACAAAGTTACTTTATTTTAAATGGAACCTCCTGTATATTATTCAATATTTCAATTATTTACAAGATTCTAAAAAAAAATGTTAAGCACATCTTACAATCTTAACAGTTTTCGAGATATCGAGTTTCGAATTTCGTTTTCAAATAAATCTAATAACAATAATAAAAAAGACAAACTAAGTTTTAGTAAACAACAATTTAAAATCTTATTTTATAAGGTGCTCAAAGTGTCCACCGTTTACCTCCTGGTAGTAATGAATTCGGTGAACAAAATTTTGTAGCGAATCTAAAAGGATATTGGGAGCAACACTGGAAATTTCATGCATTATTCTTTGTTGCAAATCTTCGATATTTTATGACACTAAATTTTTGATATGGCCCCACAGGAAAAAGTCAAGAGGGGTCATATCAGGAGACCTAGCAGGCCATTCAATTGCACCTCTGCGCTAAAACCATTTACCAGGAAAAGTTTCCTCTAGATATTCCCTCACCATCCGTCCAAAATGTGGTGGAGCCTCATCTTGTTGAAACCATATTTGTTCAGCCGGTAAATTGGGATTATTATGGTTCGGGAATAATCGTCTGAGCTGTGGAACAATATTCTCTTGTAAAAGTAATAAATATCGTTCAGAGTTCAAATTTCCATGTATAAAATAGGCTCCTATGACGTTTCCACCAATATTGCCACACCAAACATTGGTTTTTTGTGGTCGTTGGGTATGAACTTGTTCCATCCAAGTTGGTTTTTATCTGACCAATATCTACAGTTGTGTCAATCTACGTGCCCGTTTAAACAAAACGTTGATTCATCAGAAAATAAAATGTGGTTGACAAAGTTGACATTTTGATTCAATTTATCCATAATGATTTCGAAAAACTGAATTCTACGATCAAAATCGTCTTCACTCAATTCTTGTAACAAATGAATTTTATATGGTTTGAATTTTTCTCTTTTGGTAATTTTTGGAATGGAATATCGACTCATATTATGATTTAAACCGCTGTTGCGTCCAATTTATTGGATTTTCTACCACATCTAACATGAGATTTAGAGAATTTTCTTCATTAGTATCCATTAGTAACGCTTACCGGTCTTTCACTTTTTGGTCGATCTTTCACACCTCCAGTTTCATGAAAACGCTGCAATGTTTTGGAAACAGTTGATTTAGTTATAGGTTCCCGATCTGGATCTTTGATCTTTTTACCAGATGGAGGGGTAAACGCTCCACCTTTTCGCACGCCCATAGAATGCCATATTGAGGATTTTATGAAATACTCTACATATATATTTTTTTTGCTAGTTTACTCTAGAATTTTGTACAATGCTAAATACAAACATTTTAACAAACAAAGAACAAGCGTAATGGATAGACACCTAACAATTTCAGAAGCTGAGAAGGGGTCTCACAAAGGTTTAGAAATTAAAGGATACAGTCAAGTATAATTAAATGCCTGGAGCAGCCCTTTCGTATTTATTTTATTATCTCATTAACAGAGTTATTCTATAAAATAAATAACGACGGAATAATTCATAAAACTACAGAAGTTACCTCGACAAAAATGATAACATCAAGAGGAGCTTCCTATTTTACTTCAAGATTCTTATTATAAGTAAACTCCTTGAAAATTTAAACTTTGGAATTAACATACTTATCTAATTTATTAAGAGCTGTCGAATGACTTAACGATAGGGCGAATATAACTTATCGATAATTATCATTTGCCTACGATCACTACTGTAAATAGCAAAAAATATACTACCTACCATTTAAGTATTCTAAACTTTAATGAATAAAAATATATTGCCTTTAATCTCCAGTCATAACTCTACTTTAATTTGTGTTTTCAGAATTTCCGAAAAAAGTCGTACTTTTTTAATTTTTTCTACCTTTATACAGAGTGTTATGGAAATTACTTATTATATTTAAATGGGTGACTCCTTGGGTCTCCTAGAGAAAGTCTACATACTTTTTTTTAAAATCGAATATCTAAATACTAAGGTAAAAATCCTTTTTACCCACATACTGTCACGCCGTTCCATTTGGATTCATTGAGCAACAATGTGGGTCACTAGAGTATACTAACCGTGTTGTCAGATCACACTGCGTGTCTCGCCCTTGCTTGGATACCGGCCGCGCGCCACTATCGTTGCTTCACTATGTTTCGGACTCGGGGGTAGAGTGACGCTTTCGTGGGTTCCACGTGCTTGACGTATACGAATTTTTAACGTTTTGTTAGTTGTTGCAGTACCCGATTTTTTTTCTGTTGTGGAATAATTCATAATAATAAATGTTGTGATGTGATTTCAAATTTGTGTGATATTATCTACTGTTGAGCTGTTGAAAAATAGACTTTTTGTGTTTTATTTTTTTATGGAATTTAATTATAAAAGGGATTATTTTAAAATAAGATTGAATGTAACAGAGTATGTACCTTCAAATTGTAGTTTTTTTTTCTAAAAAGTTTGAAAAAGAAGTGATAACCCGTGTCAAAGACGTCTAGTTGTCAAAAACTGAACACTTGTTCTCTATTGCAATATGTCAACACCGCCTATAATGCGATAACCTCTTTTGAACCTCGAGACTGTCTCAATAAACTATTGATTGAGAAGGTCCTCGGGAGGGGCCACGTAAAATTTGAGATTTCATATAAAGTGTATATTTCGCTTAATAATTCAAAGTGCTATTTATGGTTATTTTTCTTCAATTTATTTTCATCTCAGGATTTTCCGGTTTAAATATAATAAGTAATTTCCATAACACCCGGTATAAATATGATTCATTGAGAAACCTTGATTTTTTTGTAAAACTTTTTATATCCGATATTTACAAAATTTTTAGTACAACAATAAGAATAAATCGAAAAGCTAAATAAAGTGTGTTCACTGAAGATATTTGATATTAAAAATAACTTTTTTATGAATCATTTCATATATCTCAGTTAATGATTAAATTGTGTTTTGAAATATATATTTATATGAATCAAGGTTTTCAATTTTCCAAGCTTCTCTTTTAATTAGAAAAAAAATATTTCTTTAATATTTCTACTTTTCTCTCAAATAACAAGTTTTTACTTATTTGTCATATTCTCTAGACACCCAGTATATTATATTAAGTATATATAGTTATGGAGTTTACAGAATAAGCAAAACTTTCTACTAAGAATGACTTTTTATCATAAAATGCAAAGATGGAAGTTAAGGGTGTATATCGGGTGATTTTTTTAAAGTGGTATAAGAAATGTTCCAAAAACTATTTTCCTAAAATTACATAATATTTTAATAAAAGAAATAATGGTCTGTCTAAACTACAATTATAGAATATTGCCCTTCTCCTGGACCTCTTCTTGAGTCTATAATATATTAACATTTACACCCTCAGTCTATCTTGAGGGGCGGGTATGATGATTTTCGTTTCCATGAAAATGTGTTATTTTACGATTTTCCTTCTCAATTTAAAGAAATGTTCCAAAAACTATTTTCCTAAAATTACGTAATATTTTAATAAAAGAATATTGTCCTTCTCCTGGACCTCTTCTTGACTCTATAATATTTTAACATTTACACCCTCAGTCTATCTTGAGGGGCGGATAATGATGATTTTCGTTTCCATGAAAATGTGTTATTTTACGATTTTACGATTCCTTCTCAGTTTAATGCTTAGTTAGATATGAAACTTGCATCCTTGGAACACTGTATATAACATAACCGGAACCATCGAAATTTTATATTATTAAAGAAGACGTAAAAAATCAGAACAAGATACTAAGCTTAACGGATATACAGGCAACAATTTCAAAAGTTGAGAAGGGATAGCGTGAAGCTTCGGAAATTAAAAGATACCGTCAAGTATAATTAAATGCCGTCAAAGGCCGGTCCCTACTTATTAACGAAATTATTTTACAAAATAAAGGATATTCCGTAACCTTTAATGAGTAAGGATTTTAGGGTTTTATTTACATATCAAGAGTAAGATCGCTTGACAAACTCACTAAATTGGTATAACAGTAATCTGATCGTGAACTTCCCGAAATAATGCTTGGTTATCAGGTGGTAATAACATACAAATATATTATATATTATACTATATATTATATAAGTTATATTCTACTTACTAACTAGGGTGGATTTAATGACCCCGTTAAATTAACATTTACTCGTAAGAACAAAAATAGATACCTGTATACAGGTATACTCTAGTAACCTTGTTCCTGAAAGGGACCAGTACCGCGCATCAAATCCGGTAGTTATGATTTTTGGTTGAGTTGTTTATAATATTGGAACAATGAATAACCCGAGATTTTGTACTCGAGTGCAGATCGCAACGTTGTTAAATTTACAAAAAAACCCGAAATTTCCGCCAGATTTTGGTGATTTTGCCCATGAACGACTAGCTTTTCGATAATAACTACTCAGTACGTTTTCAAGGTAGACTAAATTTGCAACAATTTGAGACTACAAGCGTCTCTATCGACCCAATAGGTTCCAAAATACAGTTTTCGACCATTTACAGTTACAGTTCCGCAACTGGTGGCGTGTTCATTGCGTACTCCCCTATTTCTCCCTACGACTTCTTTCTACCTGGAGACACTTACACACAAATTTTAGCAAATTTATTCTACTTTGAAAACGTACTGAGTAGGTTATTGTCGAAAAACAAATGCTCAAAATTGGCAAAATCTGTCGGAAATTTCGTGGTTTTTTGTACATTTGACAACGTTACGTTCGGCACTCGAGATCGAAAACTTGGATTATTCATTGCGCCAACATCATAAACAACTCACCGAAAAATCAGAACTACCGAATTTGACGCATGGTCTAATGTATATGGTTACTGACCTATAGTCCTATTCAATCGGAAATAGTATTAGTATAAATTCTAATAATCTGATATTAACTTAATCTGTAGTTTTCATTGTCATATTTTAATTGTCTCAGTTAAGAGATTAAATTAACACATCAAACTTTTTGATAATAATTAATGATATCGTCTTTTGATAATGACATCGGCTTTCATGCCGTTATTAAATTTAATGTCTGCTATGACATCGTATGACTTTCAAATAATTAATCTTTTTAACGATCTAACTATCCACTAATACATACATTACAAAATTTAAAATGATTGTAAAACTAGAACGTGCAAACATTGAAGCAAATAGTATAGTTTAGGAATAAACAAATTAGCACAAAGGAGAACTTCTTTAAAAAGTTTTGAAGGGATTAATAACACTTTTCAGTCAAGAAACTTTCATATTTCGTTTTAAACTTGTTATAGCCTTCAATATCAAAAAATCAGGTAAAGGATTATGCTCTGTACGTAAAAATAAAGACAACTTTGTCGGTCTATAAGACTTCTGCTGAGCTGAAGATGCAATCCAAATATTTTTCGAATGAGCTTCTTCTGTGCAACAAGTCATGAAACGCGGGTGCAAATATACCAATACATGAAAGACAGTAGATTGTCAATAGATTCTCCACGTTGATAATGACAAATAATGCAGAGGTAAACGTTGCAGTGACATGTTCCATGCGAAAACTGCATTTCGGATGTCCATCAATAATTAATAAATTGTTCAACCGCTTTATTACTTGACCGTCTGGACAAAGGTTAAGTTGCGCTACAATGAATGGATAAAACAATAGAATATTCGTTGCACACCATCCAAATAACGAGGAACCCCCAAACCCCGGGTTAGTTGGCCTGGGAAAGATTTTCCCAAATTTAACGACCATTTGTCTATTTGTCAGAAACTTACACAATCAAATGCACGCCTGAAATAACAGAAAAACAGTACCCGAGTGTAACTATTGTAGTTCATTAAAGTCATAAGTAAATTGAATTAAATATCAATGTATGGAAAAAATTTTATTTCCCAGACCATCCGATGATACCTAATACTAATACAATAATGGAGTATTTTTGTCTCCACAGTAGCACTTTAAAATACTAATTCAGATTCAATGGTACTACCAAGAAAAGGAATCGAACTATTTTGTTCTCGTCAGTACAGGGTAGGTGTCTGAGGTAGGGACTGCTAAAAGAAGGTACTGCGTCTTGTATTTTCTCGACTACTGTTGATAATACAGCGTGAAGTATAGAGTCTTCTCTGATGATAGGTATGGACACCTACCCTCTACTGACGAGAACAAAGGAGTTCGAAACAGGTCTGCAGGTGGTGATTGATTGAAAAATCAATGGAAAAGGCTTTCTTTCCTTGGTACTTCCATTCAATCTGAATTAGTATTTTAAGGTGCTACTGTGTAGACAAAAATACGCCCTTATTGTATAAGATATCATCGGTTGGTCTGGGAAATAATAATTTTTCCATACATTGGTATTTGATATTAATACCACCTGAAAAGTAAATAGACTTTTTATTTTAAATTCAATTAAATCAAAATACGTAGGTATTGTAGGTTGAATGCTTCTGAACCAATGATGAGTTTTGACGTATCGTACTTGATTAAAAACTGTTCGGTCAGTTTCGAAGTTAGGAAATACGAGTAATTTAGATGTTACTTGTACAAATATCTAATCATTTGATTTTTACCCAGGATTAAAGAAAAGTAACGTAAAACACATAAGTCAACGGCAGTGTATCTATTCTTGACTTAGGAGAGCATCATATCGAAAGAAGTGATTATTCCTCTCCCTAATGAACGTAGAGAAAAGGAGAGATGATTCTACACGTAAAAATACAGGTAGTAAGTCATGCAAGAAAAAAGCTAAAACTCAATACTTTTTATACTTCCATTTGAAAAACTCATTTCCTGCTGCCTTTGACTTAAAAATGACATTTCCGTTTTCCATTAATTAAAAAAAAAATCCGAAAATTAAATTTCAATTTGAAATAAAGTAGTCTCTGGTGTCAGACTAGAGAAACATTTTTATAGTAGAATGATAAAAGTCATTAAGCGTACAGTTCGACAACCAAGTCTATAGCTACGCGGTATCGGTAAGGGGGAAGCAATATCTATTAAAACATGGCCGTGTCATGGGCGTGCTATTATTATCTTAATAATGTAATAATACATATTTTTTCATAGCATGAATATATTTGTATCACCAGTGCAATATATTAGGCCTTTTCATTAATATTCCTCGCTTATTTTGTCATTTTCGCCAATAAAATCCATTTGATTTCAACATGCACCTCAAAGTTTCAAGGGAAAATGGAAAGTTTATGTCACTTCTCAGCTGTTGTAGCAACTTTTTTAAGGTTGGAAATACTTTTAGTTCCAAATAAAACTTTTTTATTGTTCTCCTAGCAATGCCAAAGTCGAAGCCTTCGATATTTTCGACAGCAGAGAGACGGTCCCCTTTTTGACAGGAGATTACAACAATTGATTCGGGTTATTTTCTTCCTTTCAGTATCTTCTTTGTGCATGTTTTTTACTGCACCCACGCTTACTCCCGCATACATTGCGAGCCTTTCCAGCTTTCGCTTAAGCGCCAATTTAAATGTATTAATTTGTGATTCCTCTTCACACACCCTGTACACATTGGCAATCACTTCGCGGGTTTGACTATGAAGGGTTTTACCAGGGTATATTCATTCATTACCACAGTTTTAAAACAAACCCTATCACTACGCAACTTGATGAAGCATATTGGACATCGCCGAACAAGCACGCTGGCACTATAGGCGTGTCACCAGGCGCGTGACGTCATCCTCTGTCTGGGATATATCCTATCAAATTAGCTCTAGCCACCAGTTACCCATGGTTACCGTTGATATTGTACCATGTTGCCCTATTTTTAGATTCGAAGTACTTTAATGAAAAAATATTTTATTTTGCATTTAAATATTAAAATAAATAGTATGGAAAGAAAGTTTTAAGAACATTGAAACTATAATAGAATATTAGTTTCTTATATACTTATGACAATTTACTTTAAATGGGTAAATTTAATTTTAGGGTTTACTTGGTAACATGTTATTAAATTAAAATTTAATATATGTGACAACATTGTTATCCCAAGAAATTTTTTTGCACGCATTCCTTTTGTAGCTACAGTTAAAGTTGTCGACCTGTAGTCCATGTGCCAATTATCAACTAGATTTAAAAACTAACCTCAAGATGTTAACAATAAAAAAATTTTTTTGACAAACTGTAAATTTTCGATTTTTTGTTATATGACTTGATACTTTTATTTAAGCATATACAAGACCTCTCCAAGTATCCTGATCTATTATCCGAACACCACCATAAACCTATTTATTTCTAATAATATAAAATAAAGTTACCTAATTTCCAAAAGGAAGAAAGTGCATTTATTGAAAGATTTCACGATCATTATCGGCCGCTAAATGAAATAGTCCTTTACGACAAAGTCGATAACGCATCGCGTTAACACGAATCATTCACTTTCTTCATCTCCAAAGTATTAATTAATTTATATCTGGTTCGTATCCAAATATTAATGTCGTACTAAATTTATCCGTTATCTTGTTGATATAGAGTTTTGTTAAATTTTGAAATAGGTTATTGAGAACTCTGAATTAATAACTACAGTGTCGTATTATTTCTGGATAGGTCATAAAACTTGAAATATTCTTGACCCTATTCGTTCTCAAGTCGTATTAATAATAATACTCCGCCATATTTAGTAACAGAAATGCCCCGAGAGCATTACATTTGGGAGAAACCTAGATACAGCTTCTACTAAAACGAGAAGAATCAGTGACATAAAATCTTTATTAGTCGTATGCACTTTATATTAAAATGTGGTGCTTCGGGCTAAAATTTAAAATACCTGTGGAACTAAATAGTACAAATATTGACGCAAACAGTATAATTTAGGAAATTAACACAAAGCACAACACATGATAGTAATAAACGTAGATTTTTTTAAAAAGTTTTGGAGGGAATAATAACATACATAGTCTTATACAACAATTGTTGTTGTATAAGACTTCAAAAGCTGCAATCAAAATACTTATCGAATGCGACAATACTCTCTGAAGTTCAATAGTCTCATAGAATCATAAAACGAGGGTGAAAGTATACCAATACATAAGAGGCTCTTAATAGAATGTCAACAGGTTCTCCAAGTTGACAATGCTAAAAAATTTAATCATTGTAGGGACATAATCCACGTGAAAGTTCCAGCTCAAATGTTTATCAATAATTAATTAAACTAATGAGTCATTTAATAATAATATTCCGCTATTTCGTAACAGGATCTCCACGAGAGCATTGCATTTGGGGAAGCCTGTATAGATTTAAAAAAAAATGAGGAAAGAATTGATTACATAACATCTTTATTGGTTGTATGCACTTTATTTATATATTAAAATGTGGTACTTCGTGATTTTAGTAACCATTCACGAAGCTAAATATTTTCCAGTTATATTTAATACAGACAACAAATACTAACATATTTAGTTAACAATATAAGTAAATCTGTAATCGCTGTTCAACCGATCAGTTTTGTTCAAATTGATAAAATAGTCTGATATTTCAAAATTTAACAACCCATAAAAACATGCTTTCAATAGCACGATAAATGAATTAATGTACATATATTATTTTATATTAATAGCTTTAAAGTAAACCTAATTTTGATATGAATAAAGAAATATAATCATTAGTATCGTAAAAAATCTCATTTACCCAAACAAGGCTAAGGCAAAATGAATATCCCGCAAAAAATTTCCAAAGGCCAAGAAGAAAGGTGCTTAAAAACTCTTGAAATTAAATAGGAACATAAAATATAATTAAACGCCTAGAGGGACCATTTCGTAGTCGGCAACTGGCTTATTTGATAAAATCATGTTTATTTGACTGTTTCTAACCTCTTTATGAAAATTATTGAACGGCGGGTTTCGCCAACTTCCTACAGTGTTTTGTTATTAAATACCTTTATTAACGAAAAAAAAAATATATAAAAATATGATTTTACTTTTGAAATTAACACAAGTTATTAAATTCATTAAAAGGGCATTTTTTATGCGGAAATGTAAAGAAAGTCATTTAGACAATAGAAGAACCACTATCCAGAAACCTCTAAAATTCCATGGGATTTCCCATGTTCACATACATCATCCGATATACAGGGTATTTAAAAAAATATGTGCCATAACTCGTATGATGATTCCTTGCGCAAAAATAAGATAAATAGTGCGAATCAACATGGATCCACAGATACTTTGTTCGGGTTTTAAAATATTTCCGAAACAGCTTTAGTAATACGCAAGTAAGTACTTAAACTAGCGCAGATTCTAGCAATACAAAAGCTTCAATAATGTCAGAGTTCGGCAAAATCCTCATTTTTGTGTCAGAGTGAGATCTTTACACAGAAGGTTGAATACTTGTATTTATCTGGTCGATGAAGTTGACTCAAACGATATACAACGTGTCCAAGATAAGCACGGCCAGTACAGTGATCTCGGAAACTATAAGAGATACGAAGTCGGTTAAATGGAGGTAAAGTTGCGCATTTACGTGCCTAATAATATACCGTTTAGAAAGTTTTAAAATTCCGAGTAGTTCCGGAGATATCCGAAAGAAAAAAACGAAATTATGGAAAACCGTTTTATTGTTTTGAGACCGAATTCTAAAGTAAATTGCACTTTTACATTGTCACTTTTTCCGCTCTATCTAACAGCGTTAATTGTTTTGTAATCCGACGAGTCGTCTTCGAAGGGCCATTATCAACTTTCTTCTTTTAAATACGGTCCTGTTTTCTTAATATTGGAATTTGAGAGCTTCTTTTGACGTTTCGAAGGTTTTTTGAACAACATCAGGAATTTTTGGGACACTGTCCTGTATTTCTCCTAATTTCATAAATAATATCTCATAAGTAAGCTCTAATTTTTTACTTATCTTAGACTAGTTCAATAAATAACAATAATAAAACGAAAAAAGTAAGGAACTATATAATCAGGTGTTCAAAATGATTTCCGTTATTCTCTAAGCACAAATAACATCTTCTACTGCCACATAACAGTTTTTTTTATATAAAATAGAACATGCGATAGAATATCAAACTTTTCAGCATTTGTAAATTTATGTTCCATATTTTCTGGAAAATAGAAAACCTCTTAAAACGCTCTTAAACGATCATAATGGGATGTCATGTGAAACTAATCACGCGTCACCATCTTAAATTTTTTGTTTCATGCGCCTACTTTTCTTTTAAATCAACAGAAGTTTGAAATAATGTTTCTGTATTTTATTCACTTATTTGTGGTTTATTATTAAATTATTTATTATTTATTGAACTAGTCCAACATAAGTAAAAATTTAGAACTTACTAGATATTATTTATAAAATTTGGAGAAATACAGGACCGTATCCCAAAATTTCCTGATGTTGTTCAAAAAACCCTCGAAACGTAATTAAACCACAATGTGTAATACATCGTTGCATTCGGGAGAAAAAAGCTCTCAAATTCCAATGTCAGGAAAACAGGACCGTATTTAAAAAAAGAAAGTTGATAATGGCCCTTCCAAGACGACTCGTCGGATTGCAAAACAATTAACGCTGTTAGATAGAGCAGAAAAAGTGGCAAATCAAAAGTGCAATTTACTTTGGAATTCGATCTCAAAAAAAAAACCAGGAGAACAATGAAACTATTTTTCAGAATTTCGGGTTTCTCCGGATCTATTCGGAATTTTAAAACTTTCTAAACGGCATATTATTAGTCACGTTTATGACTTTACCTCCATTTAACCGACTTCGTATCTCTTACGGTTTCCGAGATCCCTGTACTGGCCCTCCTTATCTTGGACACGTTGTATACTCGAATATATATTTCTTAGTAATTTAAATTTCTAACAAATTCTGCTATCAAAATTTAAAATTTTAACGCCTTTTATCTTCGAAACAAAGCATCTGTCTTATTTTGGAGTAAGAAGCGATAGCACATATTTTTTGAAACACCCTGTTTATTCTTAAAAAATCGATTGGTTAGATCGCAATAGATTAGGCGTTTGCAGCATTTGTATCTGTTTAAATGTTGATAAAACTTATAGGATTTACTTTTGATATCACCATTCTGACGTAAGAAAGAACAAGTAAGGTAACAGAGTTGATAAAGTTGGCGAGCAAACCCAAACAAACCCGTACTTTTATGTTATGGATTTCTTTTATCGTTTTCTGAAGCTTATGGTCGAGTAGTCTGTATCATAATGTGATGATTATATTAATCATGTTGTGTTACAGGACACGGAGAAGCGTCAAAAATATAATTTCCCAAAAATCGTTCGGAAAATTGACATTTTTGATTGAATTTTTGAAAGAAAAAGTCAATATTTCCCTACACTTAGTCGTTCCTAGGCAACGGAAAATAAATGTTAGGAAATATTCATTTCCTTACTGTAAGGAAATGATACTTCCTTACAGTTGTTAGTGTTGTACATAAATGATTGAAAACACGTTGATCATAAGGATTTGATTTATGAATATACGTACTTTTCTCTTGATTTCTTTGGCAATAATTCTAATTAAGCTGTATTCACTGCCTCAACCAGCTCTGGAGGAGTCCCAGAAATGAAAAATTAATCATCACTTATCAGTTGATACTGTTTTGCTTTCGGAAACACCAACAATTAAATTTATATGCGTCATTGACAATTCAACATTAATAGGTTTCCATAGTAACGCAACCAATTTTATTACGAATTTCAGCACCATTTATTTGTGAATGAAATTATTCGCGATTTTTTCAAAATTAATCAATATCTGTCGATTTTTAAACGATTTTCGGAAAAATAGTACGTTTACCTCGTAGGAAAAGCCACACTCCTGGACTCTGTGTTGCTATGTTAGGCATTTCCTACTCGATAAACAATGCACTATTATTCAAAACGGAACACATGATGCAATAACACATAAGTGATGTAAATTGAATATTTAGATTTAATATCATTTCAATAACAACAAAAAAATTAAAGTATTGTTTCAATTTCGCCAAGTAGAATTTTTAATCCAAAGAATGAGGCTATTACTAAATTTTTTACTTTAAGAGTATTAATAAGTGGACCGCGTGCTCCGATGTGGGATTTCGCCGCGGAACAGCATAAGTCATTGTTATTGAACAATGAGACAACATCGCCATTCCAAGACAAAACGAACCAGCGGCGCTGGTCGGCTGTATCGAGGGAGTAGGAGACGTTTTTCTTATTATTCTGCCTTTGATCACCCGAAGCGTTTCCAAATTACATAGTTGCGATTTAAGATATTTTTCTGAAAACCTCGATGTGACATTTTTTGCATTAAAACTAATGTATGAAATTAATTGAGATTATTGATAGTGCATGTAGTGAAATGTGTTCGTGAAATTCAGAACGATAATAGTACTCGACAACAATAGGTTGTATCGTTCACCCTTACATGTTTCCCGGTTCGGCATTTTGAGTACCTCATTTGATGATTTACATTTCTACGGTCTGCTTCTCAACATCGTAGACCGTGCTGATTTTCGTCAGTTATCTGAGTTTTCTTCGTTTAACTTTAGTATCGGAGTATCGAATGTAACATATAAAGAATTTTAGGTATGTATATTGATTACCGTGTTATATTTCTACATTTTTGGTTCCATGTATTAAGAAAGTGAACAAGCAAAGTAGTAGTGACTTTTGTACACGAGCCCTTAAGGGCGGTTTGAAAAGTAAGTGCTGATGGCAATTGATGTAACTATGATAAAGGTAACGATCTGCTTTATAATAATTCGTTTTCACAATTTTCTGTAGTAAAATCCCTCGGTAGACCACGTGATTGAAATTTGTTTTCTTCGTTCTTTGCAGCTCAAAGCCTTTAAATTTCGTGTTACCCCTTATTACTTCATTCCTTTCCTTTGAGGCCCCGGAAGTCCGTGCAGAAGTCCTTCTAAGCCAGGACATGCTTTTGGACCTCTAGTAGTACTTTATAGCATTTTGTGAGCAGTTGGAGCTATTTTGAGGATTACAGCGACCGCAAAGTCAGATTGGGACTTTTTTGTGGAACCACCCTTAGAAGCCCTCTTAATTTGTATCTTTAACCTTTTTCTCATAACTTTATTGAACCTATCGTAATTTTGAAAAGCCATTAAGTTTAAGTAGAACATTATAGGTAATATTTTCGTTGGTGACCTAAGTATTAATTACGATTTATGTGGGTTTTAAGTACTGCATATTTAGCAGCGTTTTAAAGGAATTGCAATTTTTATGCGCACATGATATACAAGTCATATATTCGCAATTTTTTACCACATCGCCACAGTCATTTGTAATTTTAATTTACAGTTTATTTGTTTTATTAAAATAAGGATTAACAATATAAACTCGTATCATTTATTCCTAGGAATATTAACCCTCTAGGTTGCGACACACCCACTAACAGGGGTATGCACTGCAGGTTACAGATTGAAGTTCATGCCATTAGCTGTAAGTGGCGCCTAAATCAACATTTGGTAATCTGGAATCTGTGTCTAGAGGGTAAGTATAGTGAATCCACCACAAAGCAAAATCGACCGATTCCCACATGCCCCGACGAAGGAAAAGCTGGCCTGGGCATCCCTTTTTGCCCAACAAGGTAAAATAAGGGGTTTTAACCCATTTGTTCCCAAGGATAAAAAAAAATAGAAAAACTTAATTTTTGTTGTCATACTGGTTATTGGTTTATCTCCAAAAATAATATTTCAAGGCAAAAAATAATTTTTTCTCTTATTTTTCAAAAATATGCCTGTTGCGAAAACACATCACTGGGAAAATAAATGAAAACAATTTTTTAACGTTTTTTGTGAACTGTTTATTTATAAAAAAAAAACTAGATATCATGTAAACTTAACCTAATATTACAGTGACATATAAAAACTTTCAACAAAAAGTCTTAAAAAAAAATATTTAAAGTTTTAAGTTGTTGAGAAAATGCATCACTGGGATGATATTTATTATTATTTTTAAGGCGTATGATATTCAGCAGAACAAGTCTCCCGTGAAAAGGAAAAACCTAGTAACCGATTTTTGATGGTTTCTCAGGAAATACAAAATAAGCTAATATTATATTAAAATTTGCATTTTATTAGGTTTTTCCATTTACAATAAATCGTTTAAATGTTCGATTTTTTAAAAACTGTTTATAGTAGTCGATAGAGGGAGTGGAGAGTATTTATAAAATCTATGCTAAGCAACAGCCTACCAAGGCACTCTACTAGGTTTTTCCTTTTCACGGGAGGAAAATAAGTGCACATTGCAGCTTTGACAGGTGTATACGGTTTGGCTATGACATATTCGACACCTTCTACGTCTGTTTTCGGAACCATAGCGTATTTCGTCAATAACTGGGGCAATATTTCTAAGTTATGCAGTTCTTTCGGTTTTTATAAGACGCAATGCTACAAAGGACATTGTCATGTTCCACTGAGGGGCCGAGTGAGTACCTACAATTGATCAATTTTTTTTTCATTTCGCCACAAGTGGCTCTTGACTCGCAGGAGCAGCGTCAATGATTTTTCTTCTTTTAGAAGCAAGTATTTCATCATCCGATGAGTCACTAAGATACTGTTGAGATTTTTTTGAGTTTGAAGGTCCTGATACATTTTGAAGAGATTCTTGCATACAAAAATGTTCTCTTGTGGGACACATCTTCGCTTTTCTAAGAAATCGTCTGAGGGTCCATGTAATTCACATGTCCCGGCTATATCTTCAGGCTCCGCTATTCAACGTAAATTTTCCTCATCGTCAAAAGTTTTTTCGTCGGTGAGAGTGTCTACATTTTGTGGTATATACACGGCATCAATATAACCTGACAAAAAAAAAACTGGGACAAAATGGGTTAAGGTCATTTGCAAAACACACTGATACACAAATAATGCGAAAAAACTAAGTTCTTAGGAACATAAAACCAAGCACAGCAGGGCTGGTTACTGATACCAGGTACATTGTTGATTTAAAGTATTCCTACATTTTATCAGTTGTAACTTAGACAACACATTTTCGTTTAAGGTAAATCAATCTCTTCGTTAAATGGATCGGGTAAGTCTAATAGCCACGTAGTTTTCCAAGCTGTAGGGTGCCCGAGTTTCTCAGGCGCCCCGCAGACAAAACCCTATATTCACTTCATCAAAGATATCTGATTACCGCGGATGCACTGTATACACCCCTGCTATTAATTTACCGGGTCTATCATTGTTTATTTCTGTTTCGCTGCCAAACTATTGAATTCCCTCGATTGTGTTGTATTTTGTAGGTCTCCATTAATTTATTGTGTAGCGTATATATGGTATTTATCTAATCTTTGTTACAACTGCATTCGTAATTAATCCGTTGGTAAAACGAAACATTTATGCAAATAACAGGTTTATCGGGATTTTAACCAAGCTTACGGTGAATAGGATTGACTATTAATCGATTAAATGTTAATCAAAGGATTTTTTCTTTCCACGTAATTTTTAATTAGGGTTATCAAAACTGTAAAGCAAAATAGAAAAGTTACTTACCATCCTTTACCTACGATGATAGTTATTAAAAGTGAAAAATTTTATCTTTGATGTTCCTTTCAACAATATTTCTCAGCAAACTGTTTCATTTGCTTCGTAGTTTTAATAACGTAACTTTTGAATTTATTCTTTTCCCCAACGATTATGATAGCAGCCGCCTGCGACTCTCTTGTTATTCAAGTGCCCATATTGAAAGGATTTTTCAGCCTTTCACTTTTATTGTCATTACAGTATTTCGTTAACCGTGCTTTCTTTAGATGATGAGTACTTACAAAATCTGTAGCCTCGGAGGAATATACTGTGTTGCCAAAATTTCTGTAGTAATGCTGTTCCGATAGTAAAAGTAAAAATTTCAATATCAAGTTTTTTATATCTATAATTGCTTTTCATCAATCATAGATACTTTTCGAGTTCTAATTTATCTACAGGGTGTTATGGAAATGACGTATTATATTTAAATCGGCAATTCCTGAGATGAAAACAAATTGAAGAAAAATATCCAAAAATGATGCTTTAATTTAATATACCCTGTACATGACCTGCTGTCAAACCAAAAAATAAGCACGTGGTGTCACTGGGAGAAAGGTAAACAAAGCAACATATGGCAAAAAACGTCAGGGAATTTTGAGCAGTGTTGTCACATTTTCATGGTAACTCTTTAAGTCAATAACCGTTTGACAGATTTGAAGTTGTTTATTTTTCAGGGTACATTATTATAAACCTTTACTTTCAGTTCAGTTCGTTGGGAAACAATCTCTGATTTATAAACTTGACTCGAACGAACCTCTGCGGAGTTTATAAATGGTCAGGTATGTTCTCATTTGTTCAATTCGAACAACACCGTCGAATCTGAACCACTTAAATGCCACTTTACTCTTTAGAAAAAAAATGTAATTTGATTTACCTTTTCATCCAATTAAAAACCAACTTAATTTATAAAAAAACACCAAGTAAATAACCCGAACAAAAACCGACACAATAACCTCACAAAACACCAAAACAAAGCCACATAAATTCACATTGGTTTTCGCGTAGGTATGCATCTCATGAACACATCTAAATTTTTTGTATTTTAAAGTACTACTGTGTAGACAAAAATACGCCCTTATTGTTCTGGGAAATAATATAAATTTCCATACATTGGTATTTGACATTTAAATATTTTAAAAGTAACTAAACACGTTTGACATATTCGGGTTTACTAAGTCGATCGATATTTAGCTATTTGGGCTTAAAATACAGCGTGTATGTTTTATAAGATTATATTCATAAATTGCGAAATTTCCTTTTTTGTATAATGATAGTCTCGGAAATGGTAACCGCGCTAGTTAGATGAGACAATTTATTTTGAAGGGGGATGTCCTGTCTATCAACATAATTATTTCATCATTAAAGAGTTAATAAATTTGATTAGCCTATTAGAAATTAGCGTTTTTATTATTTCTGAATTTCTATTGCGAAATAATTTGTATCCTATAGTGCTGTTGTTCTATGTGTACGGTAGGATATTGTAAAATGTAATTATATAATAGGTGCATATCTTCAAAAAAACTGATTTGAAACTCGTGGGG
This sequence comes from Barypeithes pellucidus, assembly GCA_963991005.1. Taxonomy (NCBI): domain Eukaryota; kingdom Metazoa; phylum Arthropoda; class Insecta; order Coleoptera; family Curculionidae; genus Barypeithes; species Barypeithes pellucidus. Next base: position 32,136,305 of record OZ022556.1, on the reverse strand, counting down.
TGTCTGAGTGTTTCTTTAAGTGATTTAGTGTAATTTGTTTTGTTTCATCATGTGTTTTTTTCTCTCGACGATATGCCGGTTATGTTCTGAGATTGGAAAGAAGAGGCCGAATGGGGTTTAGTGGGTATAACCTTATTACGAAGTCCCACACTATCATCAGGGCACGTGATGAGCATAAAGCTTTTCCCATAGAAAAAATAACTGAAGGTGTCTAAGCTCTGGATTCCTTACAGCGTCCTGGATTTACTTTCTAAGTAAGCTAAATATTTATTTTTATAAAAAGTTTTACATTTTTACACAGTTTGGCAACATTGCGCGTATCAGGTGTTTGTTATACACTGCCACAAGGTGAAAAATATGTAGCGCTTCTCAAGGAGTCGCCCATTTAAATATAATACGTCATTTCCATAACACCCTGTATATATTTCCTATTTTTCCATAACCATCCCTTTTTTTGATACACACACTATTTTCGACAGAACGTTCAGTGCGATGATTCTATTGTTGGGCAATATACATGAAATTCCAAAACAAATATTGTTCATGTTAACCCCTTTAAATGAATCATTGGAGAGTATACAGTACATACAATGTAATCAGATATTCTTTAATGAAGTAAGTATTGGATTTTGCCGTGAGATTGCCTTACTTGGAAAACTACATGATCATTAGACAAACCCGAACAAACCTGATTTATTTTTCGAATAGTTTGATTTACTTGAAATCAGTGGCAAATTTACTATAGTAGTTTCATTTAAACACGGTGACTTATACGATGCATGACACATTCTGGTTTAATGACGTTTCGAGGGTTTTTTGAACAACATCAGGAAATTTTGGGATACGGTCCTGTATTTCTCCTAATTTTATAAATAATATCTCATAAGTAAGCTCTAAATTTTTACTTATGTTGTACTAGTTCAATAACTAACAAATAATTTAATAATAAACCAGAAATAAGTGAACAAAATACAGAAACATTATTTCAAACTTGTTGATTTGGGATTTAAAAGAAAAGTAGGCGCTTGTAACAAAAAAATTAAGATGATGACGCGTGATTTGTTTCACTTGACATTCCCGTTGTGATCGTTTGAGAGCGTATTAAGAGGTTTTCTATTTTCCAGAAAATATGGAACATAAATTTACAAATGCTGGAAACTTTGATATTCTATCGCATGTTTTATTTTATCTCAAAAAAAATGTTATGTGGCAGTTAGAAGATGTTATTTGTGCTTAGAGAATAACGGAAATCATTTTGAACACTTGATTATGTAGTTCCTTACTTTTTTCGTTGTTCGTTTTGTTACTGTTTTGTAATTATTCTTGTTCACTTATTTGTGATTTATTATTAAATTATTTGTTATTTATTGAACTAGTCCAACATAAGTAAAAAATTTAGAGCTTACTTATGAGATATTATTTATAAAATTAGGAGAATTACAGGATCATATCCCAAAATTTCCTGATGTTGTTCAAAAAACGCTGGCAATGCAAAAGTGCAATTTACTTTAGAATTTGATATCAAAAAAACCAAGGAAAACAATAAAAGGATTTTTCAGAATTTCGGTTTTTTCCGGATATCTCCGGAACTACTCGGAATTTTAAAACTTTCTAAACGGCATATTATTATACACGTAAATGCGCAACTTTACCTCCATTTAACCGACTTCGTATCTCTTACGGGTTCCGAGATTCCTGTACTGTCCCTCCTTATCTTGGACACGTTGTATAGTAAGTTCCCATTATGACGAAAATTACTTAAAACCTGGTATTGGGAAATCATCAAAAAGGAACATGTTTATATTTTAACCTCAATAACACATAACATATTATTAAAAATCCGATTTGGATTCACATTTCCTTCCTAATAAATATTCATCAAGCAATTATCTTAATGGCCTTAGAAAGAAATAATGTTACTGAACAAAAATAGTAATTACTTAAGGAAATAAAATTAAATTTCATTGCGTATTTTCTTCTTCATTTTTTATCATGCTGCGCCAAAAACATCGTCATATAATAACCATAATACTTTATTCTTTCATAATGCTTAACGTTTAAGCGATCAATCTTTTGAAACAAGAACACGAAATTGCTTTTATTTTGTAATGGCTTTATAATTTACATAATATATCTTGAATATGTCAAACAAAACCCAAGGAAACATTTCATTATTACCGAACTTTATAACTTCTAAATTATTGTATTTTTGACACAAAAATTAGAACCTAGAGGAAATTAAAGGTTACTGTTTTATGATATCTTTGTGGTTACTTGAAGAAAAAATAGTTGATCGCCAAAATGCGTCTTGAAACTCTAAAGAGCTGTCGACACATAAGGCTTTACCTGACGTTTTACTTGTTCAAGTAAAACATTAAGTGTAGACTGTATGACGGAAGTTTTACTTGAACGGAATGAAGACGGACGGTCAGTGAGAAAACTGAAGGATACGGGCTTTGTTTCTTTTTCAATCTCACTACTGAGCACAAAGAAATATTTCGGCCATAGCGACCTTCCGAAACTGCTCTGAAATATGAACACTGAACTGTGTGTATAGATACGGGTTTTACAACCGTTTTTACTCACAGCCTTATTTGAATACCTAAAACGTCAGGTAAAACCTCATGTATAGACCAGGCTAACTCAAACTCAAAAAGCTTTATTGTCCAAAGAGGTATTCTTATTGACAAAGTATAATAAAGTAATATTTGAGCTAAAATATAAAAATAAAATAATAAATATAAAAATTTTAAAATAACAAATCTAAATATAAAACCATTCAAGATAAAATCTGAAATATATAAAAGCACTAAGTAAAGTGCGAAAAAATATAAAATATAAAACATCATCAAGTCATATAAAATCAATGAAACACAAACAATAAAGCAGAATTAATAACAATAAAATCAATATATATAAAACATACTAAAAACTAAATTGAATGAGCATCCATGTACATCGGCAGATAGGCGATACTCCCCCAGAAACGAGCAACAAAAGCAGAAGGAGTTGCAAAGGCTAGGTAATCACACAAATGACCCAACGCGAGCAAATAGAAAATCAGTGAAGACCCCCTTGCAAGTATTCCTCCACACTGTAATAAGCCTTATCTAGCAATAGTAACTTCACATCATTCCTAAAGGCCCTCTGATGAGACATTTTCCTCCTCAACTCCATAGGTAGGTGATACAACAGCTTCTTACCCCGGTAAATAAAAGAATTCATGGTTCGTGCAGAATTAGGAATTGGCAACCCGATAGAATATGCATGCCGAATCCTACAATTATCAAGAGAGTTTACAACATGTCTGTGTTTTTTATACACAAGACATACCGTTTCCAGCAAAAATAAGGAGGGTAGAGTAAGTATCTTATGCTTTCCAAATAGCGGTCTACATGAATCCCGAAATCTCAACTTGAACATATATCGCATTACAAATAACATATTAAATAGGTACTGCGAACATACACCCCAAAAGCACACTCCATATCGCAGATGGGATTCGTTAAGAGCAAAATATGCATTTCTCACTATAATCACATCTAACTCTTTGGAAATTATCCTCATGGCATAACAGTTAGACGCAATTTTTTTGCTCAAATTTACTACATGAGAATCAAATTTGAGTTTATCATCTATAATTAGTCCCAAGAATTTATTTAAGTTAATAGAATTAATGGTATGATCACCTAAGATAAGATTATTGATATTACAATTAAAAGTTAAGACATTAGTTTTATTTACATTAAGAGACAAGTAATTAGCATCAGTCCATTCTTTCACTTTCAACAGATCAGCATCAATAATTACTTCAAGTCTGGATGCATCTGTATCAGTCCAAAGAATCGTAGCATCATTAGCAAACAGTGTGAATATTCCTGATATATCTATGCTGGGCAGATCATCAATATAAATTAAAAATAACAGAAAATAGAGCCCTGACGAACCCCATATGCTACAGTGCGCCGCCCAGAATATCCATTATTGAATTTGACACTCTGAGTGCGATTTTACAAATATGACTCAAACCAACCAAGTGCCGTTTCCCTCACACCATACCTTTCAAGTTTCATCAATAGTACTCTGTGGTCCACGCAGTCGAAAGCCTTGGACAGCTCGCAGAACACCGCTGCCACCACAGCATTACCATTGAGGCCCAAGTACAACTTCTCCAAGGAAGAAACAATGGCATCATCAGTTAGTTAAGATAGTTAGGCTATTCTAACCGTTTTGCCTGAGAGTCTTACTTGAATACCTGAGACGTCAGGTAAACCTAATGTATAGACCGGGCAATTATAACTGTTTTGCCTGAGAGTCTTACTTGAAGACCTAAAACGTCAGGTAAAACCTCATGTATAGACCGGACTATTCAACCGTTTTGTCTGACAGTCTTACTTGATGACGACCTTATGTGTAAACGGCGTTTAAGATTGGAGTATCATTTGGTTGTTGATGTTTTTTAGTTAAAGACATATTTTTAACTGATTATAATACCGTATGGTAGAATAGTAAACGAATAAATATTATCTGGTCCCAGAGTATGGATAAAACAATTATATCCGAAGATTTCCAAAAACGTTATACAGAAAAATAGTCGTTATCATGCAACTTCTGGAAAAATACAATAATCATTATTCACTGGTATTGAGTGCCAGTAAGTAATGAGTATTATTTTTGAGATGCACAGTAGGGTGGAACGAAAATTAACGAAAATAAAAAAAAATTAAATAGCGTTGTATCATAGCTAAAAAAATATGCTTTTTACTATTAAAAACAAGTATATGAAAAATGAAACTTGTGTCTTTATATCTTGACGTTCCTCAAAGGGAGGCCATATTTAATAAAATAAGAAATTTTAGTCTCTTAACCAATTTTTATATATTTTTTATTTTTGTGACATAAATCATGACATACATTTTAGTATGCTGCTTAAGGTTGTAGGAACCTACCTTTTAAATTTCAAAGCAATATTTTAACATTTTGAGGCTCCTCAAATGCTGCAAATTGGAACAAAAATACAGTTTTATTTATATTATAATTTTATTAACTTCATGTTCAAAATAATAAAAAAGAAACCAATAACTCTGAAATGATCAAATAACATTACTCATTTCTCTTCTGATTTTCATTCTGTCAATTGTCATTGTGGCATTTTCCTTTGAAATTACACCCGTATCTTCCAAAACAGCATTAACTATTATAGCTGCTGCACGAACTGACACCCCCGTTCTATCACAGGCAAGCGCCACAGATGGCAATTTTACTCTCATTTGTGATAAACTTTTCTTCTTTGAGGAGGTAAAGAAACTCATAGTCTGCTCCACTAGTTCCATCATTTTTGCTTAAACTTAACTTATTCAAACTTCTTTTTTCTTATTTACAGTTTCCTCAATGTCATAGGTATCCTTTGATGTTTTACGTTTCACTGAAGATGAAGGCTTAAGCCTTTGAAACATGTATGGTTTTTAGTTTTATTTATTGCTATTAAACTAGTGGAGCAGACTGTGAGTTTCTTTACCTCCTTATAACTTTACTCCACTTTGAGATGGACTACTTCAAGAAAATTTTCTTCTTTGGTTCAATTTCTTCTAAAAAATAAAACAAAACTATATTAGTTTTATTTATTTTTTGCCGAGATTTAATGCAGACTGATTAAGAAAAAGGATAAACTAATATAATAAGCCATCATCTGAACCTTGATCTGAGCTTTCTTCGGGAATAGCGTCTTCCTCTTTTTGGCTAAGGGCAGATGCTCCCGATCGCAATCTTAGATTTCTTTTTGGTAAGGTCGTCGTTTTTGATCTTGTTTCACCTCAACAAGAACACTATTAACAAATGTTAAAAATAAAGTTTAGGTAGAGATTTAGCACTGCTATCGGATTCAACGTCTTCCTCTTTACCGTCTTCACTACTAGAACTACATGCTAACATTTTCTCCTGCATATCTAAGTAACTACAGCTAGGTTTTGGGTCTTCTTCTTTAAATAAACAAGTTTTCCGGGCCTCATTCTTTGCAAATTTTTGTACTAACATTTATGTCTAGTTTTCCTATAGCCATGACTCTTACTTCTTTGGTCGGCTAGAAAGACTTGTTCTCTTATGGGTACTTTTTTTGATTTTTCATACTTGCATGTTTGAAACTCACATTTGCAAGCAGCTATATCAAATAACTTAGAGGCTTCTTCTTGAAATGACTCTAATTTTAGTTGAATTCTTTGAGTATCCATTCTGTTTTTCAAATTTCTCTGAATAAGTTTGTAACGTTGATGAAACTTTTTTATTTTGTCCCATATTCGATTTTTAGTCACTACAGGAATTGAAGCTTTAAGCCAAATTTCTTCAATTTTTGGCACAACTTGTTTTAAAATGAGTGATAGACGTGTTTTGGACTTCCATTGTCTTTATTTCGTTTAAATCACAACGTTTCAACTGGTAAGTATCTCCAGTTGAAACGTTGTGATTTAAACGAAATAAAGACAATGGAAGTCCAAAACACGTCTATCACTCATGATACAGCATTGTTTTAAAATGTCACAAACAGAAGGATCCTTTCCATCACATTTTTGCTTTAAGTCATGTTGCACAAACAAGTAATGGCACATAACATCGTTAAATGTTGGCAAAACTCTACCCCTTAATAATTTTGGGTATCCAGAAACAATACACTTTTCTCTACTTCTAGTTGCCATTATTATTTTTTACACCGGGGCGACGCCGACGGTAATATTTGTGAGGTTCATACCCAACACAACTAAGCTGTAATAAGCGGCAAATAAACAATACAATACCCTTCCGACACTCGAACTAGTTAATACTAGTTATGACATGCGCGGTGGTCCCGCTACCAGTGTCGGGTCATTTTAGGATTTAGCACGTAAAATTGCAAACTTTAATATGTTTGAGGAACCAAAAGTCGTGGTAATACAATAAAAATATTTTAATATGTTATTTTAAGTAACAACATGTATCTATTTTCCGCTATGGCAGCTTTAAAAGTATATTTTTTATCCAATATTTTTATTATGGCAATTTAATAGAAAATCAATAAAATTTAAAAATTTAAGGGGCTTTGAGGAACCTCAGAATATTAAAATCTGTCAGGCAACTTTTGACACTTTTTTTTGTTTACTAATGTGCATATTTTAACAACTATGTCACACTACTTGGAGTTAAAAAGTTTTTTCGTTCCACCCTAATGCACAGAGGAAGGATATATCTGTGCTTTGATTATATATACTTTCTAATGAAAGTACAATATTTTACTGGCGTTAGTGATTATTTTCTACTCGAATGATTTGACCAATCGCATTCGGCTGATTCCACAAATCTCATCATCGTAAATAAGGACTTTCATTATATAGGGTGTTAAAAAAAGGTCGGTACCTTGAAATAAATCCGGTGCATTGCATTGCAGCGGAAAATCTCTGGGGAAAAAGTTGTTTGGTTTTGAAGGAGGAATAGTTTGCAATTTAAACCACCCCCCACCCGCTTAACACCCGGGCGCGGTGGGGTAAGTTAAGATTTTCAAATAGAACCCCATATTTTTTAATGACGTATCGTGTTCTCCGACCAAAAATAAACATCTTTTGTCCGAAAATTTTTTTTATTCGGGCCCATCCTTCACCAATAGTCACCATGAGAAAGACATATTATCTGGAATACACACAACTTTTTCCACAGGCATTTTTTAGTACAAGACAGAGATAAAGAGTATGTCCGGGATACAACTTCATTTTCGCACGGTTCTGATTTTGTCTTCCTCATGGTGATTATTGGTGAAGGATGGGACCAAATAAAAAAAATTTTCGGACAAGAGATGTTTATTTTTGGTCGGATCCATTTGAAAATCTTAACTGACCCTACGCGCGCCCTGGGGTTGAGGGGGTGGGGGCTGGTTTAAATTGGAAACTATTCCCCCTTCAAAACCAAACAACTTTGTCCCTAGACATTTTCCGCTGCAATGCGATGCACCGGAGTTATTCTATATACCGACCTTTTTTCAACACCGTGTATATTGTGAACAATACACAAAAAAAATGTAGGTCATAAAATTTTGCATAAAAATTTTAGTTTACTAAATTTATCCCGTAAGTTGCACCGAACAATTGTAATTTTTGCTTCAAGAGGAGAATTTTCTTTCAGCTTTAAAAGGAAAATAAGAAAAAGCGACGTTCCTTGTACATGGATTGTAATTAAATATTTTAAATTCCTGTTAGTGCCTTTGGTCCGGTTTTCTTAAAACCAATCCTACCGCCTCTGAGGTTTACTACAAAATCCGCTTTCTTGGATAAGTTTGGTTCATTGTGGTTTAATTTGCCTTAAATTGAATTTTTCGACAAGTTGAATGAAAACCAATTGGAAAAAATAATGATTGACTTGCTTGCCTTTACTAATATTCTTTCTTCACCGACCCGACCCGCTCTAGCTAAAATTAATTAAATTAATTTCAAGAAGATTTTAATGCGAAATATAGGAATATTAATTTATTGCCTTTTATTTCATATCCCAGATAACTGTCTTAAAATAAACAATCACTCGATTAATCCAATTCTGTTTCCGATTTTGATTTTGACAGTATTTTATTTATGCCAAATTTTAGCCAAAGAGCTGAATGCCACGGCATTCGATGGATGCTAAAAACAATATTGTAATGTAGACCGACTCCAAGCGATTCTGTAGCTGATGTTCCTTTATAAATTTAATAGAACACACATCAATATCGACCACAAATCAATAGGTAATTCCTAGTGTCTGCCTTAAGTTTTATAACAAAATAAAACTATTTTTCCAATACGAAATTGTACCTGTCCTGACAGAACCTAGACCGTAAATATTTTTAATGTTGTTGCGGTTTGTGGTCTGCTCATTGACGAAAACGGAATAATGTTAGGTCGAAAATGTTAAAACTAATCTTGGATATGTTTGATGTACTTACTCTTAAAATATGTGGTTCGTTCCTTCGTTATCGTAGCAGCTCTATATTTTAAGAGAAAGCTTTAAATATTTTTCTATTAGTAAACAGCAAAAATAATAAAATGATGGAATCCAGAAATTATAATTATATTTTTCTCTTGCAACAAGTATACACACAATTAGTATATTTAATGTACTTAGTATTATTTCCATTATTCGTATTGGTTTTCAAATCCAGAGATGGCTAAATCATGGTTATTCTCAACTAACCATAGCAGTCGTCGAACTTTATTGTTCAATAATTCCTTCATATGGGGAAATCATTGTTGGGGAATCTCCAATGAAACCCTACTTAAATAGCTTTATTCGTATACGGCACCACTCCCAGATTGACTTAAAGGGTGTTTCTTATAGTGCTAGTGTTTGATAAAAAAATAAAAAATATTTTAGTGGAAGAGATGCTCTCAACTAAAGTAAAGTTGGCCGGAATATCAGCATTAAGATTCATAACCACTTCCACCACCGTCTAGCAGAAAATCTCGTTGTCTTAAGTGAAGGACAATAGGAAAGATTACACTAGAATATAAAAACTATGGAAATAAGGTATTAAGGAAGATCAGATACGCAAATGCCCAATTACTGCTGGAGTATTCGACGAGACTATCCTGTTAAATTCCACGTAAACTATACGGTTTTTGATTTATGATTAATCTGTATAATATCTTAAATTTGTTCACTAAATAATTTACTTTGTATTTATTTCTTTTTATATTAGACCGTTCAGTAAATAGTAAAGATAATAACCTGAATTTTATTATACATAATTAGAAATAATAATTATACAGGGTGATTCACGAAGAGCTTACATTAGAACTTTATGGAGAACTACTGAACATATATTTCTGAAACTACGCTCTCTCTACGCTCGGATTTAGGTTTTCCGATACGCCCTCTTTAACTAAAATATTCACATATTTCCGTCATTTTCGGGTATACCGGAAGTAGCTGTCAACTTTCGTTTTTTATATACAACATGGTAATTATTATTATATTTTTCGATTAACCAATAAATTCTAAGGAAATTTGGTAGAGCATTTTTTTGTCTGAATTTGCCAGTTTTTGAGATATCTGGAATTTTTGTAATTATTTGGCAAATGCATGGTGATGAAATAATCCAAATGATTTTTTTCCTTCGCTCTTGGACTAAAAAAAAATCTTATTGAATAGAATAGAAATAGAAGAATGAAGAAGATCATCAAGTCTCAAAAATATGTTAAACTTGGTAGAAAATGTACAGGGTGATCAGGTTAATTAAGATTCATTGTGAAAGCATTCAACCATTAAAAACTTTCTTATTTTAAGTGGAACACCCTGTATATTTTTATTTAGTTTGATGACAAATTAGTTGCTCTTTATAAATAGTATTTACTGATCTATACTTATATAAAAGCGTTTCCTCAAAAAATCTAATTTATTCCGAAAACACTATTTTTTCAAGTGTGCTATGAAAACAATTGTACATAGGTACTCTAAACGGAGGAAAATTGATTGATTGCTTTAAAAAACAACTTTTTAAATCGTTTCCTTATTGAATTTATAAATAAAATGCAGTTGATTATTTTAAATTTATATTTTTAATACCATAATTTGCAAACCCATTTTAAATTTTACTAAAGTTTATCAACTTGTTTCATTATTACTTTTTAAAAAAATAATATTAAGCCATTAATTCAAAAGAATTTCAAATGATCAACTGCATTTATTTACAAATTCAATGAAGAAACGCTTTAGAAAGTTGTTTTTCAAGCAATAAATCAATTTTCCTCCGTATAGACATCAGTATACAGTAGGTACCTATGTACGATTCTTTTCATCGCACACTTGAAAAATAGAATAAATTTAATTTTTTTAAATTTTTTGATTTAAATAAAAATATAAAAGTTTTTAAAGGTTGAATTATTTCACAATCAACCTTTGCATTGTGTTCACCCTGTATATTTTCTGCAAAGTTTGAAATATTTTTGAAACTTGAGGATCTTCTAGTTATTATTAAAAAAATATGTGGATTATTTCATCACAATGCACGCATTTGCCAAATAATTACAAGAAGCCCAGATATATCAATAACTGGCAAATTCAGACAAAAAGATGCTCTAGAAAATCTGTTTAGAATTTAATGGTTAATCTAAAAATATAATAAACATGATGTATTTAAAAAAATAAAGTGGACAGCTACTTCCGGTATAACCGGAAATGACAAGAAAATGTGAATATTTTACTTAAAGACAGCGTAGTTTAAGAAACATATATTCAGTAGTTCTCCATAAAGCTTTAATGCAAGCTCTTCGTGAATCACCCTGTATAATCGATTAAGAAAATTGGGCAGATATACTGAATCTCTTAAACTGCATTCTGCAACGAAAAATTACATAGAAACACTGAAAAATACATCGGCAGAAAATTATGTGCCCAGTGAAAAGTATTTTACTTCCAGATATTTTTGTTTAACCGAATTCCATTAAATATCTATTGTATAACTAAAAAAAAATAATTAAAAAAATTAGAATAAATGATACGGAAACACATTTTTTCTCTTTAAAAATAAAAAAGATAAAATCATTATAATGACCACAATTATGCTTACACTTTAGTGATTTTCAGTAGACCTAAATGTCTTTAATTTGTGAAATTGCTGGTAAAAGTTGGGGTCCTTAATTTGAGCTTTATTTTTTCGTTAAAACTTTTTTTAATTAAATACCCCATTAATTAGCTTTAATGATGACTTTGTATAATGTTCTTGACTTTTATCGGGGTTCCGTATTTTAAAGTAAAAAAATGCATACTCTTATTTAACACTTTAACTTGCATCAACTCTTAGCTTCTTGTAATTATTTTTTTCTTAGCACCGATATTTGTTCCTCAATCTTTAGCAACAGTTTATTACTCAAGAATGAATATTTTCTTAAGTGGCTTCCGGAGTACCTCTAAACGAGTTTTCTCCCCAAGGGTTTACTTCTGTTTTAGGGAAAAAATGTTCAAGGAAAAAAACTTTGTAATTGAACTAAAATAGGAGGAAAGTAGGGGAAGGGGGGCACAACAACGACAGGTGATGGGAATAATCGAAGATAATATAGCAAACTAGAGCTCGTATTTTAATTTATAAAAATTTTCATGTACACAATAGTTTTGCTTTGGAAATTTTATTAATTTTCGTTGGCATGTTTATTTTCATTAAATCCCGAGATCGAGGTTCGAGTGATTTAATCTATGAATAAATATCCCAAATGATCATTGAGTAAAATTTCCAAAAACAAAACTTTTAGTGCTACAATGAAAAATTGTATCGATAATTAAAACGACGCTCGAGTTATATTTATTATATTATTTCGAGAACCTAAATTAAATATTACAATAATTCGAGAATTCATTTTAATATATTGTATATATAGATTCAGTTGTCGATATCGATGCTTTTTGCCATTTCGTAAGTTTAAGGTTATATGACTAAAATTTCGAAAGAAAACAAACCAACATGTAAATAGGAAAATACACTGCAAATGAACCGGAAGTACATATTTTTTACCTAAATCCTACCTTTAAAGTAGTTTTACGATTGTCTTGGGTAAATAATAATGAAAATCTTGAAAAAAAATCTGCATATATTAAAAGATATATTCAAACTTGACATTTATTAGAAATCATTCTACAGTACTCGGCCCACTTAGAAACACTTTTTAAAAATGTTTTGTCACTTGTAAGATGCAAATTTTATCAGTATAATCACAAGTGAATGGTGTAAAGGAAAAAATTTGATTGGTCGAAACGATATATTTGAGAGGGGATGGAACTAACCGGGGGTATTACCACAAGTGCTTAAAAATTATCCATAATTCTGCTTGAAAGCGTGTTGTATTGTAACTGCATGAATTAATTTTATATATTATATATTGTACAGACTTTTCGTGGACACTATACATCCTGATTACATTTTAAAGCCCAAATAAAAAATAAAAGCAACTAACTGGAAGCATGTTTATTCAGTCTTAACTTCCAACATTTAATTTAAATACAACATTTAAGTAAGGCAGAAAATAAAACAAGGCGAACTATGGCGGAAAGAGAATTTTCTTTTATGGTTTAAATTAACTTGATTTTACAACCTTTTAAAATAAATCTACAACCAACATGAATCCCTTCTTAATCCGGAAAGGGCTTCCGTTCCGTCTTAGAGTGATTTACTTCTCTTACAATGTTGCCAAACAATTTAATTTTATTTTCGTTTAAGTTCGAGTAGCTGCTTTAACTACACCAGTAATGATTATTACTGAAAGTTAAAATTTAAATTTTATTCTCGACGTACCTAAATTTATTTTAAAAGAAAAGGAGTCCGATTATAATGGCACAAAACCGTCATATCAGTCATAACTTGTTTTCGTGTTAATGGTATAGTAGGCGGAGGTCATGCATGAGTAACAACAGTAAAAATTATTCCGATTTAATTGTTTCCTTTCGTTTTCGTTACAAGAGTGTATTTTGTTGCATTTCGAACCATTGGCATTATTATCTTAACTTACATCCGATTTCTTGCGGCCAAGAAAAATGTATCGCACTTAACTAAACTGCACGTAAAAAAAGTTCGATTAATTATATCCGAAAACATTATTATTCGAAGATTAATAAAATGGCATATTTTGACATAATTAAACCCATTTAATGATATGCAAGGTAATAAAGAAAGGCTCTGAATGAGAATATGGAGTTCAAGAATAACGGTCAACCTCAAGAAACTAGAGAGTTATTATAGCCATTTCGTCGTTGGGCGTTTTCACATATACCGACACGACACCGACACGGCATCGACAACTAAGCCGGTGGACTGACAATCTCATGTAAATAAATGGGACCGACATGTCTTGTGTGAGTCTTAAAGCGTCTGAAGCGATATCACTATAATCCACTGGGCCCCAACTGGATTGCTGGTCATGGCATACGAATCAAAAAACCCTGGTCCTAGAGTTCCTAGCGACTACCCTCCCAACCAAGAAGCCATCGGAGCCGGTAGAATAGACAATAAAAATGTAACAGCTCTATGAAAGTCATTTGTATAAACGACACGGTGGGCCCAAAAATGGTCACATTATTCTGTCCTGCATAACTTTATCATCCATCAATCTTTGTGGCTATTAATTGCCAATCTTCAGCGGCTAGACAAACTTTTTTTCCAAGCCCTAAGAAAAATTGAGAAATTTGCGTCACATTTTTTGTGAATCAGTGGTTAAAAAACTAAATACCTACACATACCCCACAGATTTTTTATCGGTTCATCGGTATTCGTGACAGTCGAGTCGTGCCGAATCTAGCATTGATAGATATTCATCGTGACGATGCATCGTGACAATTTTCGCCCATATACGGTTCGGTTTGACGGCCTGTCATCGTGATCACCGATGATCCGATGACAAAGTCTGTGATTGGCCTTAGAGATTAATGGTGGCAAAATGTCTAATTTTCATTTAAAATAGAAATATCATTATGAACTGAATATTTACGCTAAGAATTTAGGTGATAGGAACCCTTGAGAATTCAAGAATGTTGGAAGAAAACGGATTTTCTGATATTCGTATGATAGGATTTCCAGAATTAAAAATCATAAGAAGTTCCTTATTCAATCATTCATTATTTTTACATACAGGGTGTTATGGAAATGACTTATTATATTTAAATGGGTGACTCCTAGGGAGTCCTAGAGAAAGTCTACATACTTATTTTTTTTAAATCGAATATCTAAATACTAAGGTAAAAACCCTTTTTACCCACATACTGTCGCGCCGTTACATCTGGATTCACTTAGCAACAATGTGGGTCACTAGAGTATACTAACAATGTTGTCAGATCACACCGCGTGTCTCGCCCTTACTTGAATACTGGCGGCGCGCCCTTCATACTTCAGTAGGCTTGGCGACTCTGGAGTGGAACGACGTCGAGCGTCGAACGTTACGTGCTTGATGTATACGAATTTTAAACGTTTTGTTAGTTTAATTGCCCGATTTTTTTTTTCTTGTGAAATAATTCATAATAAGAAATTTTGTGATGTGATTTAAAATTTGTGTGATATTATCTAATGTTAGTTCTGTTAAAAAGCATACTTTTTGTGTTTTATTTTTTTATGGAATTTAATTATAATACGGATTATTTTAAAATAAGGTCGAAGGTAAGAAAGTATGTACCTTAAAATTGTAATTTTCTTTGTCTAAGAAGTTTGAAAAAGAAGTGATAACGTGCGCCAAGACGTCTTGTTGTCAAAAACTGAACACGTGCGTTTAGAATTAGAATGACAACACCGCCAACTTGAGACT